>JAJHZJ010000287.1:4033963-4507781 GCA_023548195.1 Bettongia penicillata ogilbyi | reverse complement strand
TCCATAAAGTATCAGATGCAGACTAAAGACTTACGTTCAAGTACTCCAAGCTCAGAAAAATGGAGAAATCGTTGTGGCTAGAGTGGTCAAGAAAGTATTTTTTGGAAGACATAAGGCCTAAGGCAGGCTTTGAAACATAGAAAGAATTTAATAGGCATAGAGGAGAGAGAAAGGCAGCAAGCACAGAATGAGCAAAGGTGTAGAAGTAGGGATAAATAAGTCTTGTCCAATGCACAATACAGACCATCTCGAGCAGAAGGTTTATGCTGGGAAATAGTAAGAGAAAAAAAGTTTAGAAGACCAGTGTGTCATAGAGCCAAGAGTGAGGAGAAAGATTTTTCTAAAAAATAACTTGTAAGAGAATAATAATGCTATTGATAGAAAAGTTGACCAGAAAGAGAGAAAAGTTGGAAGGCAAAGATGAGAGCCTGCTGTGCAAGTTCTTAGATCTGCTTTTCTAAAAGGAAAGTAACCTTTGAGGGGTCAACAAGCATTTTAATCAAGCACATATATCATTCACTTAGTTCAGGGGAAAAAGTCAGCACCCTGAACTTCAGAGAAAATATAAAGATCAACAGATAGGGTTATGAACTGTCTGATGATAAGCAATATGTACATCACAGATCAATAGATAGATCCAACTGTCTGACCATTACATACATACATAATTACCAGAGAGAGAAGCACCAACATCTGGGTTTTCAAGAGGGTGGGGGCACTCTCCTTAGTGGCTGCCCAGAGTCTCCTCTGGCCAAACACTTCCAATAAGCAAGCCCCAAAGTAAAACCTCACCTCAGAGTATTTATACACTTCTCAGAGACAGAGGGCATCACAACCCTTGAGAACCAGTGCCTCATTAACAAAAGGTATGGGCCTTCCCTAATCAAGTTTCCCTTAATGGGCAGGTCCTTCAACAGGTAGGGAAGATCTTTAACTCTCTAATTAACATTACGCCCTTCACAACTGCTTTTTTAATGCTCCCTTTTAAAACTGTCGTTTGCTCACAGCTCCACCAACAATGAATTAGTGTTCCAACTCTCCTACATCTTCTCCAACACTTATCACCTTCCTCCATGTTAGCCCGTCTGATAGGTGTGATGTGGTACCTCAGTGTTGTTTTGATTTGAATGGTGATTTAGAGCGTTTTTTCATATGACTATAGATAGTTTTAATTTTTTCCTCTGAAAACTGTCTGTTCATATCCTTTGACCATTTATCAATTGGAGAATGACTGAACAAGTTGTGGCATATGAATGTAATGGAATACTATTGTGCTATAAGAAATGATAAACAGTCAGATTGGGAAAAGCCTAAAAAGACTTATATGAACTGATACTAAGTGAAATCAGCAGAATCAGGAGAATATTATACACAGTAACAGCCACAGTGTGCAAAGTCTATTTCTGATAGACTTAGCCCTCCGCAGCAATGCATGGAACTAAAACATTCTCAAAGACTTTTGATGCAAAATGCCATCCATCTCCAGAGAAAGAACTATGGAATCTGAATGCAGAATTAGGTAGAGTATTTTCTTTTGTGTTATGTTATGTTTTGGTTTGGTTTTTCTCATGGCTTCTCCCATTCATTTTAATTCTTCTATGTAACATGACTAATGTGAAAATGTGTTTAATAAGAATATATGTGTAAAACCCATATGACTGCTTGCCATCTTGGGGAGGGAAAGGAGAGGAAGAAGGAGAACATGTAAAACTTATGGAAGTGATTGTTGAAAACTGGAAACAAATAAATTAATTAAATTTTTAAAAAAATAAAATTGTCATTTACTTTGAAAGGAGCCATAGTTCCAACTTGATTCCTTAAAAGGCAAAGAAAACACTGGTTAAGAAAGAATGTAGTGCCTAAAGTCTTACCTTTCAAAAAGATGGCGACATCTTCAAGTTGGGGTACATTGTCTTCTCTGTAGCCACAGTATTTCGTCAACAAAGGGAAGTTTTTCAAATACTCTCGGCAAGCATGAGTAGGATAGAGTTTGGTGAGCTCTCTGAATACAATCCCCCAAGTCCTAGTCTCTTCTTCTGTATATTCCACTCTGGGAATGGGCTGGCCACTGGACAAGAGAATAGAAGATTAGAAAATAAGATGTCATAAAACCAAGCTCAGTCCCCATTCCCAATCCTAGTGTAAATGGGAAAGATCTGTGATTTCATTGGTGTAGAGAACTCTCAATGAAGAAACTCCCTCTACTGATACTGATTGTTTGAAAGACTTCTGTAGGGCACTGGGAAGTTAAGTGAATTGACCAAGGTCAAGAACTTGAACTTGGGTCTTCCTGACTCTCAGAGAAATTTTCTGTCATATTCCAACTATTATAATTAACTGGGAAATATGATCTATTTCTAATTCCTATCACTAGATCACTATATAATTTATAAAATGCTTTGCTAGTGATGACTCTGTGAGTTAGATAATGCCACCAATTATTTCCCTTCACACAATTAGTAAGAGGTAGTCTTGGCACTTGACCTGAAGGGTTCTAATCCTAAATCCCTTGGTGTTTTCCACCATAAAGGAAGAAAATAAAAATGTGTCTTATCCATCAGATTGCCTCCTCCTTCCAATCCAACTCCTAATTCACAGCAATCTCATCATCAGGATGTTTTCTGTTTAAAGCCATTGTTTTTGTTCTGCCGACTATGTTTCCCTATTGCTCACAAAGCAATCTAAAAAACAAAATAAGATAAACAGCTGAGCTAGGTTATATATGAGGCATGGGGGTTTGGGGGGGCATGGGGGAGAGACAATTGAAAAAGAATAAGAAATTACTGTTCACCTTTCCATATGTGCCAGTACTGAGATCTATGCAAACCAAATTAGAATAAGATTAGCGTTAGTTCAACTTGGATGCCTGTGATGAGAAAATTACAGCCTGGCAAGTATTATTGGTAGTACTGAAAATGTGCTAACTCCTAGGGATTGTGATGAATTTAGAAGGAAAACTTGAATTGGAAAGTTGCTTTTTTTTTTTAGTAGAAAGGGGGCAAGGGCATAAATATATCGTGGAAAGTCTGCTTCCCACTCAACAAAAAAGCCACCAAATCAATCTGAGTTGATCTAGATGATAAAAACTAATAAAGATGCTGAGCAATCTGAAGGAGGAAAGCCAAGAGACTGAAAAGAGTAGGTGAAAAGATTTAGGACTTTATGAAAATCGTTATGAAGACAAACTTTTTGCAACTTCCAACATCTCCAATGGTAATTATGTACACCTTTCCAATAGTTAAATGGGGTAGATGAATATTAGTGTAATTCTGAACCACTACCCTTTGTCTGAGGATGGCAGCGTGGGCCAGTCGCTGGTGCCAATCTCTTGCTTTCCCTTCTGGCAGAAATATAAAAGTAAGGAAGGACCTATTTCATTTATATGCTTGGGTGTAACATGGAAGGAAAAAGAGAAGAGAGAGGGAGAGAGGCAGAGGAAGGAAAAGGGAGAGGGGGAGAGAACCAGAGAGAGAAGGGAAGAGAGAGGGAGATAGAATGAGAAAGGGAAAGAAGAAAGGGAGGGGAGGAAGGAAGGAAGGAAGGAAGGAAGGAAGGAAGGAAGGAAGGAAGGAAGGAAGGAAGGAAGGAAGGAAGGAAGGAAGGAAGGAAGGAAGGAAGAAAAAGAACCTCTTAAAAATATGTTGAAAATTATGGGAGTCATATATTTTCCTGGATAGCTTAGTTATCCCAAAGGACAGATGAATGCGTTTGCTGTCCTTCCCTGTCATTTCAGCTTAGTGACACAGTATCTAAAAATACAAAAGTGTGCTGGATAGTAGAAGTAAGGAAAAAACACATGAACTAACATAATTGGCACTGAGATGTAGCTAGGTATAGGGACCAGACGTGATTTCCCTGATACAGGTGACTTCAGAATGAGAGAAATTTCTCTGCCAATTCAAGTTAGCAACTCCTCCGCAACTTTTGGTCTTAGGTTTTTGCCTAGAGCACTGAGAAATTAATTGACTTGCCTAGGATCACATAAACATTTTGTGTGAGAGGCAGGACTTCTGGCCAACTTCCAAGGCCAACTCTCTATCCATTATGCCACACTGCTTCATAAGGTATAGATGCAGATTGTATATGTAAGTTCTAAACTTGTTATAAACAAAGAACTATGTAACCTCGGATTTGACAAGCAAAATCCAAGAAGATAGCCTGTGAAAAAATAAAAATATCTCCAAGGTTCCTAGTTTAGTCTGTTGTTAAACGGGTTAACTACTGTAACTACTAATGGTAAAGAAGTGTATTATTAATTTATTCATATGAATCCACGGTTAATATATAAGTATATTTAATACATATCAAAGGAAAAAATGCTTTACATTTTCTCATATTTTCTGGAAAAAGTATTCCTTTTATAAGCTCAAATTTGATTGGCCCTTTTTAAATCTTTTTGTTCAATATTGCACAGGCTTCTATTTTCTTTTCTGTAGTTCTCTCATCAGTAGAAGACTGACTGACTTGGGGGGAGCTCCCCCTACAGTGAGATGAACAAGCAACAATACTTCCATTTCATTCATTTGTTCCACCTCCTCCTCTGGAGACACGGCCAACGATAGTCTGTTTTTCTTACGTATTTTTTCAAATTTAAGGGCTGAAAAATATTTGATCATGATGGTAACTCCAGGCTGTCTCCCAGAGCCCTGCTGCTAGAATTCATAAGTGAGATTCCGCCTTTCCACTAGGGTTATCATTAGAGCAGCTCCCATTAGAGCAATGGTGATTCACTCGTCCAGTGGAGGGAGAGAAGACAGGAGACGAGTGTTACTCTCTGTTTTAAGATAGTGTGACTGGCTGGAAATATAAAGGAGACTAGTACTGGGGTTTCTTGGTTTTTTGTTTAGAACAGCAGGATCCTCATCCTTAGCAAAAAACCAAACAAGCAGTAAAAGTTAAGCAGAGAGTTAGTTAAGGGCTGGGGGTAGGGAGGGGGAACCTTATAGGGCTGCACATATTTCCTAATTTATTTTATTATAGACTATTGAAAGCAGCTCATTCACTATAATCAATTTTTAATTATTCCAGGCCTGATTGATTGTCCAGCCTATAGGTTATAGTGACTCCCCTCCTGTCCTCCCCATCTTTTCAGCATGTTTCTTGATTAGTACATCTACCAGAGTTTTGTTTGAATGTTACCTCCCCTATTCTAATAGAAGCTCCCTGAAGGCAGCATCTTTGCATTTCCAGCACTTAGCATAGTGCCTAACACTTAATAAGTGCTTACTGATTAACACTGACTTTAAGCTGTTACTTGTGGTTCTGACATATGCAGGGAGGGCGGGGGGAGGGTGGCAATCAGAAAAAAAATGTAATCACTTTTTCGCCCCTTTACAGCCCCTTCAAGTACTGTTTTCCCCTCCCCCTTTTATGTCTTCTCTTCTCCAGGCTAATCATCCCCAGTTAATTGAACTGACTATAAGCCCTTTCATCACCTTGCCTGCCTTCCTCCAAATGGTCATTAACTCATGAATGACTTTCTTAAAATGTGGCACCCCAAGCAAACACAATATTCAAGACACAGTCTGACCAAGGTTGGTAAGATTGGAACCTCACACAATACGTACACAATCTTTTTCACAGAAAATGTTGTCTAGTCATGCTTTCCCATCTTTAACTTTACCACTTCCCATTTTTCCCATCACTTGTACATTGGTCTAGTAACAACTGGAGTTCGTCATGTTACCACAAGAGGAGGTGGCCATTTATACATCAAGAGACTGGAACACCCCAAATTTGCTAAACATGGATTAATTTCTCTGAAATTCCAACTCTTTGAGTATAAACCACCCACACGTTTTCAAAACACCATGATTACCTTCTCCTTTTTACCACAAGGATCCCACAAATAAACAAAGCTCAGCAATTAACCATCTGACATTAAAAAATGAGATTCAGTCAAGTCAGTTAAGTCAAACATAATAGCAGCTAAATCTGTAAAGAAACACATGTAGGTCCAAATACGGAAAAATTTAACAATCAGTGCAGAAGTAGAATGGGAGTCCTTGCGTTCCCAATTACCAGAAATCTTCAAATTAGAGCTGAAAAGCCATTTGTCAGAGATGTGGAAGGAAAAGATTGAACCAGATGATCACCGACATCCCTTCTAACTCTGAGATTCTGTGTGATTTCATAAGTTCATTTGGGGTTCTTTTGGTGCCCAAATGAAGTAATCTCAGGGCTGCCAGTCTATACCATGGAGTAAAACAGGAACTTGGGCTCCATTTTAAGCCATTTTATATGCTAGCCAGGTAAGCTACATCCCTGATCACATATTTTATTTGCTTTTGCAAATGAGTTTTGCACAATCGAGTTTTCCTAAATGAGTCTAAGGACCCTAAAGAGCTTTCCAAAGGTAGCAAACAAAAAATGTTTGTTTGTTTTATAAACATTGTTAATATCAGGGCTGTCTCCACAATAAACATAATGAAAATAAATGGCCGGCACATGCATAGCCTCAGAGGGGAGTGAATACTTAATAAACTCTTGGAAATTATTTGCTCTCATTTGTCCTAAGTATCATAGGATGGGACTTCTCATCATTTTCTCATCCAGCAGAAAGCTCCCTTCACATTTTAAAGAAGTAATTTTCAAATGCAAACAAAGTAATGGAGGCAAGGGGGAGAAAAGATCTAGCATATTAACACGGACATAGCTAATATACACAATCATAATAATAGAGATAATGATGATGATAGCATTTATACAACGTTCTAAGGTTTGCAAAGTATGCATTATCTTATGTGATAATGACTACCTGATAAATTCCACAGTTATTATTAGCCACACTCTACAAAAGACGAAACTGAACCTCAGGGAGGATAAGTAAGTTGGCACAAGGTACAGGACTTGACATCTGAAAGCCCTGAGTTCAAATGTGGCCTGAGACACTTACTAGCTGGGTGATTTCATTTAACCTTTCCAGGGCTTGGCACAGTGTTAGGCACATAGTAAATATTTAATAAATGCTTGTTGATTGATGACTTAGCCTCTCTCTACCTTACTTTCTTCATCTGTAAAATGGGGATGATAATAATAGCACTTATCTTCCAGGACTGTTGTGAGTTTAAAATGAATTAACATACAGAAGGCACTTTGCAAACCTTACTGTTGTCATTGTTCAGTTGTTTCAGTCACATCTCATTTGGGATTTTCTTGCAAAGATACTAGAGTGGTTTGCTATTTTCTTTTCCTGCTTATTTTACAGATGAGGAAAATGAAGCAACCCAAGTTAAATGACTTGCCAGGGTCACCCAGCTAGTAAGCATCTGAGGTCATATCTGAACTCAGGTTTTCCTGACTCCAGACTTGGTGGTCTATCCACTGTGCCATCTGGCTATACCAGATAGTGCTATATAAATTTGTGTTATTATTGCCATCAGATGTGTTATCCTGGGAAAGTCATCTAACCTCTAACTTACCCTGGCTATTATGAAACAGAAATAATAGAAAGGGAAATCCCATGCCAAATAACTACAATGAATAAAACATCTACCTACCAAGGCACAAAAAAGACATGTACAGATTTAATTACAAAGTGCTCCTTAAAGAAACAATGAACTTAATAAATAGTTGGAGTAATATTCAGTGTTCATGGCTAGGTTGTGTCAATATAATAAAAATTGAAATGCTATGAAATGTAATTTGTACTTTTGATGCTATACTAATCAAATTACCAAGGGGTTACTTTATAGAACTTGATAAAATAACAACAAAATTCATTTGGGAAAAAAAAGATCTAGTATATCAAGAGAAATGATGAAAAGAAGTCTCTACTTCTTTGGAAAATAACATTTTGAGATTTCAAACTATGTTATAAAGCAGCAGTCATCAAAATTATCAGATACTGGTTAAAAATAAGAAAGTTAAATCAATGGAATGAACTAGACAAGGGAGAATCAGAAACAATAGAACTCAATGACCTAGTGCTTGCTAAAGTGAAAAACATATGATGCCTAATTAAAAAGAAAAACTCCTTATCTGATAAAAACTGCTAGGAAAATTGGAAAACTGTCTAGCAGAAATCAGGCTTTACATACGCTTTACACCACACTCCTTAATACAATCTAAATGGATATGTGATCCTAATATTAAAGATCATACTATTTAAAAAGTAAAAAGAGAAACAGATCACATACCTCTGAGTAAGAGATGTATTCTTAATCAAACAAGAGATAGAAATAATTATAAAATATAAAATTGGTAACTTCGATTACTTGAAACTAAAAAGGTCCTTCATAGACAAAATTAACATACGTAAGATAAAGGAAATGGTTTAATGGAAAAAAATTGTATCGACTTTCTCTGATAAGAATTGATATCCAAGATATAAAAACTATAGATTTCTCCAAAAAGGAAAAGCAAAGTATTCACAAACACATGAAAAAATGCTCCAGAACACTAACAATAATAGAAATGCAAATCACAATAACCCTTGAGTTTTATCTCACATTTTGCAAATTGGTGAAAGTGGTAAAACATGGCAAGTCAACATTAGAGGGGGCATGAAAGGATAGGTGCACTAATACATTGTTGGTGGAGCTATGAAATGGTACAACTGTTTCAGATAGCAATTTGGAATTATGCCAAAAAGTGATTAAAACTTCCATACCCTTTGAACTCATACTTCCTCAGGGAAGCCTTCAATAAGAAGAAAGTCCTCATACACACCAAAATATTTATAGCAACACTTTTTGTGACAGCAAAGAATTGGAAATCATGTCAACAACTGAGCAAAGGCTAAACAAATTCTAGTACATGAATATAATAGAATATTACTGTACTGTAAGAAATTATGTGTGATGAAAAAGAGAAGCATGGAAAGATCTATAGTGAACTGATGCAGAGTAAAGTAAGCAGAACCAAAAAATATTTGTAATAATTACAATAATGTAAATAGAATGATTACATGCCAAAAAGTAAAAAATAAGTTGAAGAAAATTATAAAGATCAAGCAGAACTTGAATGAAGAAATATGAGAAGGTCCATCCCTTCAGGGAGGTGGGAGGTCCACAGGTATTATGTTTTTGAACTTTTTCAATATATTGATCAACTGTGCTAATTATTTTTCTTTTCTAAAAATTACTGGTTTTTTATGTGGGATGGCTCTCTAAGAGGATAAAGGGGAGCACTTATATGATGATATAAAAAATAGAAGATATCAATTAAATTATTTTTAAAAATACAAGTGATTGGGATCAGTTCATATAAGTCTTTCCAGGTTTTTCTGAAGTCTGCCTGTTCATCATTTCTTATAGCACAATAGTATTCCATTACATTCATATACCACAACTTGGTCAACCATTCTCCAGTTGATGGGCATTTCTTTGATTTCCACAAAAAGAGCTGCTATAAATATTTTTGTATACATGGGACATTTTTCCCATTTTTATAATCTCTTTGGGATATAGCCCTAGAAGCAATATTGCTGAATCAAAGAGTATGTGCTTTGGGTATATATTAAATTTTAACCCTTTGGGCATAGTTCCAAATTGCTCTCCAGAATGATTAGATCAGCTCACAGCTCCACCAACAATGAATTAGTGTTCCACCTCTCCCACATCATTTACATCTTCCTATTTTGTCATGTTAGCCAGTCTGATAGGTGTTACGTGGCACCTTGGAGTTGTTCTGATTTGCATCTCTCTAAACAATAGTGATTTAGAACATTTTTTCATATGACTATAGATAGCTCTAATTTCTTCCTCTGAAAATTGCCTGTTCATATCCTTTGACCATTTATCAATTGGAGAATGACTGAACAAGCTGTGGTATGTGAATATAATGGAATACTATTGTGCTATAAGAAATAATGAACAGTCAGACTTCAGAAAAACCTGGAAAGACTCATATGAACTGATGCTGAGTGAAAGGAGCAGAACCAGGAGAACATAATACACAGTAACATCCACAGTGTATGAAGACTATTCCTGATATGCTTAACCCTTCACAGCAATGCATGGAACTAAAACATTCTCAAAGGACTTTTTATGCAAAATGTCATCCGTATCCAGAGAAAGAACTATGGAATCTGAATGTAGAATGAAGCAGACTATTTTCTCTTGTGTTGTTTTGGTTTTGGTTTTCTCATGGTTTCTCCCATTCGTTTTAATTTTTCTATGCAACATGACTCATGTGAAAATGTGTTTAAAGAATGTAAGTGTAGAACCTATATAAGATTTCATGCCCTCTCAGGGAGGGACAGGGGAAGAAGGGGCAGAAAATGTAAAACTTGTGGAAGTGATTGTTGAAAGCTGAAAACAAATAAATTAATGAAATTTTAAAAATATATAACTGGGAAATATTAAACAAAATAAATAAAAATACAATAAAGAATAGATAATGGTAATTTTTGGTTTTCTAAGTCAGTGCACAGCTGGAGAGGTACTTATAGACAGTTTAGCATTCTGTTTCTATTTGAATTTGACATCACTACTCCAAGCAATATTTTAAAGCAGAAAAATAGCTGACCTACATTGTTAGTGGTCATTTCCTCATCCAAAATTCCTGATACTACTAAAATCACAGGTCCAGTCTCTGTAAGCACTCAGAAAAATGGCACATTTTATATGTTTAGAGGCAAACAACTTGCAAAAAGCATCAGTAGTTAAATTCTATTGTAATTTATTTTCAAAGTATGAAAACCTAAAAATGCTACTATTGGTTCTTTAAAAGCCAAAGACTGTACTCTGTGAGAGGCCCATCTCTGGAAATCTCCAACACAACCTTCCCTACATTTGAGAGATCTGGAAAATGACTTTCACCTTCCAAATGTTTAGTTTTGTTCTACTTCCCAGTTTGCCTCTCTATTTCATAGAAATTAAAGCATCAGGAAATGTTGTTTATGGGGGAGTCACAAAGAGCTCCCACAAGCTGCATATTATCTTAGCTTTATTCAAAGACCCAGAAAGCAAATCAATGTGGAAAAATGGAGCAGGATAAAATGAGTTCAGTCAGAAAGAAAACCTATCTTGCCTCTGAGATGGCACTCCTCAGCAAGGCAGAATAGGAGAAGAAAGAGAAAAGCTTGGTCTCCTATCATAATAGACTCAATAATCCATCACAATGACTGCCTGGCAATGGGACTGATGGGAGGAAATATAAGTGCAGGTACATACATTACACTGGCCAATCCATTTCCTTCCAAACTAATGAAGAACAGTCAGCCCCATCTCATTCATCCTCCACCTCTAATTTATAATGTTTCTAATTAAGATTAGCCTATCTAAAGGAAGTTAAAGTAGCCTGTGGTATTCCTTATAATAAGACTGTGTTCCATAACCAAGATCCATAAATCAAGTCCATACTGGCACAAAAAGAGAAATGTTGAAGTCAACTGGTATTTCTGGAAGTTTAGAGGTGGGTCCACCCTGGTAATTTTTCTGAGTTCTTTCAAGATTGCACATACCTTCTGAGAAAATAATTATAGGCAATTCTCAAATTTAGAGACAAAACTGAATTCTCATATGGGTATGTACAGCCTTCCAACACAGAAACTACAAATCTGCATGGGAGTCCTCCAAACTTAATACCTTATAAAAGCATTGGTTTCAGGGCAAGGCAGCATTTTAAAATTGAGCCCTCTGGGCATCCAGCAAAAGCTTTTAGCCTTCACTATAATGTGTGATCTGACATCTCTACCCCTCTCCCCCAAAAAATTAATACAAGAGAAAGTCAAATTTTCTAGCATTAACAAATATATGCATTTATAAAAAAAATGATTAAAACAGGAGGTTAAAAAGCAACAAAGGATAGAGTTGATCCCAAAAGATAAAATATAATTTTGATTACATAAAATTATAGCTTTCACACAAACAAAATCAATATTTCCATCAATTATCTTGATAAGAGCCTGCTATCTCAGATATGAGCAATTAACAGAAATGTATAAGATCAAGAGCCATTTCAAAATGGATAAGTGGTCAAAAGATATGAACAAATGATTCTCAGAATGACAAGTTATTAACAGCCATGGGAAAATTAGTTTCATATCACTAATAATAAAAGAAATGCATATCCTAAGGACTCCGAACTTTTACCTCACCCCCAGAAAACTGGCAAAGATAACAAAGATGGATCTATAGTCTGTATTAGAAGGGCTGTGGAAAGGTGAGCACACATATATTTTTGGTAGAGTTATTAATTGATCCAACCATTCTGGAAAGCAGTTTGGAGTTATGCTGAGAAAATGATTAAAAATGTCTAAACCCTTTGACACTGTTAGATAGAAAGAAACCCACCAAGAAGATGAAATAAAGATTCCATATACATCAAAAGATTCATAAAAGTTTCCTTTATAGCAGCAAAGAGCTAGACATAAAATAAATGTTTATCAGTTAGGAAATGGCTAAACAAATTATGGTATGTTAATGTAAAGAACATTATCATGCTATTAAAAAACAATAGGGGAGACAAGAGAAGGAAGGGATGACAGAAGAGAGGGCAGATTGGAGATAGGGAAAATTAGATTGCTTGGGGTATTGGGGTGGGGGGAGGGGATAAAAGGGGAGAAAATTTGGAACCCAAAAATTTGTGAAAATGAATGTATAAAGTTAAATAAATAAATAAATTTAAAAAAACAAAAAACAATAGGGTAGGTAAGTAGCACAGTAGATAGAGGGCCAAGCCTGAAGTCAAGAATACTCATCTTCCTGGGTTCAAATCTGGCCTCAGATTTGTGTGACCCTGGGCAAGTCATTTAGCCCTGTTTGCCTCAGTTTCCTTATCTATGAAATGAGCTGGAGAAGGAAATGGCAACGCACTCCAGTATCCCTGCCAAGAAAACCCCAAAATGGGGTCATAGAGAACCAGACACAACTGAAAAAAATGAATATGTGAATAAGGAGAAGAAACATGGGAAGATTTATGTGTGCTTATAGAAAGTGAAATAAGCAAATTCAGGAAAACAATATGACTACATCAGTGGACACAGAAAAAAACAAAAGAAACCCCTGAAGATAGTTTAATTCTGATGACCAAACTTGGCCTCAGAGAAGAGATGAGAAAATATATGTGGTTGGTTGTTGTCCTTTCTGTTCAAAGAGGATCAAAATGACATCACTATTTCAGGGTCAAGGTACAGTGTGTCTGACTGTGGCTGATCAGACCAATACAAGCTCAGGGGGCTTTACAGGTCAGGCAAAAATTAGTACATATGATCATTTGGAGTGGAGATGTCTCTAACATTGCATAGACCACCCAATTCAATTGATGCATTTGATTTTACTCAAAAATTTTTCTTTTTTTCTTCTTTGTTACAAGGAACTGGATAAGATAGTAAGAAGGGGTGTATTTAGAAATAAAGGTGATATAAAAATAAAAGAAATCAATGAAAAATGTAACTTTTTTTAAATGTGAGAGCAAATACGTAGTATAGTGGCTTTGGAGTCAGGAAACCTATGCTTTTCTCTGACACATGCTGGCTCCATGACCCTAGACAAGTCATGTAACCTCTTAGTGGCCCTAAGAAACTCTCTAAAACTGTAAATTGTAGGGTAAGTGCTAACACAATAAATGTTTAATGACTTTGTTCATTCATTCTTATGATTCATGTTATAGATGAGTTGTTGACCTGTAATGGTAGAAGGAGTTTGCATACCAGAAGTTCCCCCACACCAATTAAATTACAAGTCTAGTCCTACAATAAAATAAAAGTAGCATATCCAATGCCCTGTTCCACTTCCTTCTAAATGTGTTACCTAGCTTGTTGTCATATATTGATCTAGTTCTAATCTAGTGTTCTGCTAGGGAATAACCTTAGCCAAATTATTTACTCAGTGGCCAAAACAAATCACACTGCCCAAAACCTAGAAGTGACACTCATTTTTATCTGATGATGTTTTGTCTTTATTTTCTGTTTACCGACATGTGGCAACAATGACTCCAGGGGCCATTCTCCTGCCATGCCAACCTATGACCAGCATGACAGCTGCCAAGCTCCCCAGTAGCTTAAAAGCCTTCCTGAGACATGGGATTTTTGTCCTGAAGCTTAATATATTCATCGCAAGGTCTACGAATTCCATATTTAGACACTGCCTTGTGTTTCAGAGGCCTTTAATGTGTCCTTAAACTGGATAGGATTATGTGGAATCTCTAACAAATATTTTTTCCCATATGCCAATTTTTGCTTGGGGCTATGAATGAGAAGATAGGATTCAAGAAATGCCTTCCTCTAGCATGATACAAAGAGGTACCTGGAATCATACCCTCAATTTTAATGAGATATTGATCTCATTTATAAAATGAGCTGGAGAAGGAAATGGAAAACCATTCCAGTATCTTTGCCAAGAAAACCCCAAATGGTGTCACAAAGAGTAGGACATGACTGAAAAATAACTGAAAAAATTTATCTCTTTCTGAATGTCAAGGAGAATGGATGATCCCTCTAAAACTTGGTGCTGTGCTTTAGCCATTTAAAATCTGTTGAAATAATCATATCAGAGATTTGGAGCTCAAAGTAACTCTGAAAGCCTTTCGTCTAATCTTTTAATTTTACACATGAGGGAACAGCCCAGGGAGGCTAAGGGACTTGCCTAGATTCACGTGGGTACTAGGCATCACAGAAAGGATTGGAATCCAGATTCTAGGACTCCTATACCTTTTTCCCCCTTATTCAAGCCAGGATGTGACTTGAACATGACTGTTCTTTTCAAATATGTTTAGTGATGATGATGATGACAATAGCTAGCATTTATATAGCTTTTAAAGGTTTGCAAAGCACTTTATGTCATTTTATTCTTACCACAATCCCCGGAGGCAGGGAGTATTATCACCCCCATTTTATAGATTAGGAAACTGAAACTGTCAGAGGTTAAGTGACTTGTTCAGAATCACATAACTAGGAAGTATCTGAAACTGGATTTGAACTTAGGTCTTTCTGGGTCCAAGTCTAGCACTCCATCCACTGTGTCACCTGACTTTACAAATAGAAAAATCAAGAATGAGGAAGGAATGATTTATTGACAACTGTAGTTCAAATCTGAATCCAACTGTGTTGGATTCACTGCACTTCACAGCCTCACAAGGTGGTCATATTGGGTTGCTGGAGGACATATAGCAGTTTTTTTCAGAGTCAGGTAGTGGTCCATGTATAATGACTCCTTTAACTGCACATGGCAAACACTTTCATTTCCAGCTGCTGCTAATCAGCATTCGCAATATTATCTAGCCACTGATGGATAAGAGAAGGGAGGAAATAAGAATTTAATTAGTGCCTACTATGTGCTAAGTACTTTTTACAAATGTTATCTTATTTGACCCTCACAACAACCCTGAGAGTAGATGCTTTATTATCTTCATTTTATACTTGAGGAAACTGAGGCAGAGGTTAAGTGATTTGCCTTGATAAGAGGACTTGTTCTTGTATTACTAGAGGATGGCACCAAGAGAATAGATGAAAACTACAATGACAGCTCTCCAACAGACCTACTGGGTTGCCTTGGAATGCTGTGAGTTCTTAAAATACTTGTTATTGGGACACTTTCAGGTAGGTATTGTATGATCAACTGCCATGAATACCATACAAAAGACTCCCATACTGGGGAGAAAATTATGGACTAGATGAATTCTAAAGTCCTTTCCCATTCCAAAAGATTTCCCGATAAATGGAAGCTGAAGAAATCCAGCATAGATTCAAATATGAAACCATTAATCTGGACTTTGGAGTGTTGGAATTGTTTCATTTATCTTACCAATCCATTGACCCAGCTGCTTATACTATAGATGCCCAAGAATCATATATACTCAAATATTTAGAGGTAACAGTAACTAAAGTCAAATTATGGGGGAAGAAAGCAAAGTTCACCTTAACTTACACTAATAGAAAAATCATGATGAAATTCAAAATCAATTCAAAGAACCAAGACAAAGTCTGAACCCCTTTTTAAGCATTAAGATAGAGAAAAACATTGCATCCCTCACTATGTATTAAATGTATAGCTGATTTTTTTTTTCAAAATAAAGCTGATAAACAAAGAGCCCAGGGAAGTACCAGAGAGTGAGTCTCAAGACCAATACATGATGGTGCCAGAAAAAGGAAAGAGGAAAAGGTCA
Organism: Bettongia penicillata ogilbyi; assembly: GCA_023548195.1. NCBI lineage: Eukaryota > Metazoa > Chordata > Mammalia > Diprotodontia > Potoroidae > Bettongia > Bettongia penicillata. The sequence continues at coordinate 4,491,731 of JAJHZJ010000287.1, read as the reverse complement.
GAGAAAGTGATTATTATAGCTCCCCTGGCACCAGCCATCATTTTGCTATCATTTTCTGTTCTTCTCAATACTACTTGCCCTTTGAACCTCTCTTTAGAACCAGTAAGATACTTTCTAATTATGGGGTCCTTTTCTCTGCTGAATTTTCCATTCATTAGAGAAAATACATTTGACATCTTTAAAAAAAATTATTTCAGTAGTTATGCCCTGCAGGCATGGGTTTTCTATGAAGAATAATATTAATGCCAAAGAATAATCCTTCAGTTATTGATAAAGCAGTTGGGTCTTTCAAAAGCTCGTGGTCTAACATCCTATGGACATCTAAGGGAAGGTGGTTAATCATGTCTCTCTGCAGACATGTCAATCTTGAAACTCACCAGAGTCTCATCTATTGACAGTTCTCAGCATGTTTACACTTCTCTACTTCCTCCTCTTTTTCAGACTTGCAGCAACATAGATTTTTCTCTGCTGGTTTTCCACACACAGAGAGATTATTCATTTTTCTCTGTTTGTGTTGATTCCTATTCTCATTTTATCTTTCCAAAAATGCCATAGGAAACACTGTTATTCATCACTAATGCTACAGGAGGGGGTTTCTTGGTTACGGCTTTAAAATTTATTATGCTGAATCTGTTTTCTTCATTTTTACTCATTTTCAGAAAGCTCAAACTGTATCTCATTTAACTTTCTTCCCAAATCTGTAGGCAGTCTGAGTAGATTGAAACATTTCCCATGGACTTTGCTATGCTATCAACCTCCCTACTGCCTCTATTGTATGTCCATCTCTGCTCCCTACCACCATCACCCATACTCCAAGGATCTGCTCAGTGCTTAGAAGTAAGTTTAGCTCTTCACAGCCAAGAGCAGTATGGCAGCATCCCCTGAGAATGTTGGCAGCTCTGCTTGTTCAAAATTGTGAGCAATCCTGGCTGGGTGCTACAGCACACACGTACATGCACAAATGCACGCACACCATGTATCCCATCTGAGTGTGTTCTCCATGAGTGTTTCCTGATAATGTGCTCTATGAAGTATACACTCTCTTTCACTGGTTACGAGGTAACCTGTGGGATGGTGCACACCATGAGAATATCAGTATCTTTTCTTGTCACTCCACTTAAGCCTTTTCTCTTGAATTAATTGTCTTGTCTTTTAGTGAAATCACACACATTGTTCAGGACTCATGAAATATAGCCATAAGTGGGTGCTAACCCCATGTATCTCCATCCTAAAGTACCTTTTCCATGAGCTCTTGTAACAGGAAATGTACCAGGTACTACACTAAAGACTTTCATTTTCCTTCCCTCTTTCTCATAGTCCCACTCATATAATTAGCAGGTAATTAAAGAGGGCTCTTTTAATTTGTGTTTGCGTATGTCTGAGGCATGTCTTGAACTCTTCCCAACATTTTTTTCCCCTTCTAACTCACCTGCACTAATAATATTGGTGATAGCTGAAATTTATATAGTTTTATACTTTTAGTTATATGTTTTTTACATGGTTTCTCTCCTTTAAACCTCATAATAATTCTATATAATTGTTATGAGTGTTATGAGGCCTGTTTTATAGATGAGGAAACAGGAGCAAGGAGATGAAATGAGCTGCTTCTATTCCCATGAGAACTAATTGTCAATGGTAGGATCTGAATTTAGATATCCCTGACTCCAAATCCAGCAATTTAGCCATTAAAAACAACTCCAATACCCCCTTAAAATTTATTTACATTTCTATAGAATAAAGTAAGATCTCCCTACAGACCACAATTCCCTCACCTGATGAATTAGAAGAGCCTGGGACCATAAGCTGCATACAACCTTAACCATGCCAAAACTCCAGTCAGTATCAAGAACATTAATAGCAATGATGTTGTAGGGAGAAATAAGATAATATCCCTTTCTCTGTCCTTCCACTCACTCCCTGGATCCCTCTTTCCTCTTAGTCAGTCCCCTCTACTAACTGTGTACTGCCTCCATAAGAGCATCCCAAAGCTTGCCCATGTCCTTCTGTCCCTTTCTCATCAACCCCATCCTACAACTGACCAGTCAAAGAAGAGTAGGAGAGGAAACTACAAAGTCAATTACACCATTCCAAATTGTTAAAGTTGTTTGTGCCTCATCCTCTCATCCTAGAATACATATGGAGTCAGAAGACTTAGTTTTGACTCCCAGTTTCACGAATACTTATCTATGTGACTTGGGCAAATAACTTCACTTCTCATTTATCTCTAAAATAAGGAAGTTGGACCACATGATATTCCAAATTCCAAAATGCTATGCTTTTCTTTACTTCTACCCTTGAATCGACTTCATTAAAACTCAAGTGAGTTCTCTTTCTTAGTACTCTGTATGATTTTAATCTATGTAGCTCAATCGCCTCATCTATAAAGGGAGAGAATTCTATTAGATGGCTCCTAAGTCTTTTACAACTCTGATTCCTTACACTTATCTAGTCATGCTATTCCTTTCCTTTTTCTAGACTTTACCAAGAAGGTAATAAGAAATTATTTAGCTCCTACAATATGCCAGGCATTGTGTTATTATCTCACAACAATCCAGGGGGTAAGAGCCATTATTATCCATATTTCCAATTGAGAGAACTAAAGAAGGCAAGATTAAATGACATGTCCAAAGTCATAAAGCTAGTAAGCATCTGAGGCCAGATTTATAATCAGGTCTTCCTGCCTCCAGGCCCAGCTCTGCCTACTGTGCCACCAGATGCCACATATACCTTATAACACCTTGGGTTCTCACATTATTTCCTTCCTGCTTCTAGACTCTACTAGGAAAAAAATGACCACCACCACCACCCCCATCGTCCTATGTATTTTACTTTATGCATTTAAAAGCATAATCCTGAGAAGGGGCCAGACTGTCTGAAGGGTCCAGTTACACAAAGAAGCATTAACCACAATATTAACTTTTTTCTGATTCTCTTTCTTCCATTTTCCCATCGTATTCTTTAGAACTGTTTCATATCTTTTAGAAAGGCTTCAAAAATCCCCAGGCTATTCATTGATTCTTTATTCATTCTTACATAAATAACCAAAGTTCCCTGGGGTTAGCTGGGCTGTTCTTCCTGCGCCAAGACTGGTTTTTGCCTTAAATAATACTAAGTTATTCTTAAAAGTTTTCAGGAAATTAGATTTTTCAACCCAGATCTGTTCAGATCCTTAAAAACTCATACTCATTATCTTTTTCCTGTAAAGTCTGATTCTGATGACTCCAGATGATCCAGAGGTGACCAGGATTCTCAAAAGCTATGTCAGTGAAACACAAACCAGACAGGTTTTACCAAACTAGAAAAGCTTTGAGAATAGGCTCTGAAATGGACTGTTTATATCTATCATCCAAGGACAGGGAAAGTTACCTTCGGAGATGCTCATTACTATAAAGTTGACCACTGTTTAATAAATTATTTTTGTTGACAGCAATTCATGAAGAGTCTCTACTAAGTCATGGAGGGGACTATGTTGGTGAAAGGAATAACCACACAGATTAAATCAGGATGTTTAAATTTTTCAAGACTTTTTAGTCTTTAAGTACTTTAAAGTCTTTAAAGATTTTAAAGTATTTCAAGTCTTTTTTTCCCATTGCCTCTTTATAGAATTTAATCCCACTGCTAGATATTCTTCATTAAAACAAAGACTTTTTTTTTTACCTGGCATCAGTGTGGGCATTTGCTTCCCAATAAGTGTATCATTGCATATCATTTTGTTTATAAATGTATAGATACTAGGGTCAGGTCTTAATTTCTCTTTTACAGATTTCAACCAAAGCGACTGAAGGCAGATGTAAGAGGAACCACAAAGGAGAAAGAATATAGGATGACTAGAAGAATGGGGCTATTGCTGTGGCTGAAAAAGTTCATCATCCAATGGTCAACTTTCATAGAATCATAGAAAGAGAGCTGGATGAGACCTTAAAGGTCACTGAGACTGACTCTCAAATTCTACATATGAGAAAGAGAGCTGGATGGGACCTTAAAGGTCACTGAGACTGACTCTCAAATTCTACATATGAGAAAACTGAAGTTTCAAGAGATTAAATGACTTCCCCATGGTCATACAGCTAGGAAGTATCAGAGGCAAGATTGGAATCAAAATTTTACTGACTCAAAGTCCATTTCTTTATCCATGATTATGCTAACTTGTCTACAACTGCTGGAATAGAGAATTCCTAGAGGATAAAAGAGAAAAAGAAAGTATTGGATGAGTAGAAGTTGTTGATAGACAAAGGGCTAACTTAAAACTCCTTCACCTTCTGGGGGGTGGAGCCACAGCATGCACTTTCTAGAGCACTTCCCCCAAGTCCAGCTTGTAAAAAAAATGGCTCTAAACAAATTCTGGAGCTGCAGAACCCACAGAAAGACTGAGTGAAGCAAGTCTCCAGCCCAAGACAGCATAGAAGGTCACCGAGAAGTATCTATCATGCCATGCAGAGGGCAGGGTTCAGTCCAGCATGGGTCGCACCTGCACAGAGGGGACCTGAGCAGACTTTGGAGGGGCTGAATCTCTCACACCTGAGGCGGTTTAAAGACTTCAGGATCCCAAAACACTGAGGATAAATTGGAAGGTCAGTGGGAAAAGCCTGTGAGAGCAGTGCAAGACAGTGGAGTGGTTCGGGCCCAGCCCCAGGGTGGCTAAGTGGGGAGGGGGCGGAAAAGCCCCCAGAGAACGACAGCAGCAGCAGGGGCAGCTGAAGCCATTGTTGCTGGAGCTCTAGGCCCACAGACTGTGGAGGGATTGAGAGGCTGAGAGTACACCACCCCCCACTCCCACTGGCAGCAGAGAACTACCTTGACAAAGAGTTCAAAAGTCAAGTAAATGGCTGGGGAAATGAGAAAAAAACAGAAAAAGAATCAGATTATAGAACCTTACTTTGTGACAAGGAAGACCAAAGCATGCAAACAGAACAAAACAAAGTCAAAGCTCCTCTATCCAAAGCCTCCAAGACAAACATGAATTGGTCTTAGGCCATGAAAGAGCTCAAAAAGGATTTTGAAAATCAAGTAAGAGAAGTAAAGCAACAATTAGAAAGAAAAATGACAGGGATGCAAGAAAATCATGAAAAATGAGTCAACTGTTTGCTAAAGGAGACTCCAAAAAATGCTGAAGAAAATAACACTTTAAAAAATAGACTAACCCAAATGGCAAACGAGATCCAAAAAGCCAATGAATGCCCTAAAAAGCAGAATTGACCAGATGGAAAAGGAGGTTCAAAAGCTCGCTGAAGAAAATAATTCCTTAAAGATTAGAATGGAGCAGATGGAAGCTAATGACTTTATGAAAAATCAAGAAATTATATAACAAAACCAAAGGAATGAAAATATAGCAGACAATGTGAAATATCTCATGGGAAAAATAACTGACCTGGAAAATAGATCCAAGAGAGACAATTTAAAAATTATGGGACTACCTGAAAGCCATGATCAAAAAAAGGAGCCTAGACATCATCTTTCTCTAAATTATCAAGGAAAACTGCCCTGATGTTCTAGAACTGGAGGGTAAAATAAATATTGAAAGAATCCATTGATCACCTCCTAAAAGAAATCCTAAAAACTCCTAGGAATACTGTAGTCAAATTTCAGAGTTCCCAGCTCAAGGAGAAAATACTGTAAGCAGCCAGAAAGAAACTATTCAAGTATTGTGGAAACCTAATCAGGATAACACAAGATCTAGCATCTTCTACACTAAGGGATTGAAGGGCTTGGAATATGATATTCCAGAAGTCAAAGGAGGTAGGATTAAAATCAAAAATAATGTACCCAGCAAAACTGAGTATAATACTTCAGGGGAAAAAATGGTCATTCACAAAATAGAGGACTTTCAATCATTCTTGATGAAAAGACCAGAGCTGAATAGAAAATTTGACTTTCAAACACAAGAATCAAGAGAAGCATGAAAAGATAAGCAGGAAAGAGAAATCATAAGGGACTTTCTAAAGCTGAACTGTTTACATTCCTACATGGAAAGATTTTGCAAATAATAATAGTGTTACAAATATTAATTTGTAACTCATGAGACTTTTCTCAGTATTTGGGTAGTTGGAGGGATTATATACATATAGATAGAGGGCACAGGTTGAGATGAATAGGAAGGCATGACATCTAAAAAACATAAATTAAGGTGTGAGAGAGGAATATATTGGGAGAAGGGGAGAAATGGAATGGGGCAAATTATCTCTCATAAAAGAGGCAAGAAAATACTTCTTCAATGGAGGGTAAAGTGGGGAATTGAGAGAGAAAAGTAAAGCTTACTCTCATCACATTTGGCTTAAGGAGGGAATAACATGCACATTCAATTTGGTATGAAAATCTATCTTACACTACAGGAAAGTAGGAGAGAAGGAGATAAATGGGGTGGGGGATTATAAAAGGGAGAGCAAATGGGAGGAAGGGGTAATTAGAAGTAAACAGTTTGGGGAGGGACAAGGTCAAAAGAGAGAATAGAATAAATAGAGGGCAGGGTAGAATGGAGGGAAATATAGTTAGTCTTTCACAACACGACTTTTATGGAAGCCTTTTGCAAGCTACACATGTATAACCCATATTGAATTGCTTGCCTTCTCAGTGGGGATGGGTGGGGAGGAGGAAGGGATAGAAGTTGGAACTCAAAGTTTTAAAAATGTATGTTAAAAATTGTTTTTTTTAACTGGGAACTAAGAAATACTGGGAAATAAGAAATACAGGTTATGGGGTATAGAAATCTATCCTACCCTACAAGAAATTAGAGGAGATAGGGATAAGGGAAGGGAGGGATATGATAGAATGGTAGGTTGGGATTAGGGGTAATCAGAATGCATGGTGTCTTGGGGTGCAGAGTGGGGAGAGATGAAGAGAAAATTTGGAACTCAAAATCTTGTGGAAATGAATGTTGAAAACTAAAAATAAATAAACTTTAAAAAACCATCAAGATAAAAAAAACTCCACCTTCTGTCTAAAATGACAGGTATCTCACATAGAGACAAGTATTAACTTCCCAACAGTAACAGAAACTTGTCCCTCTCATTTTGCCACTTTACTAATGCTCCTGCTTTCTATCCTAGTAAGAATGAACCTTCACTATATGCATTACAGTTTTAAGCAGTTTCTATAACCAGATAATATGGATCTTCATATATCAGATTAGAAAAAGAGTGGTTTTTTATCATGGTCTATACATATGCAGGTAAGTGTTCTATTTTTGTTTAAATTGCAAAGTAAAAGATTTCCCTCTTTATTATGATTTTTCAGGAAGCCTCTCTACAATATCTGTACTAGTAATAATTAATATTTGTGAACTTACCACTGAGTAAGGTACACTGACTTCATCCCATGTCTATGACTCCCTATTTAATATAGAGCAATCTTACAGTAGATATGTAAGGTTTCATTTTTCCACACATCCTTGAACTACTACCACCACCCTAACACTTCTTACAGGTATTTTTTCCTTTGATTTAAGGGATTAGAAATTTTGTTTCCTATTCTGTCTGTCATAACTTTTTGCCATCTTTATGGTGTCAGCAACTTTCCTTTGGGATAGTCAGGTCTTCTTTGGAAGGAAGGGAAGGGATTAGGAGAAAGAGAATGACTGAAACATCTATACAAAAACAAAAGTAGAACCTATTTCCAAAGCTGCCTATTCAAACTCTATATTAAGTGCCAAGGGAGAGTAAGAGAATGATGGAGAGTCACACAGAGGCTTACAAAACACCTTACTTTAGAGGAACTGGGAACACAATGTTGAATATGTAGCATCTGGCACTTGGCCCATAGCTGTCATTATTTTACAATTACTCCATGATGTCAAGCATCAGTGTTGGCACTTAGAGTCTCCATGGAGCTGGCTAGTATGTAAAGGCTCACTTATACTTCTACAAAACTAAAAGCTAAGAGAACCCAGTTCTCATTTAACACAGCATGGTGTGTGTGTGTGTATGTGTGTGTATTTCTAACTAGCCAGCAGCAAAGCCACAAGAAAGAATTATATGGGTACTTACTATTTATAACTCATGGCCACATCCACAAAATACTTTCTTCTCTGTCGATAGACATTGTCTTTAAATCCCTAAAGCAAAAAGAGAGATTCATTTATTTAACAATGTACAAGAAAATTAGCTATAAGAAGACTAATAGAAAACAGTCAAAGTGTTACATAAGGAGTGATCAATTCAAATTTCAACATTGTGTTTTGATGGCTACCATTGATTCAGAAAAGGCAAAATTGAACTTCTAGTAAAATATCTGCAATTTGGACTCTGCCAATTTAGAAAACATGTTCAATCAAGTTGAAGTTGACTTCTCCACAATCTATAAAGAATGATTTAACTGAGTAACCAATCATGAATTCAGAAGGCTAATGATGCAGCAGGCCTCCTGCCTCCTACCTCCTGGCAGAGAGGTGATTGATGGAGTACCAGAAGTATCAGACTAGAGGACTGCAGGACAAAGGCAGCCTCCAAGACTTCCCAGTGAAACTCAAACCAGATTAAAATGTAATTGGGACAGGTTTAAATAAAAATACATAAATAAGATACATTTTAAAATAAAAATACAACATAGATAATGTTAATCTATGGTTTTCTAAGTCAATATAGAGTGCACAGGGATTCTTCTCTATTTTGGTTTGGCACCACCATACTAGAAGAGAAGTAGGAGACATAAAAAGAGAGATTTTCTGACATGGCCAATACGTTGAAATATAATGCTTGATTTGACCTATTTGTTACTATTGGGAGCTTCTGCTTGGGGAAGGAAATTAGTGAGCAGTGATTAAGATGCAAAAAAAATCACTAATAAAATATTTTAAATATACAGAAGAAAAAAGGAATCTCAAAAGGGAAAACAAATAGGATGTCTTAGTTACTCTATTGCTAAATTTAACACACTTTTTAAAAATTACAACGAAAGTTCGTAGTTGTATGTGCAATTGTCTTTGTTCTTTGTGAAATGAAATATTTACATTTGCTGATTAATCTCATAATAAAAAGTACATTTAATTTTTTTAAGTAGCTTATCTCAGTACATCAATGATGAAAACAAGATTTCAAGAGAGGAATAATGCTTAAACTATTTAAAAGGAATTCTTTTCAAGAACCTTCCAAGCTCTGGAAACATGATTTACAAATAATTGATGTGCCTATTATAAACTTTTTTTATCTCTTCATAAAATAGGTCCCCTCAAGATGTCTTTGGGCAATCATTAGCTTCATTTCAGTTACTTTTGTGTGCCTGAAAGTAACAAGATTGTTATTTCTTTTTTTAAAGAAGTTTTTAAGTCACTCATTTCCCCCCAATTAGTCAAAATGGAAGTTTCACTGTATTAAATGATCACTTCTACAGATTCCAACCATAATTTATATCTTTCCTGTCTTTAAGTCTTAGAGAATGTAAAAGCCTTATGCCTTCTGTCTCTTTGGTGGAAATGAGAAAGTTTCTGTTTTTGTTAAATGGACATGTTTGCACACGTGGACTTTAAAAAAAAAAATCTAGACTTAGGGAAGTCACCACTTCACCTAGAGGGAGTTCTATTAAACTTCTGCAAGAAGAGACCCCCTGAGAGGAGGAGTCTCTCCTCTCTGTGACTGTCTCTATTCTCCTTTTCTTTAGATGTTCTCAGGCACTTACAAAAAAGAGAATTGTTTCTTCATGCTATGAGCAAAGTACAAGCAATTTTTTTCCTCTCCTCCATATTTCAGACACCTAGAGTGATATTATGGAAGCTTCTACACAACCCTAAAATGGAGTCAGTGTAAGGACTGCTGTTGTAAGTAATGTATCTCCCCAGGAGTTTGAACTAAGTGGAGGGAATAATTTCAAGAGGAAACAAGACAGTGGGAAGATGTCTACAAGCCTAAATAGACTTGGACTGACTCTGCTGTCAAACCTCACAAATTCCCCAGAAAATGTCCAGTTGACTTTGGTTAATTTAATTTTTTAAAAAAGAAAGAAGAAAACCAAACTACCAGTGTGAAAACGATGAATTCACCACCAATGAAGAGAAAATTAAAGCAATAATTAGGAGTTATTTTGTTCAACTGTATACCAATAAATCTAACAATCTAAGTTAAATGGATAAATATTTACAAAAATATAAATTGCCCATATTGACAGAAGAGGAAATAAAACACTTAACCCCAATTTAGAAAAAGAAATGGAGGACTTCCAGGAGCCAAGATGGTGGAAGTAAGCAGTGTGTCACTCTCACTCTCTCTTACTGACCAAGAAAACTACAGAAAATACTACCCCAGGAAAAATCCTGGAACAGTGGAGCCAGCAGAAAGACAGGGTACAGAAGGTTTTTAGCTCATGAGACTAGGAGAATTACAGAAAAGGTCTCTTTTGCTGTGACTGAAGGGGACCAGTGAAAGCCTGGAGGCATCCCTGAAAGCCAGTGGCAAGCCCCACCTCAGAAAACTAAAGGGAGATCCTAAGCCCCAGGGCGGTGGAGTAAGCAGTGGCACCAGCAAGCCTCCCCCCATCCCCTTTCGTGAAGACAGGGGAACTGGCAGACACCACCACTGAGAATCACCATTTGTGTGGTGGATGAGTGTCCACCAGCCACTGAACCTACCAGTGCTCTAGCACAGCCCTAGGTGAGGAGGCAACCTCCAGCAGCCAGTTCACTACCAACCCCACACATCAATCCATGAGCTTCACTGTACCCCAGGGGAAATGCAGTAAAACCCCATGTGGCATCTTCACACACTAGCCAACACCAGCAACTCTAGCTCAGCACCAGATAAGCTACAGTCTCTACAGCCTCCAGTTCCAGAACCTGACACCTCAGCACACAAAGCCAATAACCAGACCCCTATTCCCCAGCTGCACCTGTGCTCCAGAAGCAGAAAACAACTTTAAAAGTCAGGAAAAAGGCAAGCACAATAAACAAGAAGCAACATAGAAAATCAAAGACCACAGATTCTTATTATGGGGACAGAGATCAAAACACAAATTTAGAAAGGGATAGCATTGTCACCACACCCACATCTGAAACTTCAAAGGGGAATATGAACTGATTTCAAGTCCAAAAAGCCTTCTTGGAAAAGGTCAAGAAGGATTTTAAAAGTCAAATTAGAGAGGTAGAAGAAAAATTGAACTATTCCTTTAAAAATACATTTGACAAAATGGGGAGTGGGGGAAGTACATTGAAGAAAACTCCTTAAAAAGTAGAATTGGCCAGATGGAAAAGGAGTTACAAAAGCTAACTGAAGAAAAGAATTTGTTAAAAATTAGAATTGGGCAAGTGGAAGCTAATGACTCTATGAAACATCAAGAATCAGTCAAACAAAATTTAAAAAAAAAATAGAAGAAAACATAAAATATCTCACTGGAAAAAGAAATTCAATAAGCCATCGATTAAATCCCTAAGAAAAAAGTCTCCAGGGCCAGATGTATTTACAAGTGAATTCCACCAAACATTTAAAGAACAATTAATTCCAATACCATATAAACCAATTATAAAAATAGGCAAAGAAGGGGAGTCCTATCAAATTCCTTTTGTGACACAAATATGGCATTGACAGTTAAACCAAGAAGAGTCAAAAAAAAGACAGAGAATTATAGACCAATTTCCCTAACAATATTGATGAAAAATTTTTAAATAAAATATTTGCCAAGATTACAGCAATTTATCACCAGAATAATACACTATTACCAAGTGGGATTTATATCAGGAATGCAGGACTGGTTCAATATTAGGAAAAAACTATCAGCATAACTGGCCAAATCAATAACAAAACTAACAGAAATCATATGATGATCTCAACAGATGCAGAAAAAGTTTTTCTGTTTGAAACACCCAAAGATTCCAGCTTCTAAGATTAACTCCCTATTTGACAAAAACTGCTAAGAAAACTGGAAAACAGTAGGGCAGAAACTAGGTATAAAACAACATCTCACACCCTATACCAAGATAAGATCAAAATGAATACATGATTTAGACATAAGGGATGATACCATAAGCAAATTAGGACAGCAAGCAAGGAGTAGTTTACCTGTCGGATCTACAGAGAAGTGAAGAATTTAGAACCAAACAAGAGATAGAGATAGAGAATGTTGTGAAATACAACAGATAAGTTTGGTTACATTAAATTAAAAAGGTTTTGCACAAACAAACCAACACAACCAAGATTGAAAGGAAAGGAGAAAGATGGGAAACAATTTTTACAGCTAGCGTTTCTGACAAAAGCCTCATTTCTCAATTACGTTAGAGAACTCGATCAAATTTATAAGAATTCAAGTCATTCTCCAATTGATAAATGGTCAAAGGATATGAGCAGGCAGTTTTCAGATGAAGAAATTAAAGTTATCAATAGTTATATAAAAATGCTCTAAATCAATATTGATTAGAGAAATGCAAATAAAACAATTCTAAGGTACCACCTCACACCTATCAGATTGGCTGTGACAGAAAAATAAAATGATAAATGTTAGAGATGTGGGAAAATTGGAACACTAATGCATTGTTGGTAGAACTATAAACTGATCCAACCTTTCCAGAGAGCAATTTGGAACTATGTCCAAAGGCAACCAAACTGTGCAAACCCTTTGATTCAGCAATGGCACTGCTAGATCTGTATTCCAAAGATATCATAAAAATGGGAAAAGGTCCCACATGTACAAAAATATTTATAGCAACTCTTGCTGTGGTGGTCAAGAATTGGAAATTGAGGGAATGCCCATCAACTGGGGAATGGTTGAACAAGTTCTGGCATATGAATGTAATAGAATGCTATTCTATAAGAAATGATGAGCATGGGAATTTCAGAAAAAATCTATAAAAATTTACATAAACTAATGCTTGGTGAAGTGAGCAGAACTAGGTGAACATTGTACACAGTAACAACCACATTGTACGATGATCAACTATGATAGGCTTAGCTCTTCTCAGCAATTCAATGATCTAATCCTATTCTAAAAGACTCCTAAAGGAAAATACTACCACCATCCAGAGAAAAAACTGTGGAGCCTGAATACAGATTGAAGCATACTACTTGTACTTTTTTTTGCTTTTTTTTCCTTCTCGTGGTTTTTCCCTTTTGTTCTGATTCTTCTTTTACAACATGACTAATGTGGGAATATGTTTAACATGAATGTACATGTATAACCTATATCAGATTGCTTGCTGTCTTGGGGAAGGGGAATGGAAGGGAAGTTTTCTCCTTTTGTTTGGAACCCAAAATCTTACCAACATGAACATTGAAAACTATCTTTACATGTAATTGCAAAAAAATAAAATACTATCAAGGGCAAAAATTAAAAAGAAAAAAAGAAATAGCCAGTTGACCTTGGGGAATTGATCTGAAGGTCTGAAATCTTCACAAAATGCACTTGGTAAGAAACTGGAGGAATACACATGCCAGGGCCTTCCTTTTTCAAGAATATCATAACAGTTAAAAGATAGTATCTTGTTTACATGGTGACCACAATAATGCAAAGGCATACAAATGTGAAAGACATTGGAACTCTGGTCAATGTAGAGACCATTCTTATCTTCAGAGGCCTGGCAGTAAGGTACACGACCATCCCACTGGCAGAAAGATGGGTTGCTAGAGATATAGAAAAAGGCATACCTTGTCAGACATGAGCAGTGTATAAGGTTGCATTGTTTAATTGTCCTTTGTAGCCAGGGAATGTTGCATAGGGGGAGAGATGGAAGTCTTTGGAAGAAATAGTAATTTAAAAAAAAGCATAAGGAAAATGAAAAATTCATTCTTAAGGTACTACTTTGTAAACATCCAGAGAAACAATGCAAATAAAGGAAGCAGTGGATTAAGATTTGGAGATGCAAGATGAGACAAGTTTTTGTACATGGCTGATGTGGGAATTTATTTTGCTTGGCTACCCATATTTGTTATAAGGACTTTGTTTTGTTGGAGGCTTTTTTCTCCCAAAGTAGTGTGGTAGAGGTGGAAGGGAGAAAAATAAATATTTGTTCAATAGAATATTTTAATTAAAAAAATAATAAGGAGACGTCTACCCTTCACTACAGGAGAGTTAGAAGTTACAAGCTTTTCAAAATTCATGGATAAAGTCAAGGTCACTCAGAGAGTAAAGCTGAGATCATCTTTGAGCCTCTTTAATTCTTCAAAGTGACAAATGTCATAGCAAAAGAAACAGGATCCTGGCCATGGATTACTCCATATCTGCTCCTCTTCTCTGAGGTGTGACACTCTCCTATGGGCATCCCACTCCTATGAGTTTTCCAGAGAAATCTTGTACACTCATTGAAAGCATGCACTTGCATCATCCCAGAGTAGCCGAAAGAATTGAATGGCTACCACTCCTCATTACCCAAGTGTGGTAATTGTCCAAAGGCCTCCTCCTAGCTCCACTGATTCAGACTATCCTATGTGGCAACATGAGCTACCTGAAAACTAGGGAAAGTAGACGTTGAGCAGATATCTATATCATCATTTAGAGACAGAACATTCTTCAGCCATCTAGCCTAAGCTGGGCTACAGTTGGCCATGGGGTCATATTTTGTCGCTATCACTCCAAACAGAACACCCAGAAGGGACAACAACAACCTAGTACCCTCAACTGAAAATTGACACAACCATTTTATTAAATATTGGCTCAAATGTTGCTGCTGTTTGTCCTTGGTTCTTGAAGAGGATCATGACAGCAGGGAGGTGATTCCATGACAAGCAAGTGAACTGGATTTAAGTGAGGGAGTGCTGTGCAAAGTCACTGGCCTCACTTTCACCTCTCCCTCTGTGTCTAGTGGCCAGATATGGATCAGCACAACTGGAGATGACTTAGGATGCAGTGGGGGACCTTGGTCTTTTCAAGCTAAGGGGTTAAACAGGTCTCAGTTTGATTGAGGCAGTTCCCATTCAGTGACTAAGGCTTATTAAGAAATGAGGCAAAGAATCTCTTAAAAAGGGGTGGGGGGTGGGGGAAGGCCCTCAGGGTTTCTGGACAAAACAGAGACCAGTATTATTTCCATTCATTCTGAGCCAATCAGGGCCCAAACCACGACCTGGGACCTATTGTTGAGAGCTAGAGGGATTTGAGGGTAAGGATGATCTTTAAGAGAAAAAACAGAAGAAACAAAAACCTTGTTACAGTGGTCTAGGAAGCATAGAGAGGTGGGAAGAACACAGAATCTGTCATCAGAAAACCTGTTTATCATTAAAACCTTAGAATTCTTCACCTCTCTAGGAGTCAGTTTCCTCATCTATAAATATGAAGGCATTGGACTAAATAATAATAATAGATAACATTTATATATCCCTTTAGAGTCTGCAAAGTGCTGTATGTATAATGATGTATATATGTAATTTATGTAAACTATACATTTTTATTAACATATTTATAATTCATGTAATTAGATTACACATATAATTTCATTTTATCTTTCTAACAACTCTTATAGGAAGGTACAATTATTTCCCTCATTTTATAAATTAAGAAATTGAGGCTAAGAGAGGTTAGATGACTTATCCGGGATCACATAGCTAGTAAGTGTCTGCAGCAGGATTTTTGACCTTAGATTTTCCTGGCTAGAAGTCTAAAGCTCTATCTACAATAAGTCAGAGAGGTGGCACAATGGATAGAGGGCTGGACATGAAGTCAGGAAGACTGAACTTCAAATCCATCCTCAGAGACTTACCAGCTGTGTGACCCTGGGAAAGTCACTTAACTTTGGTCTGACTTAACTTCTGTTTCCTCATCTATAAAATAGGGATAATAATAACATCCACCTCCCAGGGCTGTTGCGAGACTAAAAGGAGATAATATGTGTAAAGTGCTTTACAAACCTTAAAAAAGTATGAAAATGTTATGATGACGATGATATTGATAACTAGTTGCCTCTGGAAGTCTCTTATAGATGATCTCTGAGTCATCTATAAGTTTAACTCCCTAATCTTTTGATTCTAAACCCTGTCCAATAAGGCTTATCTCCCTAAATCTCACATTCTAAGTCTCTTCTGTAGTCAGCTGATTTCCCTTTAAGGACATCAAAGCAAGGTGTCCTGGGGACCCCTAATCTCGATCAGTTTTGGGTTTGTCCATGCACAGAAAAAAATACCATTTCCTTTCCCTTACTCACTAAATAATAATGCACCAAAATTAAATTTTGAAAAATGAACATTTGGTTTATCTGTAAAATAAATGTGAGGTCAAAAAAAAAAACTAACATCGAAACACGTGATTGAGGTGGGGAATTGCTAACTACTTGCAATTATTTCTAGTGGTTGCACATCAAATAAGAGAAGGCCTCATAAGGTGGATATAATTAGGAGTAATGGGATGAAATTAAGTGAAGAGGAATTTAGGTTGGATAACCAAATAAAATTTCTTCACAGCAAGGTCAGTGATGCTATAGTCATTCTGGGAAAATGGCTGACCCCCTGCTATGGGCGGAATAATTTTCAAACTAGCCTAAGTGGAGCATTTGGGAATTTAAGGTTGGAAAGAACTCCTTCATTGCCTGAGAAATGGGTGAGGTGAGGCGATAGATCACTTTCAGTTCTGGGATTAAGTGCCCATGCTCTCCAAGATGCTTTCCAATTGTTTTATTAGCAAGTCTTTTCAATACCCCCACTGAGGTCCATTAGGATCTTAATTTCCACTTTGTACATAAAAAGGGGGGAAACTAGATAGTGAAGTAGACAGAGCACCAGAACTGGAGTCAGTAAGACCCTAGAATTTAAATCCAGTCTCAGACATTTAATAGCTGTGTGACCCTGGGCAAGTCATTTCACCCTGTTTGCCTCAGTTTCCTCATCTGTAAAATGATCTGGAAAAAGAAATGGCAAGCCACTCCAATTTTTGCCTAGAAACCCCAAACAGGATCACAAACAGTCATGCATGACTGAAATAACTGAACAATATTAAAAAAAAAAACTAGGTTCACAAGGTGAAAGGACTTACATAAGATCATCCAGAAAATTAATTGTCTTTGCAGTGCCTTAGAATAGGTACTTTTAAGCAAGAATAACAGTTCACATTTCTATAGAATCACTGGGTTTAAAGTTGGAAGGGACCTAAAATAACATGTTTGTTGCATGGGATCATATTTAGAACTGGAAAATACCTTTAAAAATCATGTAGCCAAGTCTTTTCTTTTACCAATTAGGAAAATGAAGCACCAAGAAATTAAGTCACCTGCCTATGATCACACAGGAAATAAGCAAGAGGCAGGATCTGAAGTCTGGTTTGATGACTTCAAATTCAGCATTTTTCACTGTTCCCTGCTTCTTTCTTAGGCTAATCTTTCCCCAGACATGGGCTCAGATAACCTCAGTTTAAATCCTTGCTTTACAGTTGAAAAAAGTGAGACTCAGAGACATTAAGTGATTTGTTCAGTCATTTTAGTCACATCTAACTATTTGGGACTGCTTTTGGGGTTTTCTCAACAAAAGACTAGCGTGGTTCAGCATTTCCTTCTCCAGCTCATAGATGAGGAAACTGAGGCAAACAGGGTGAAGTGACTGACCCAGGGTCATACAGCCAGTAAGTGTCTGAGACTGGATTTGAACTCAGGAAAAAGAGTCTTCCTGACACAGACCCATTTATGCCACCTAGCTACCTCACTTTTGATCTACTTGAAAGTAAACGAGAGGAGAGACTGAGTTTTTCCATTGCATTTGTCCCTTAGTACATTCATCGTAGTCATAGCCACACTGGCTGATTTCTGGATTGCTAGGTTTTCACAGAAGGACAAACTTGTATCAAATGTCAACTATAAAGCTCAGTTCAACAACAAACATTTCAAATTAGTTATTCAACTTTTACTCTTTCATCTTCCTGTTTGACTTATGTGTTGCTGGTTCCAGTCTTTGGGCCCCAGAAAAAATAGACAATAAACGACCAACCAACTTTCCAGAGACCCATGTTAAAACATGCTACTATCTCCTCACAGAGAGATGATGGTTTGAAGAAACACAGTGAATCATACAGTTTGGACCATGGTCAGTGTGAGCATTTGCTTTGCTTGACTATGAAAATGTTTCAAAGGAGTTTTGTTTTTCTTTTTTTTCCCAGTTGGGTGGAATGAAAGACAAAATAAATGTTTTTAATCTCAAAAAAACAAAATTAAATTTTAAAAAGATGTTCATACATGAGTTGATGGGTTCCTTCCCCTAGACTACTACTATAGACTTCTCCTGGCCTTGAATTAGGCATCCAAGTCCCATGTTAAAAAAAAAAATACTGAGGAAGAAATGCAAAGAAAATAGTGGAAAATGATTACCAAAGTTCCATATTACTTTAAAAACAATATTTGTTTAGGTAGAATAGGAAGAGCGGGAGAGAATAGATTAGCCTGTTCTATCACAGTCCCTGTTCTAAAAATTTTTGCATTTCCATTGAGACTAAAGCCTACGTTATTGTATGCTTAGCTAATTTTTTGACCCCAAAAAAATGTGAGTATCATTCTTTCAGTATGTCTCCATAGAACAAGAGCTCTTAGTCATTTTCTGTTTCATGAACCCTTTTGGAAATCTGGTGAAGCCTGAAGATGTCTTCTCAAAATCATTTTTATATGTATAAAATAAGAAGTAAAGGAAGCTAATAATATTGAAATAGTTATCAAATTTTTTTTAAGTAAGTTCACATCTCCCCTTTCCCCTACTTAAGAATTCTTGCCACAGGACAATGATGAGCCCTCTTCAGCAGTCCCACAGTGGAATTCAACTTGGCTAATTATTATTCAAAGACCACCCTCTGTGACTAAATAAGTTGGTTTAGAAATATCTTTCTACAGTACATTTCAGGAATTCTGGAACTACCACTTCCCATATCCAATCCTTTAAAAATAAATGAACATTATGTGTAAATAAATATGAAAATGTTATCCCTCAGTAAGAACTTCTTAATCCTGGGGGCCCATGACTTTGATGTGGTAATGTGAAGATAGGCATATAGATAGATAGATATATGGATATATGGATGGATGGATGGATAAATAGGTAGACTGATAGGTGGATAAATGTGTATTTCAATATGATCATTTCATTTTATGCAACTTAAAATATTTCTGAGGAAGTATCCATAGGCTTCATCAGATTGCCAAAGGGGTCCATGGCACAAAAAAATGTTAAGACCCCCCTGATCTGTCCTTACTGTGGCAGATTGGGACATATTTTAGTCTGAAGAGCTACTCTCATTGACTTGACATACGTATCAATATAGCATTACCCCACAATAAAATCTAAACACAGAATATTGTCACTGGGATTTTCCTTGTTACTTACTGGGTGATCTGCATCCAGCTCTGAACCATACATGAGAACTCGGTGAGAACATTTGTCTAGTTCAGTGATCTTCCGGGGAAACCACAATACATCCTCTAGGTCTGTTAGAAACAGAGTGTAAGGTCAAAAATATTAGCTTATTCTTTCTATGCAATATTGACTAGAGAGTAAAAACAAGAGGTGCAAAAGTGGCCTTGCCTTCCTCCTCTGTCCAAATATTCTCTGGTGGATTCAGGGTCACGATGGTGGTTTGAAATTTCAGCAACTGAATGAGCTCATTAAATTCCTTCTTACTGCAGTCACAGTCCACGAAGATTTCTACCTCAGAATTTCTTCGCCTGGATTTTCTAGACTCAATGTGGACCATGTTCACATGCTTTTCCTAGGGAAAGATGACCAAATGGACTTTTAGAGATTATTTTTCCCTGCTTTTGGTCTTTTTGTCATCACCACCTGGCGGGCAATAGGTTACCTCCTTCAATCAGACACACATTTAAGAATAAGCTTATTTTCTTACATGTAGCAAAAATGATTCATGGGTTGTATTTTTGCTGTGCTTTAAAAAACTAATTTATTTTTGTTTTGGTGAATGAAGAAAGGAAAAAACTGTGTACAAGCTAGTCTACTTGGTTACTCTAAGCAACACTATAGTTGTAATGATGTCAGTGGAACATCAAAACATCCAACTATTTATTACACTTAAAATAGTCAAAGAATAAGAGTAGTCCATTTTATAGACCAAACATTTCCTTGTCTCGTCTACCTCTCAGCTAGTAATCAAGGTGTCATATAGACATGGTTTCACTCAAGGATTCATTCAAGTGAGTTACTCTTGGCATAATCCTTAGAATGAAAAATGAGGCATTCCCACAGTCCAAATTTGGAACCAACTTCCATTTTTTAGCCTACCCTCTCACTTCTTCCATTTAATACTACTTTATTGTCAAACTAGACTGTTACTCAAACAAGTAGGAAGTTCTCTTGCCTCTGCTTCTTGGCTTTGCTATTCTCTACCCCTTGAATGCCCTCGCCGGGCCCACCTCTTCCCCCATTCCCACCTCTAAGTATTCTCCTTATTCTTCAAGACCCAACTTAACCATTACTCCTTCCTCCTCTTTCCTCAT
The DNA here is from genome assembly GCA_023548195.1 of Bettongia penicillata ogilbyi. NCBI lineage: Eukaryota > Metazoa > Chordata > Mammalia > Diprotodontia > Potoroidae > Bettongia > Bettongia penicillata. The sequence goes on along the minus strand of JAJHZJ010000287.1, from coordinate 4,471,420 downwards.
AATTCTAGCCAAAAGATCTCTCCTCTTTCCTGAAATTTTAAAATATTTTCTGTATCATACATACCAGTCTACAACCCAGTTTCTTGCACATATCTTTTATTTCTCCTACTGAATTATAAAGACTTTAAATGGAGAACTATTTCCTATAGACCTTTATATAGCCAACACTACCTTGCACAACCCTCTGATTATATAATAGGTAGTCAAATATTTGCCAAATGAATGAGTGAATATAGAACCAAACAACTTTAGATTTGGAAGAGCCCTTGAGTGCATTTATTCCAATTGCCTCATTTTATAGATTATGAAATTGGGACCCAAAGAGGTTATAATTACATAGCTAAAAACTGTCAGGACATAAACTCAGGGCCCTTGACTTTGAGCGCTGTGCCCTTTCTGCTATGCCACTCCAAAGGACTGAATCTGCCTTTTGCTTTTTAAAAAAAATTTTAATTTTTTTTATTTTAGACTCCAGTGCCAGAACACAAATACAGAATAGAAAAAAGAAATAAAAACATATCATAAACTTAAATATTGAAACTTAAATACAAAGTTAGAAAGAAAAAAAGCACATCATGTGCATAGCAGAACATGAGAGGATTCAAAATATGCAACAATAAATTTTCATTTCAAGAAAGCCTGTGGATAAATAATACACATTGTGTTGAGAACTGTCCATCTTTTCTTTGCTTCCTTGTGAGTTTTCTTTTGTTCTCTGTTGTGTACTTTTTTACTTTATTCTTTTTTCCATCTCCCCATGCCCCCCAGAAGGCTACAATAAAGTTTAGATTTGTTTCTCTATAGCTATAGATCTCTACATAGACATATACATGTATACATACATATATAGACACATAATTTCCGAAATATATTCTACTCCTCATCTTTGTTTTTAGGTTTGTGCATATCTGTTCCCTATCCCTCCTGCTTCCTCTGCTTTACTTCTGTCCACTACTTTGGCCTCCTATTGCTTCCCTATCCCTCTCCAAGAATCCCTCCCTTATCCTCCCTTTCCCATAAATCTAAACACCTTTCTATACTCCCCTTTTTACCTATTCCTTCATTCTCCATTCTAAAGATCCCTTCCTTTTCCTCTCCACCCTCCCTATACCCCTACCATTTTATTTCTTCTGAATTTAGAAGACTTTTATACTCTTTTAAATACATATGTATTGTTTCCTCTTAAACTCATTCCTGGTGAAAGTAGGTTACCAGAACTACCAGTCCTCCTCCATCTAATTCCTCTCTATTGAGTCTTCCTCTTGTACTTCATTTGTATGAAATAATTACTCCTTTTAGCTGTTCCTATTTTACTTTTTAAATTCATATCATACTAGTGTTTACCCCAATCTTTCTTATGAGCTACCCAATTAATAATAAGAATCTTAAACATACATTATATATATATATGTATATATATATATATATACATATATATATATATATATAGTTAATTCTATCATTATGAATCCTTTATAATCAGTCTTTGGTATGTACCTTATTTCTTTTAGTTCTCATATGTCAAATCTTCTATTAAGCCCAAGATTTTTTTTAACAAAGTCTTGAAAGTCTGAGAGTTTATCAAACATCCATTTTTTTTCATTTTGGATAATACATTACTTTGCTGGGCATGATATTTTCATCTGGAGCCCCAGTTCTTTTGCTTTTTGATATATTGTGTTCCAAGACTTGCAGTTCTTTAATGTCTCTGCTGCTAGGTCTTGTGTGAATCTAATTGTGGCACAACCTTGTTTAAATTCTTTTAATCTTGATGTTTTTAATATTTTACCCTTGAGCTTGGGGTTTCAGAATTTGACTATAATATCCCTATGAGTTTTCATCATAGGATCTCTTTTAAGTGGTGATAGATGGATGTTTTTCTATTTCTACCTCACCCCACTCCTTGTTCTAATGCTTGAGGACAATTTTCTTTGATAGTTCTTGTATTTATTGTATCAAGATTCTTTTTTTGATCATAACTTTCAGTTGGTCCAATTATTTTTATATTTTCTCTTCTTGATCTATTCTACAAATCTATTGTTTTTCTTATAAGATGTTTGACTTTCCCTTCTATTTTTTCATTATTCATATTTTGGTTAATTATTTCTTGATTTCTTATAATTTCATTGGCTTCACTTTGCCCAATTCTAATTTTCAAGATGTCATTTTCTTCGGGATTCTGGATCTCCTTTTCTAGTTGGTTGACTTTTTTTCATAGCCTTATTTTTCTTGGAGTATTCTTATTTTTTTTTTTTTTTTAGTTTTTCCTCCATCTCTGTCACTTGATTTTTAAAGTCTTTTTAAAGATTTTCTATAAATTCTTTTTGGGCATGTGACTATTTGACATTATTCTTTGGGGGTTTTTTGCTTCAATATCCTCCTCTGAAGATGAACCCCTAGTCATCTCTACTCCTATAATAGAACTTTCTATGGTTGGACTCTTTCTCCACATTTTTTGTGGTAGTAGCTTAATTTTTGTAATCACCTCTAGCCCTGGGGTATGGGAAATGGTGCCTCTTGTCCTCTACCTTGGAACTAAAGCCAAATCTTCAACCTCCTATAAGTACCCACAGCCAGGGGCTTTCTTCCCTATGGCTTCTGCACTCACCAGGTGTGTGCTGGTTCCTCATCCCCTCAGCTCTTTGCAGCACAGCTGGGTCTGGCATTCCTTATCAGCAGAGGTTCCCTCAATCTTCCCAGGCTCAAATGCCCAGCTCCCCTCACTATCAGGTGGTAAAAGTTCCTGTGGCTGGGGCCAAGGCAGCCTTTCAAAAAAACTAACCCCAGGGCTTGCTACTTGTTCTTGAAAATGGACCCTAGCCTGCAGATGTTTGCTCTTCACAAGGACCAAACCTCATCCTAGGATTTTTCTTCCGATATTCTCAAATTGTCCGAGGAAGACCCTGGTTGTGTGCTGTTCTTATTTCCCTCCACCCACACTTTGTTCTCCCTAAGGTGCTATTTTAAATCTTTTTGGAGGAAAAGTCTTGAGAGCTTGGAATTTTCTGCCCTACTCTGCCATCTTCCCAGGTTCCTCTTGGCTTTTACTTTGCAAAAAAAACCCTAAACAACAATCCTCCACTAAATTCCAGCTCCCAGGTTTTGTAAAGTGAAATTACTTTGGGTTCTCAAAGGCTATACGTGAGGATTAGCCTATTGCTAGAGCCTAGCTGACAGATGAAACTCCATATTTGATTGACCCACCTATGTACCAGAAAGTTTCTATGCACTCAGTAACTGGCTTGGTCAGCTACATTTAAGCAACGAATGCAAGGTTAGCGAATTTCATTCCAGTCCAGGTAAACATGATTAGCAAACTTTCCTAATCAGATTGACTTTGTAGTCAATAAGAGGGTTGTGGGATTCAGACCACTCATTGATTGACTGTCCTTAAGGTCTCCTTCCAACTCAGTCCCTGTGGATCTCTTCAGCAACAATAGTCAGTTACAAGGGCAGAGATCTGGGCTCTTGAACAAAACATGTATCCCATAGTATGCCCAAGTCACCACTTGAGTACCAGTGATAGAAATAGTGGGCTGGGGAGCCTCATGGTTGCATGCCTGTAAGAAATTGCCTAACTCATGATCCTTTGAGTACTTATTTTTTTTATTATATCTCTTCACCCATGACCTCCTCATATGTATCAAAATAACGGGTCCTACCAAGCTAGAAGGACTTTAAGTAAGGGCCCAGTGACAGATAACTCATCCATTATCTGAGGATGAACATAGTTACATGTGAAGAGACTCACCACCAAGATATGGATCACCAGGTGCCAGGCGATTGGTTTGAGGTGCTATAGCAATTCTACTAAGGTGTGAAGAAGTTATAATCTATGTTAGTCGAGGCAATACTAAATCATGAATTCTTAAAATAAGTTAATAACAATAATGCATCACATTACTGTAAAGATTTACTGTCTTCAAGGTGATTTCATATGAATTATCTTATTTGATTCTCAAAATATTCCTGTAAGGTAGGAAAGATGTATTTTATTTCTATTTTATAAATGAGAATAGTGGGACCCAGAGTTTAAGTGACTTTCCCAGCTGATAAAGAGCAGGGATTAAAAGTTATCCCTTCCTCATGCAACTTTTCCCATCATAATTATGATATACCATGGGTCAGCATAAGAAATTAAATGGGAATTTGGAGGGAGTTTTGTGGAAACCACAGATGACACAGAAAAAGTTTAGAGACTCAAAAATGCATAAAATATAAGTATAGTATTGTGTAATATCAATATATTTTATTTTTAATATTATAATAATTCAGACTTCTTCTCTGGTATGAAGGGATGGTCAAAATTTTTACACAGATTTTCCAGATTGTAGGGGTACTGTGCTCCTAACCCCAATGATTTGGAAGGAATAATTGTAGAACTCAGATCTTCTGGATCTTGTCCCAAACCTATCTTGACCACACTCTCTGAGTGAACTAGTCATTGATCAGGCATTGGACATTTTTTTTAAATCCCTATTTATGTCCTGGAGGACAGAGTTGACTTGCAAATGATAATTATCTATAAATAACAATTGTTTTTAATAGAAGAATTGGTCATTATTTATTTGTTTAATTTGATCAATATAGCCATCCAAGCAGGCAAGTTTATTTTTTTAGATGCTGATGTGTATTCCCACAGAATATCAATATAGCAGGGCCTATCCTAGCCCCATCCCAACCCTTGTTCCCTATCATCTTCTAGGTATGACCTTGGAAATAAGGCCATTGTATTAGTGTATCATTAAGCATATTATTATAATATTCCCAACATGAAAAACTGCCAAGGTAATTCCTCTATCTTCTTACTACATATTCAAGACCTTATTGTGAATAAGGTTCATAATGTCAGTGCAACATCAATTTGTGAACAATTTTAAAAGAGGATTTTAAAGGTCAACTGATCCAACCTGAATGTTGCACAGAAGGAATCATGGAAACCAGGGTGGGACCTGAAGACTTTAACCTCAAAGCTATTCAAGTTGTTGCCTGCTCCGGGTTGCTAAATTGGTGTTTACTTTTAAACTCAGTCTTTTAGTGGCATCATGGTAGATTGAATAATGTTGGTGGTGTTTGTCCTTCATTCAAGAAGGTCATGACATCAGGAAGGTGATCCCATGACTTGCAAGTGAATTGGATTTAAGTTAGGGAGGACTGTGCAAAGTTTACTCTCTCCTCTGGAGCCATCTGGGACCAGCGGCAAGACGTGGATCAGAATTACTGGAGATGGACCCAAATAATGGGGCAGCTCCTGGGTATATACACCAAACTTCCCCATGCCAAATTTGTCTCCCCAAGTTACATTAACAAATTTTATATGAATTCTGCCAGTGGAAGACTTCAACTAAGATAACAGGTTCTTGCTTGCAATCATCTAAATCATATTTTTCCCACCAAACCAAGGAGTACATTTGGTCTTAAATCCATTTTATTTCTGACACTAATTATTCCTGACCATCTACATGGTGTGTGTAAATCAAATGACTTTAAGTGTCCAATGAAAACTTTTTGTTTAAATACTATTGGGAATCTTTCCTAAAAGTAAAGGATAGTTTTGTAAAGTTCATAGAATTATAGAATTTTATCCTGTAAGAGAACTGAATAATCATATAGGCCACCCTATCCCATCTTTTCATTGATGAAGAAACTAAGGACAATGTAAAGAACTCTGGATTGAGAGAACCTAAATTCAAATCACCGATTTAACACTTATTAATTGTATGATCTTAGTCAAATGTCTCCATCTTTTGGCATTCTATTCTTCATGAATACAAAAAAGCAATTAACTTCCTAAAGTGCATGCTATTAGTAAGTAGCAGAACCCAGATTTGAACACAGGTCTTCTATCTCCAAGTTCATTGTTCTTTCCCCATCATCAGGTTACCAGTAATAATCCTATCTATACTTTGTGCAAATCTCCATTTTCCACATATCAGGAATACTTAAAGAGAGACACCCCTCTGTATCCTTGTGTTATTGACATTTCCATCTGGTAATGGAGTTAATATCATTTTTTCCCCAAAGACTGTTTGGGTTAAAAAAAAGTATATTTTACACAATCTTGTTTATTCTGTTGTTTAGACCATGAATGCTACTTGTGAAACTTTATAAAATTGTGTTCCTTCATATAATCCAATATCCCTAATTATACTGTCCCCAGAAATTAACTGACTCCACTGAGTCATGCTTCGCAATAGATTACAGGTGCGTAACAATATACATGACTATGTTGGGAGGTTTTACACATACCTGAAAGAGTCTTAAGGCTTTTACCAATTCACCAACTTCATTTTTCAAAGAAAACACGACTGCAGTCTTTCCACTTTCTCCAGCAGCTTCATTCTTGCTACCACCTTTGTTGCCTTTCTTATCATCATTTGCTCTGTTCAGCTAGAAGGAAGAAGGTGCAGAAAATTACAATCAGTCATGGAATGTTTGGGCTGACAGGCACCTTCCTGTTCAGAGATCACTCACTAAACAATATCTTGTATCTACGTAGCACTTTTAAAGTCTGCAAAATGCTTTACATGTGTTATCTCATTTGATCTTTACAATAACCCTATCATTCTCCCTTTTTAAAGATGAGGAAACTGGAGGGGAGAGAGGTTAAATGAAGTGCCCAGAGTCACACAGAAAGCTTGACTCCAAGTCCAGCAATCTATCTTCTTTGCCAACAAACATTTATTAAGCACCCATTCTATTCCTAGCACTGTGCTAGGCGTCAGAGATCCAAAAACAGAATTGAAACTGTCCATATTCTCAAGGGATTTATGTTCATCTAATCCAACCCTCTCTCTTCCTTCCCAATTTTACAGGTCAGGAAACTGAGGCTCAAAGAGGCAAAGTGTGAACACAAACTCTCACAGTTAGCTAGTGACAGATATAGGACTCACTACCATTAGCATCTTAATGATCTTTCCACCCAACTGTGCTGTAGCTTATGAATAAATTAAAGATGATGTAGATAAGCTTCCCATAAATGAATTTTTCAGGAAGTCTAGATTAGTACTGAAAGACAACTTGAACATGAGCAGAGTGCTCAGACTTTGTGCAGATATTCTAGATACAGTTGAATTGCTCAAAACTGAAAAACAGAAATGTGACAATAGGCTATTTTGAGCCACTAGTTTTGACTGCTTTCATTCGATCAGTTAGTGATACGAATTTTTAAAAAAAAAAAGTGAGTCCACTCTATTATTAAAAAAAAAGTCTGTCAAGAAGCATTAAGATTTTTCATTAGCTAATGTGTTGGTCTGTTTCCTTGCCTCTACTTATTTGTTACAAGGGAAAGTCCCCCAGGATGAGGAGAAGAGGGAAGAGTAATTGGAAATGAACAATGATGTAAAACATAAAATAAAAGAGCATCAATAAAACATTTAAGAAGGGAAAGGAAAAAAGAAATACTAATTAGTAATCTCTTCCTTTAGGTTTTCTTTCCAGCTTGTATCTTGCATGAAGTATCTCTCATTCAATTATCATAAAATTTTATATAGCATTTTACAGTCGCAAAGTATTTAACATACTTTTCAATTATTCCCCCCCAAAACAAGTACTGAGTAAACATCATAAGAGTCATTATACCCATTTTATAAATGAGGAAAGTGAGTTTTAGAGAAGCTATTATGTGATTCAAGTCAATAAATTCAACAATATATTAAGCACCTCCTATTTGTAGGACAAAGCTGAGTCACAGACCAAATCTTTGGATCTTAGGGAAGTGGAAAAAAGGAAGAAGAAAATTACACAAATAGCTCTAACACAAGGGAGAAAGAGACAGGTGTAGTGAAATGCTGAGTGAATATAACTGTTTCACCTGAGGGCAAGGAGGAATCAGAGAAGGCTTCATCAAGAAGGTACCACCTGAAATGGAGCTTCAAAGGGACTTCAATCGATAAAGAGTGTGTGGGTCAGGGTAACAGGAAAACAGATGAAAAAGGGCAGAATGAGAACAGGGGACAGATCATGATCCAATTCAGTTCAAATGTAAGGTACATGAAGTACCAGATAAGTTTAAAAAGATAATTTGGAGTCAGATTGTAACGAAGTATTTAATGACAGAATAAGCAGTTTATATTTTATCAGATAGACAGTAAGGGGTTAAAAGTTTTCCAGTAGAGAGGTGACACAATCAGAGAAGTACATTGGTTGCTTTGAAAAGGATGGATTAGAGAGGGGAAAGCGCAGAAAGACCAGGAAGGAGGCCCTTAGGATAATCCGGATGAGAAGTGATGAGCTTGAATTTGGGTGGTTTGAACGGGACTAGAAAGAAGGAAATGGATTTGAGAGGTATACTGGACCTGATGGAACAAAGTCATAGAAGAGATCAAAATGGATCAAGTCAAAGGTATGAGTTAGTTTCAGCAAAGGAGGAAGGCCCTCTTAGCTTCCGAGAAAGAATGGAAGAAGAACAATATGGTTAAGGATACTGATAGGTTAAGAGGAATGAAAAGGATAGTAAAGAGAAATTGTGCCTAGTGGCTTCAGTTGGCGAAGTAGGAGACAAAAGTGAGGATGAAGAGAGAGTATAGTCCTTGAAGAGACATGAGAAGGTGAAAGGGCCACAAAATATTATTGAATCAAAAAATATTATTAAGAAAATCATTTAATTTTTCAATTTTTTGTCTTGATTTCCTTCCCTAGCCAGCAGAATACCTTGTATCTCTATAAGAATAGTAAAGGGAGGGGAGGGATAGGATCAAAAGAGAGAACAGAAACAATGGGGGGCAGGATAGGATGGAGGGAAATATAGTTAGTCTTACACAACATGACTATTATGGAAGTCATTTGCAAAACTACACAGATAGGGCCTATATTGAATTACTTGCCTTCCCAAAGGGAATGGTTGGGGAGGGAGGGATGAAGAGAAGCTGGAACTCAGTGTTTTAGGAACAACTGTTGAGTATTGTTCTTGCAACTAGGAAATAAGAAATACAGGTAATGGGGTATAGAAATTTATCTGGCCCTTCAGGACAAAAGGAAAAATGGGGATAAGGTAAGGGAGGGATGTTAGAAGGGAGGACGGATTGGTGATAGGGGTAATTAGAATGTTTGGCATGGGGTGAGGGGAGGGGAGAAATGGGAAGAAAATTTGGAACCCAAAATTTTGTGGAAATGAATGTTGAAAACTTAAATAAATTAATTTTAAAAAAAGAATAGTGACGGGATCTATGATTTTGTTGTTACAGGGAATTTCCAAGTGAGGAAATTCCCTCTACCAATGCAGATTGATAACCGCTGTGTAATATAGTCTTAGCAAGTTGCCCGGGCACTGAGAAGTTAAGTGACTTGATTAGGATCATACAAACAGTATGTATCTGGGGTGGAACTTAAACTCATCTTATTTCTTGGCTCCAGGACAGTTCTCTATACATTATGCCACACTATAGTAGATGCTTAATAAATATTTATTGAATTGACCAAAGGATTTCCCATTTGAAGACTAAAACCCATCAAACTAAAACCCATCAAACCTTTTTCCACTGCTGCAACATTGTGCATGAATTTAACCTGTAACTGAAGCAAATTCAAAAGGATTGAAGATTCATTATTCCTATTTTTTTTAATTCTTTCCAACATAACTGGAAAGTAAATAACCATTTTGCATTCTTCCATCTGACTATGCATGTGCCAAAACCACCATTTGTAACTTCTGACTCTCTGATTTTATGCTGTCAGCTTAGATCTAATTGCTACAATGCAGGCAGAAAGTTTATCGTCCAGGCCCACCTAAATTGTGTCAGTAGATAACAATTGAAATGAAGGTTAAAATCCAGGCATGAAAAAAAGTAGATAACTAATACTCATGAGCAAATAGAGGCATCTGTGGAACTGGAAGGTATTAAAACTTCATTAGCCATGCAAGATACTACGGTATGTGATTAAGTAATGACTAGTAGCTGGAATTTGCTAATGATAACGATGACAAATTCTTAGGAGTCAGAGTACTGTCAGAAATGAGAACATGAGGGAATAAAATAACTTGCAAATTGCCTTTGACAGATGATGTAAAGTTATTGTAAAATTATGAACAACTGATGGTGCTCTCATTCAAATGCATGCGGTTATGCAATATACTCCCTAAGCTCTGACAATTAGGAAAGGAGAGTACTTCCCCCTCTGCAAATGAATATATTTAAACATTTACAACATTCCCTTGCATTTTTGTAGGAACAAAGAAATGTGTTTGTGGTAGAAAATTCAGAAAAAGATTGTTTGCTGCTCTCTCCTTCTGTACCCCTCGCCTTTTTTTTAATTTTCATATTAACATTCCATCACAAGTCATTCATACTCAGTTTTTTAATCATCAAAAATTGTAGAAAAAAGATAAATGTTGACTTCATTTTCTATTATTTCACAGACTTTGAAATGTAGGCTGACTACTATGTTTAATAGTGATAGTCTGTTTAAAGCTATTTTAAACTGCAATTTCCTATTATTTTCAACATCTGTTTCCTCACCATATTAAAAACATAATCCTAAATATTTGAGCTTCATTTTGGAAATGAAGAGACTGTAATTTTGTTTCTGTGTGTTCTAAATTTAGTACTTCATTTTTGCTTTAGAAATTCTTGATGTACTTAATGGCTCGTTTAAAATATCTATATGCTATTAAAAATGCAAGGAAAGTTACTTACATTTATTTAAAACTTTTAAAAATTGATTTAAATGGTCCTACAAAACAGCATAATTACAATAGTAAAATTTCCTTGCTTTATCAACTCATTTAGTAGTAATAATGGTAAGTATAATAAACCTCTGGCTTATGAACAGAGCTAAGACATTCAAACAGATTTTTTCTCCCCACAGAGTTAGAGACAATTGATAAGCTCTGCTTCCACAATAATGAAATATCATTCAATATTTTCATTGCATGAAAACCCAGATACATTTTCTTTTACTGCAGTTTTCATCTCAAATTAAGACCAAAAAAACATTTTGCTTTACTCCATTCCTTTTTTTTATTTTAAACAACTTTAAAAGTAAACTGAGGAAAGGGAAGCATTTTCTTTTTTTATTGATCTACATCTTTTTTTAATTTGTTTTCAGTTTTCTACAATCACCTCCATGTATCTTAGATTTTTCCCCTTCCCTTTCCTTTCTTCCCCCTTCCCTCCCCACTAACTCCCAAAGACTGCATGCAATCTTATATAGGTTCTACACATACATTCCTATTAAATACAATTTCACCTTAGTCATGTTGCATAGAAGAATTAAAATGAATGGGAAAAAGCATAAAACAAAACAAAACAGAACACAAGAGAAAATAGTCTTCTTCATTCTATGATCCAATTCTACAGTTTTTTCTCTGGATGTGGAAGGCATTTTGCCTCAAGAGTCCACTGGGAATTTTTTAGGTCTTTACATTGCTGTGAAGGGCTAAGTCTACCAGAAAAATTCCTCACACACTGTAATTGTTAAGGGAAGCACTTTCAAAGTAAAACCAGTCTTTTTCTTTCCAATTTTCAAGAAGTTGAAAATTATCTAGCAATAATTACTGAAAATTATTTTGGAAGCTTAAAATGGAAAACAGTAATTATTGACTTTAAAATTGGATGGAGCACATGGAAGAAACAGCAATACACTGGTGAAAGTTCAGAAAATCTAACTCTCTCCTGTTCTTCCTCATCAAGAGTATCCTTCCTAAATCTAATACACATTTTCCCACTGTAGAGTAAAAAAGATTTTCTTGTAACTTCTTTCTCTTACTTTCTATAACTTTTTAAATCTTTTTCCAAATAGCTTTCTAAGAAGGAATCTAGAAAAACATAGAGATACATTACTTTAGTAAACTGATGAGTGGCTTAATTTATTACAGGAGGAGGTCTAGAACTGCTTTAAGAGTGTCTGTGTGTGTGTGTGTGTGTGTGTGTGTGTGTGTGTGTGTGTGTGTGTGTCTGGGGTGGGGGGGGGGGAGGAAAAGGGGTTGTGCAAGTCTACTACTCTGCAGATATTGCTGAGAACAAGACAATCACCAGCCAAAAAAAATGCTCTCTGGAAAGTGCCAATCCCTTGGTACTCACTGTTAAGCTGCTGGATAGCTGGTGCTCTTCAGGCACTGCTGAGTCCAAAGAGAGCCCCCTTCTTGCCCAATATTTGCTGGAAAACATCATCATGGCTGGCTGCATGGTGAAATCTATGTAGTTTCCCTTCTCTACAGCAGAGGGAACCAATGGACTGGTGGCTAAATCTGAGTACTTAGCTCTAGCTGCAAAGTAGGAGAAAGAATAGAGTCTAGGAAGGATGAGCAGTCTGCTAAGGGCGCTGTCCAGAGTTTGGGTGCTGAAGAAGGAGCAATGAAGCTTCTCCTGTCCCTGCGTTCTTTATATGCGTAACTGGGAACTGATGCACAGTTGATAAGACAGAGACTCATTTCTGGCTGAGATGGCTACAGCCAGATTAAAGACCTGAGCTTTTAGTTTGTCTCCAACATGGAAATTTTTTATTTCATAGTGACCTTTTCTCACATATTGAGGAAACAACACACAAGAGAGTTTTCTTTGTACTAGAAAATAACTTGGCCTGAGCTATTCATTTCTCTCTCAGAATATTTGAATCCCTTAAGCCATCATATTCCACTTTTTCACACATGAACATATGTTCTGCCTTAAAGTCTTTTATTATTTTAGTGTGATAGCTGCCATAATAACATAAATTCTTTCCCAGTAAAGAAAATAACTGAATGCCCATTGATATAAATATAAGGTTTTTTTTCATGTGTTTTTCATGTTCCACACAGGGTAGTTTTATTGCAGAAAAGTTGGAGGACTTGATTTAGCTACAGGTCAGGCACTATAAGCACATTAAATTTAAGGATTCCTTCAAGGTTGGCAAAGGGAGGGAAGGTAATAAGCATTTATTAAGCACCTACTATGTTCTTGTGCTAAGTACTTTACTTCTTTTATTTATATATTATTTATAGTTTTATTTCATATTTTATTTGTATTTGTTTAATTTTATTTAATTCTCATAACAACCAGGAGAAGTAGTACTATTATTATCCACTTTTTACAATTGAAGAAATTGAGGATTAGGGTCATACAGTTAGAAAGTATCTAGGGCTAAATTTAACTCAGTTTTCCCTGACTCCAGATCCAGTGCTCTATTCACTGTGTCACCAAGTCGCCTGGGTGCAGTGGATAGACTGTAGTACTTTACATACCTATCTCATATGATCCTTTCAAAAAAGCCCTATAAGTGCTATACAATTATTATCAACATTTTACAGGAGAAGTTGGTAATCAAAAGATGTAAGTGGACAGTCAGTTGAGAAAACAAATTGCTTTGCTCACACTTTTGGTTATGGCAGCATCTTTGATACTGAGAGTTACACTAGTTAGGCATAATCCTCTTCCTCACTGCATTCCATTCTATTCTCACTCTAAAAACTCAGTTAGTATCTTGGAAATAATCCTGTAAGCTCTAACCCACAAAGAGTAGAGTAGGACTAATACTTTCATTATTGTGGATATTCTACATTTCCCAAGGTAGCTTAAGGTTACATAAACTCTTTCACAGATTCATCATATTTTTGCTTCTCATTGAACTTGCAATTAAGTAAAACCCTCCAATTATTTTTCATATGTTGCTTTTAAATCAAGTCTTCCCTATCCTTTACTTGTGAAACTGATTGTTTGAATTTAAATGCAGAGGTTTATACTTATGCCTATTGAATGTCATATTTTTTATTTTGGTTCATTGTTCCCACTGCCAAGTCCTTTTTCAGTCTTGTCTCTGTCATCCAACATATCTATCCCTTCCAGTTTCATGTCATCTGAAAATCTGAAACACTTTCTCTGTCTTTATTCAAGCCATTAAAAAATCTAACCATCCTTATTTGTCAAAACTTTGGGTACAGTTGTTCAACATTCTACAGATTCACGTAACAGTACTATCATCCAGCCCACATTTCTCCACTTTTTTTCTGTAAATATATCATAAGAGACTTTGTTAAATGCCTTGTTGAAATTAAGATATCCTATGTATTTCTTTATGAATTGATATAGTTAAAGTAACCCTATCAGAAAAGAAATTGAAGGTAATTTGGCATGACAGTGCTAACTCCTAGTCCCCATTGTATTTTTCCAAGTACTCACAGCAACTTTGTATACATAATTAATGTAAAAACCATCTATTCTGGCCCTTAAATAGAAAATACTAAATGGATAACAAACATGAAGGCAACTGGTTGGCACAGCAGATAGAGAACTAGACTTGGAGTCAAGACTTGCTAACTGTAATCCTGGGAGTTTTCTCAACTGCAAAATGGGGATAGTAATAGTACTTACCTTACAAGGTTTTGTGATGATGAAATTAGAAAATTTTGTAAAGGGCTTAGCAGAGTGCTTGGCACATAGTAGGTGCCACATAAGTGCTAATTATTATTATTATTACATGAAGGCAAAAGGTGGCTAGGGACAAAGGGTAATAGGTTCATTTGAATGATGTTCAAGGGTTATTTACCTGGGGTCTGTAAATTGATTTTTAGATATTTTGATCATTTTATTTTATTATAATAACTGGTTACTTTTGTAAACCTAAGTATTTGATTTTATTCATTTAAAAGTAGTATTCTGAGAAGGGATCTATAGGCTTCACCAGACTTCCAGAGGGATCCATGACATAAAAAGAGGTTAAGAACCCCTGATCTGGTTACAAGTACTTCTCCTACCTTTTGATCAATCAACCAACTAATTTACAAGCATCCATAGTACCTACTACACACTGGTACTGTATCTTACAAGATTACTTTGAAAATAGTCTTTATATGCAGAAGGTCATTATTCATGATATCAAGAATGAAGTTGTATGAAGAAGGGAAAAAGTTTTAAACCTCATTATATAGGTTAACCAAAATACCTTTTCCTTCCTATCTATTGTTTATTGCTATAAGACTAGAGAACATTTCTTAAAAGTAAAGATGAGACCATGACCCAATCATTCACACTCGACATTTTGAAATAAATCACAAACCAAAATGAAGAAAAGGTGGGACTGGATTCCACAGTAATTCTCTGACTACATCACATCAAACATCTAATCAATTTAGTCAAAAATCAAGTCAAATTGGTTCATTTGGTGCCACAATCTGAAATGATTGAATTGGTCAGATGTTGAAATACAGCTGGAGACACTGCTGCCCATGATTTGTCCCTAATAAAATAATCATTTACATTCAGGTAGTCATTCAAATAGTTGATTACTTGCTTAGTATCACAGTTTGCCCCAAATCTCCCATTCCTACCAGTTCTTAGTACATAAATGTGACTCCTGTTTCAATTAACTTCAATTCAATGAGCATTTGTTAACGACTTCTAGGCACTGAGTTAAGCCCTGGGAAAATAAATACAAGCAAAAGAAAGATGATCCCTGACCTCAACATACTTGCTTACATTCTAATGGGGGAAAAAACAATAAAAGAAAACTGAAAAACCAGAGGTAGTACAGGGGAAAAGGTGGATAAAAAGGTTCAGAGAATCAGGACTGGGGCCTGAGGAATAAAAAAGGAGTACTCATGGCTAGCCTGGGAACTTCCTTTAAAATAGACAATCTAGGGGGAACTAACCAATCAAAGGAAGGGATTGTAGAGGTGAAAAATCCTTCCAGAGTGAGAAGGCTGCTGGGAAATGATTGAAAAGGAAGTCCAGAGAGTCAGGAGCAGAGTCTCAAGAGAAATAAAGACATTTAAGCTGTGACCAACTGTTGTTATTTGTCTATTTTATTTTCTGAACCTACACATACACTTTAGTTTATCTATGAAATAAGGATAAGAATAGCATCCAACAGAGTTATTGTGAGGATCAAATGAGATAATGTATATGAAGGGGTATGAAAAATTTATGTCATTAGGTAAAGATGAGCTACTATTATTTTTGTGAGAACAAGTGCTACATAAATATTCTCTATTATAAAGTTATATGTATTTAAGTGGAAGCTGCTTCAGAAATCATCAAGGTATCTTACACATGGCATTACATTAATATTTATAACTATCCACTGTAATTTAAAAGGTAGGATTAACAGCCAAGCAATTTATGGTTTACTTGAAGAGAATGAAATTAAGCTGAAGGATAGAATAAGTGACTCATTCAGGGTCACACTGTGAATTGGGAGCTAATCTGAGACCAGAACCCTGAGTTATATATCAAAATTAAAATTATATTGTTCAGCAATGCCATGACCAACCATGATCCCAGAAGCCCCATGCAGAAGCATGCTATGTACTTCCTGACAAAGAAGTGATGAACTCAGGGTGCAGATTGAGACTTTTCTGGATGTGGCCAATGTGAGAAATTTGTTTTGTTTGACTAATGCATATTTGTTACAAGGGATTTGGTTTTCTTTCTTTTTTTCCAGTGGAGAGGAGAGAAAATATATTTTTGTCATTTGAAAAATAAAATTTAATTTTTAAATAGTATATAGACCAGCATAGAGACCTGATTGGAAATAATTGACAACAATTAGCCATTCCAGGGCAATATGTGCAAGGCCAGAAGGGCTTTAAGAAGGAGGTCACAGCTATACAATGAGAGATTGTGTGTGATTATGTCCATGTGGAGGTAATCAATGCAGTTACTCCAATATTTCAAAGAATCATGATTTTATCAATGTCTCCTTCCATAAATCACAACTCCTTTATAACTTAGTAGATGACCTTCAGCATTGGCTGTGCCTGAAAGATTCATAACCCTGTAGCCAGCCTGGTTATAAACCTCCCCAATTTAGACTGGTCCTGACAAGAGTCATATGATCAATTACCAAGCTCTTATCCAAAATCTTCCCAATGTGGTACAGTCTGTAACAGCTTGTGCTTGAATAACCTTTGCAAACCCCAGGGAACCTCCATACCACAATGCGGCATTAGAATAGAGCTTTAATGGAGATTCACATCCAATCCAATCCACTATTGTGATCTAACCAAACAATTAAGTCAACTAGTTTAACCATTTTCCCCTGTATCATTTGATTCAATTGAGAACTATGTTGGCATTGTGTAGACATTTTATTATTGGTTTGATGTATAAAGTTGTATTACAATTTACCTAAATGGGACAAAAGTTCAAAGCATCTTTCTTTAAAGGAAAAGTATCAGAAATACAAGTATGAAAAGGTGGCCCAGGCTTCAAGTAAATATTTCTCACCTCAAAATGAAATTTTAAAAAATGATTTAGTAGGCTATTTTCATGTACCACTCATCCCCTAACATATGGAACATGATGAAAATTTGAGGTTTGTCAAAGAGATAAAAAAGAAAGGGAAAGGACCTATTTGCACAAAAGTATTTATAGCAGCTCTTTTTGTGATGGCAAAGAATTGGAAATTGAGGAGATGCCCATCAATTGGGGAAAGGCTGAACAAGTTATGGTATATGAATATAATAGAATATTATTGTTCCATAAGGAATGGTGAGTAGGCAGATTTCAGAAAAACCTGGAGAGACTTGCATGAACTGATGATGAGTGAAGTGAGGAGAACGAGAAAACATTGTACACAGTAACAGCAACATTGTATAATGACTGACTTCATTAGACTTAGCTCTTCTCAGCAATACAATGATCCAAGGTGATTCCAAAAGATGTATGAGGGAAAATGCTATCCACATCCGGAAAAAGAACTATAGAGTCTGAATACAGATCAAAGCATGCTATTTTTTTCTTTGTTGTTTTTTTCCTCATGTTTTTCCTTTTGTTCAGATTCTTTTTTCACAACATGACTAATGTGGAAAGATGTTTAATATGATTGTACATGTGGAGCCTATATCAGATTTCTGGGGTGGGGGGGAGGGAGGATGGAAAAATTTTAAATTCAAAATCTTATTAAAGTGAATGTTGAAAACTAATGATAAATAATTTTAAAAGGTGATCCAGGTATAGAATCTAATACGTTTCCTTTTGTCCTGAAAAGTGGTGTCCTTAAAAGAAAAGATGCTTTATCCTTTAAAAGTGGTGAGGGTTGGAGACAAAAGGAATAAATATTTACATAGTGTCTACTATGTTTCAAGCACTATGCTAAGTGCTTGTTAAAATATTATCTCATTTGGCCCTCACAACAACCTTGCTAGGAGGTGCTGTTATTATCTTTGCCCAAGCTCACACAGCTATTAAATATCTGAAGCCAAATATTTACTCAGGTCTCAGACCAACATGAACTTTTACATGCGTCAACAATTGAACTAGGAAAGATTGTAAAAATCATCTAGTGTCAATTTGGCAAACTATGACTAAATCTGACCCATTATCTACTTTTGAATGGCCCATGGGATAAGAATGTTTCTAGCACTTTCAAATATTAATTTTATTTCTAGATGTAAAATTAAATCTTAACTCATTACTGTAAAAACAAAAACAAAAAACCACCAGGCCTTTGGCCAGATTTGACCCAGGGACTATAGTTTGCTCACTCCTGTCTTCATTTGTTAAGTGAAAAAACTGAGTACCAGAGAATTTAAGTGACTTACCCAAGACCACATAGCTAAATAGAGATGAAGCCAACATTAGAACCCAGTTTTCCTGCTCCCAAATCCATTGTTCTTTCCACATGACGTTGCTTCAGATTTAAAAGTTCAAATATGAAGATCCTCTCTGAGAAATTGTAAGAATGGTTTAGTCATCTTAATTTCAGGAAACACTAGTGCTTTGGTCAATCTTATAAGAGACTGGAGACCAGTCAAGACTTCATGAGTAGGAATAAAAGTCTACCATAAACCACTATGGTTTACAGTCACCACGACAGGTGGGAGCCCAAGGAAAATAAGGCCAAGATGTATCATCTTAAGGAAGCCCCAAGCAAACTTCAATTCAATTAAGTGTTTTTAAAATGCCTACGGTAGCCAAAGTACTGCACTAGGCTCTGGGAATACCACAAAAATTCCACAGACTTACATTCTACTGGTACTAAAATGGACTCTGGTAGTACCCAAAGACCTGGTGTATGCTAGGTGCAAGGACAATTGGAAGAGGTGGCATGAACTCCATGAACTTTTACATTTTGTGCCCTCAAGGAACACCAAGATTTCTGAAAAACTAATACTAACATACGGAAATCAATTTTATCAAAAATAAAAAAAAAAACTCCACAGAGCAAAACTTTTATTACTTCAGTGACATACTCAATAGTGTTCGATTTTATACTCAACAATGTAAGAGATATATGAACATTTTAGCATTCAAATAAAATTATATGGAAAAAATGGAAATGCAAAGATTGCTAGTGTCAAAAGCAGAATTTATGGAGTAAACTAAAGAAATTTGGCTATATTTAACCTGGAGAACCTCATTTCCTAGAAGTACTAAAAGTAGGTACTAAATAGAGGTAATAAAAATACTAAAAAAAATAGATTCTTATCTTTCTAGTATGTATTAGTAACCTTGCCTAGATGAAGTTAATTATCACTAGGTGAAAATTATCCCAATTACCAGTCTATAATACCTAGCTTCCTCAGTCAGTCAATAAACATGTATTAAATTCCTGCTATATCCAATACTCAATCCACTAGGGTACCTTATCTTATGTAGAGAATTCAATAAATTTAAGGGCTAGCTAAAATGCAGCATATTTTTAAAAAAAAATGTTGCTGGTAAATATGCATAATAATAAAAGGAATTTAGAATATGTGTTGCTGGTAAATATGCATAATAATAAATAATAATACTAATAAAAGGAATTCACCTAGCTTTGTTTGCACTCAGTCAGGGACTTGGGGTGGAAGGGAGGGAGGTTGAGAAGAGTAGTGGGTTAGAGTCCCTCCAAATTGGATTCAGTAATCAGGATTGTGAATAACAAGGGATTTTCTAACCAAGTCAGATAATTTCCTGACACCAAAGATATAGAGCCTGCACTGAATCAAGAGAGTCAAAAGAATAGCCTTAATCTTATAAAGCCTGGGATATTGTTGACTTTTGTTAGTTGCCTGACTGGGTGTGAACACTTGTAGCTATGACCATGCACTTATATGGTTTTAGCCTGTCCTTGTCAAGGAAAGATTTTCTAGCCAGTGTTACCCAGTATACAGGAGGACAGCAGTAGATAGAGCCCGGGAAAACCAGAAATCAAGATTGCAAGAGAGAGCAGCTTAGCAACCACATAACCAGAAGAGATGCCCATGCTCCAATAAACAGCAGAGATGGTGATGCCCAGCAAAGAGTGGAAGCAGAATGTTTAGTAGAAGCAGAGATAGAGCTGGCAGCTCTGACGTGTTAGAGGTATGAACTGCACCAGCCATGTGTGTCTTCCATGCATGTTTCCTTCCCACTTTTTTCATGACTCTTTTCTCTCTATATGTGGGTCCAACTTGGATGTATTCTAGTCACATCTTTTCTGTGTGTATATCTTGGTTGGACAGTAAAATGGAAATTCATGAGAAGTTTAAATGTTACAAATGGGTGCTAACACACACTTATATAGTCTCTGAGGTAGTTTTTCTGGGGTTAGTAGGAACTGGGGAGGTGAGGTCAGATGTTTTAGTTTAGAGTTTCTCTTACTTCTTGTTGGGCATGCTCACAGAACAGTATCTCCACAAATTAATCGTATTTTACAAATGTAGAGGCAAATAAAAATTAAGCTCAATTCTTTATTTCACAGTGACTTCAATTAATTCCATTTTTAATCTGTTAATCTTTTGAAGAGGTAGGGATAAAATCATCTATTCAACTTCTATCTTCTGTTCCTTTCCTCCCTTTTCCTTGCCCTTTTCCAACCAGTTCCCTTTGATATACTTTGTTTCTCCACTTAAATACCTATGGGCATCTCTTACTGCTGTTACCAGTTTGAACCACATGGTGGATTCTTTACTAACTGACCTATTTCAAGCTTTGTTCAAAAGTTTTGTTTATTTACATAAGGGGAGGGAAAAGCATCTTTCACCTTAAAATTTCTTAAGAAGGGCAACAATAGAAACTAGTGCTATGAACTAAATGACAAATGTGCCCAATTAAAGAAACGAATGTCTTCCTTAGAAAGGAAAAGGGAGTAGGAAAAAGCTCTAGTCGGCAGCATCATGGCACAACTCTCACACTCAGAAAACACTCAGAAAATTCCTCTTATTAGCTGACCCCTAGGGGAACTGATTCATTAGTAGTTATGATTACCTTAACAAACTTAAATAAACTTTTTCTTCAAAGCCAATTCCCAGAAATAATATAGCAATTTATTCTTCAGTGAAATTTGTTCACTAAAAATCATCAGCAATTTTTTTACAATGAAGTCACTAGTTTAATAAATGTTCATTCATAATTTTCTCTTGCGTATCTAATGTTTGTTATTAACCTTTTGCTATAAAATACTCAGGTTTTAATTCTGCACAGTAAGAACTTGTTTGACTTGTTTACAGATGGCTGTCTGGACGATCTTAATAGCCATATTTTATGTTTTAACTTATGTCTAGTCCATGACACAGTAGGTTTGATTCTAAATCCACATTATCATGCTCAGTGTATAAAGTAAGCAATCTAAAAGGTACTGTAATTTTTTTTCTTACTACCAAGGTACCATTTAGCATTCTTAGGGTAAGCAAGTAATGCCCAGGAATGACATCTTTCCCAATATAACCTAACAACTACTGGTGATCTGGGTTTCTGCAGGATTGTGCTAATATGCTCTAATTTGCTAACACCTAATTTTTGTCCCTCAAATAATGCATCTTTCGTTGGAGTTTCATAGCAAAAAAGGTAAGCAGTGTGATCCAATGGAAATGGGATTAACTTGGATTCAGAGGTGAGTCCAAACCCTACAAATAGGCAGTGACCTAGTGCAAATCACTTGACCTAGGTTGTGGCTTATCTTTAAATTAAGGAAGTTGGACTAGAGAGCTCCTTCCAGTTCTCAATCATGATTTTATTATCAAAACAAGACATAGGCAATTTAGATAACTTCCTAGTTATATTACATGAATCTTTCACTTTAAAAAATTACTGCTCATGAATCCTAATTGGAAAACAGTAGAATCCTCTTCTTGTCATACTCTTTTCCTTAGCATAACAAATGAAAAAAAAAATGAAGAAAAAAGAGGTGAGATATTCCAGGTTACCTAAGATGATTAAGCTAGCTGATCAAATTGCTTATAACTTCAACATTCTTACTCAGGAACTGTCTTCTTTCTCTTTTTGTTTCCAAAATGCTTTAGCACAGTGCCTGGGAGAGTCATTTATTAAATGCTTACTGACTGCATGGGTGCTAAATAGCACAAAAGAAACAGTAGATTAACTGTAGATAGAAAAAAAGTTTGTTTTCTTCCCATTTTAGGTACAACAGGTTGAAGATCACAGTATTATCCTTTTTGAAGTTTACAGGAAGTTTAGAATAATGACCTCCCTCTAATTCTAATATGGACTTTACAGTTGTGTCCTGAGGATTAATTCTCTACAAAATGCTTTAGATAAATATCAGGTTTAACAGGGATCATCTTCATTCCTAAAAATCCCATTTCAAGGTTTTGGCAGCTAGACATTTTTTTGTTTTCCTGAAATGTTTTGCTTAGTCCTAATTTTTGTTATTTAGGATCACCACTACACATTTTTACACTTGTCTTCAATCCATGTTGACTAAGCTATTTAAAACAAGAAAAACTTGTCATGTCACTATGGGACAAATCCCTAGATCTTTTGCTCTTTAGAGTGAAAAATTTTAAGACATGAAATACCTAACAATTATTAAACTATTAACAGAGATCCTAAAAATGAAAAGTACCCTAGCCACTCAACAGAACATATTTAGAACTTTAAAGTCAAAGGAACTAGATAGTTCCATGAGCAAAACTAATAACCTACTTCAGCTCTCTAGGATTATTTCTCATAAGTATTTAGCCTTAATTGTAGTAGCCTTTCAGCAGACTATTTCATAATACTAAAAACTCTATTGATTCAACTGGGAATAGCTTCTAATCCTCCATATCTATATGGTGTTTTGAGGCTTTCAAAGGCTTTTCACAGGCATCATCTCACTGCAACGTCACTATAACCTAGTGAGGCAGACAAGAAAGTTGTTATTATTTCCCGATGAGGAGAGTGGGGGTCAGATGAACAAAAAGCCTATAGCTACCTATTTGGCTAGTAAAAGGGTCAAGACTGAAATAGAAGCTAGATTTTCTAACTCCTATCCAGAGTTATTTTTGTTTTGCCACTCAGACCCCCTTAAGCATGTGTCAATATATTACAATTTTAGTTGAAAACTGGAATTAATGGCTATTCCAAAAAATAACTCAGAATCCACCTGAATTTTGTTTTGTCTGTCCACACAATTCAAGATGACAAAATAGTTACTCTCCACTTTCCTTTTTGCTGTGTTTGATGCAGTCAGAGCCTACTAAACAACTTTAATAACATTTTTATATGAAAAAAGAGCATATTTAGTTAAAATGTGTTTTAACCAAAAAAGTTCATATTTTTTAAAATGTTATTAATTTTACAAAAGTTCAATTTGCAAAGGGATAAAAATCAAAGTAAGTTGTAAATGGCGTAGGAAATTCCCCACCCACCCAACCCCTCCCTGCCACCCTTTTCTCCAGAAAAAGCTAACATTCGGGCAGGAAGAACAAGAAGGGCATCATGATGTTCTAGTAATTTCCTGGATAACAGGAAATGAAAGACTGGAGATGTTGAGCTTTGGATCAGTTTGCTTTTTCTCTGAATAGGCTTACTCATTATTAACTGATAAAAGATAACACACATGGAATATTAAAAGCTAAAATATCATAGTTCCACTGTGGTGATTTTCAACATCTATTCAACTACAAAAGAAAGTTTACTCAGCTTCCTGAAATAATCTATCTTCTTGCTCATTTCAGTACTATGTTAAAAACTTTTTCTTTATACACTGTGAACATCAGGTTCAATAAGATGCCTTGAAGGGCCAGATAATAATCTCCTTCATATTCATTATCACTGCCTGTTCTGGACCTGGTGATGAAGTAATTTTTATGTTATGATGGGGTAGATTTCTTTCTCACTCCCACAATTCATTCAAAAGATTGTTTCAAGCCTACAAAAGCTAAGATATACTCAAGTCCAGCTTGGACGCTTTTTCCCCCCATACTAACAAGAAACTTCCCCTTAAGTGTGATTTCATTGAAAACACTAAATCAACTTCAGGTTTATTTCATAATATGTACAGTAGTTAACAAATTACAATACAGTGAATCAGTTATGTTAATTCCACATAACTTTAAAAAGTCATGCAGTACATAGTGTGGTATAAACAATCAACCTTTGTCATATACAAAAAAATGCATTATTATGAGAAATGTGATTACTATCTTTGTGATTTTATACATATTTTAAGGTTTTCCCCCAGGAATCCTTCATAAAAATTTAAAGAGTTTACTAATCAGTTAATGCATTATTAGGAAAGAATAAACATTATTAGTAAAGTTAGATTACTAGCAATTAATTTTAAAATTACATGAGGAACAGGATTAAATGTACTTTCATGAAATAAATCTTTAGTTACGAAAATAGTTTTGAAAAAAGAGCTCATACTGAAGGTATGCATTAATTCTGTCAAATTAGTTTGTACAAATCAAAAGTCAAATTTATTATGTTGAATAATGAAAATATGCCTATCCTCTTAATACTCATAAATAAGTGCTCATATATGTAGTATTTATATGCACAAGTGAAGAGATGTTAACATGTAAAAATATACTGTTCCTCCACTTATGGGAAAAACATAGATGTGGACATCAAAATGAATTTTAAAATGTCCAATTCAAATCTACATTCAATCAGCACAAATACTTAAGCAGAGTATTTTTTGTAAACAGTTAAGAAACAAATTCTTTTTTTGTCTGTTTGTTTTTTTTAGTCAAATAATCTCTACTGGGAAACAAGCTACTTTTCAACTTGGCCGCAGGCTTCAATTTTAATTCCATCAAATTCAAAAACCACCAAGACTTCTGGGTAAACAAAGTGAATGCTTTTAAAAGTGCATAATTTCCAACTCATCCACTTTAAATATTATGCAATTCCAGTTCATCAGCAAGAAAAGAAAATGCACTTGGCTATAAAAATATTAAGGAATGTTATTGAAAAGAAAAGGCTATTTGGTAGAAGTAACTACAAAAATAATTAGTTTAAATCTTTGTAAAGCTTTAATGCAAGAACATCACAGTACACTTTCTTTCCAAAAACCTTAAAGCATAATCAACTCCAAATTATAAATATCCACCTTTCAAGTACTTGAAAAAGAATCGCAGCAAAGTGTCTCTTAAAAAATTAAGTAAAGAAGACTGATCATGCAGGTGTTAATCTGCTGACATTCTGTGACATCCCTAACTGTCTCGTGTTGTCATCTCTGGTTCCATTGGTAGTAATTAAAGGCAAGGAGCTATTCTGAAATGCAGGTGTAGAACAACTAATCACACCAACATTTTCATCTTCCCCAGTGTCTGAATCCGGTGTTGTGACTTCACTGTTATGGAGTCCCAAAATTTCAGAGACTGCTTGAGGCAATTCCTAGGTAGAAAAAAAAAGTAATGAAAGTTAATAGTTGTAGAGAACAAAAAAATCGTAACAGTATTTTTTTGTAATGATTAAGAAAGCATATTTCATTCAAAGCTATTTTAGCAGGCTGTTTTATTTATCTATGAAAACTGGTGTTTAGATCCTTGAAGAGACAAAAGTATGACAAAGTAAGAATTCTCATAAGATATACTGTAGACAAAAATACAACACAGAATAATGATTTGGTTTGAACTCAACCTGGTGAGCATTAATTTTGCTTTTTAAGGAAAAAAAAGTAATTTTTACTTTGTAAAATGGATTAAAAGTCCAATTAGTAAAACTCAATTGAAGAACCAAAATACTATTCATTTAATTATTTCCAATTATCACCTCTATTTCTCACTACTGCAAATTTAATAGAATGTCCTATTCTGCATTTACTAATTCAATTGGATAATTTGTCAAGGCTTAGTTAAATTTTGTCACCTCTCAAGTCTTCTTAAATATTTTTTAGTAATGTTTGCTACACTATCTTAGTATGTGCTATATTTCCTAACTGGCAAAGGTTTTCAATTAAGAGATAATCCATAATAGTAGCCAAAAAGCTGGTCAGTGCTTTCCTTGGCATTCCTAAAACTATCATTTATTTATTTTGCCTCAAGTAAGGAATAACTCCTCTCGCTGCACATCTCAAATTCTTTCATTTCTTAAAATTACTATGGCATACCTTGCATTTGGTCATCTGTATAGAAATTGCTTCTGCCTTGCATAGTACATCTTCCACATCAATTTTCATGGACAACTCATTGATATGCTAAAAATGCATTCAAAAAATAAAATTACAATAATAAAATTACAGAAATTAGACATATGATAACAAGCTACCCTAAAAATGTTATCAGTTATACTTCAACAGTGGTAAAATGCTTACCATCCAAAGTATTCAATTTATACAAATATTTTTTTCCCCAAAATGCTTAAACTTGTTTATCCTAAAGAAAAGCATTTAAGTTTATGGAATAAGTTCAGTAACTTAATATATAACCTATAAGAAAAGGAAGCTGCTCTCTCATTTAGATAAATTTTATGTTTTTTGGTAGACTTAATTTTCACTTTTATTATCCAAGAAAAAAATGATTAGTACATATTTGTTGTGTTCTCTCCCCTGAGTCTAGAACTTCAGCAATGATTCAAATACAGGTTAAATTCTTAAAAACAAAATATTTTTTAAATGAAAAAAAGCATATAGATAAACACTAAAAAGTCATTACTTCTTATCACTATTCTGCTTTGCAAACAAATATTCCATGGAGCCCAAAACTTCACATGGGTCACTTTCACTTGCATTCCTTATATCAATCATTATTAAAGCACCTCCTTTGTCCAAGGCAATCCTTTAGGCTCTAGGAATTCCATTCAAAAACCACAATGATCAAGTAGTTTATTATGCTCTACATTTCACTGGAGGGATACAACATGCACAGAGAAGTACATACAAAAAAAAAACAAAACCCAAAAATACTGTGGAGCTAGAAGGCAATAATAAATAAGAAAAGATTTCATGGAGGAGTTGACAGCTAAGGTAAGCCTCAGAGAATTCTGAGAGGTGAAGCTACAGAAGAATCAGAGTCTGGGGATGACTTAGGTTGAGTTTATTTGAAAAGCACAAAGGGAGAAAAAGAGTATGCCAAAGAATGTTAATTCAATGGTCCAGTTTGGTGGGATGTACAGCATAGGTGAAGGGGAACAGCATGAAACCTTTTAGACACAAACCAGGTATCTTGCTTTGATTTTGCTTGACTATGCATATTTGTCACAAAGGTCTTTTTTTCTTTTCGATGGGAGTAAGAGTGGGAGAGAAAATAAATGCTTGGTTAATTGGAAAAAAGAGAATAGCATGAAATGAGGCTTAAGACAGATTCTAAAGAACTTTACTATCAGGCTGCAGAAATTCTATACAGGATGCTCCAAAAATCTCAGTGCATTTTAAGCTACTAAAGTTTAAGCTGGAATGTTCTATATCATCCTCAAGCCAATAAAGAACTACAAAAGGTTTCTGAGCAGGTGAGTAACATGGTTAGAGATATTCTTTAGAAGCAAAGTTTGAGCTGCTACCCCTCCTGTGAATGACTGAGAAAGAATGAAAGCACAGGTCATGGTAACTGGGGGCTGCTGAACTAGGAAGCTGGAGCGTTGGAGAAGACATCAATGTGAATATTAAAATCCCACAAAAATAAATGTAAGAATTGAGAGATTCCTCGAAAAAGGAGGATGAGAAGCCCGGTAGAAACTAGCAACAATGCTAAAGGGGGTGGGCAGCACAGTATCTTCTTGTAAAGCTTGAAAGCCCCACTACTTCAAGAGTTCCACCACAGCAGCTTCCCTGCTCTGCCAACTTCTCTGCTCTACTACAGGGGTGCAGGGTGTCACCTCTATAGGTGCAAGAAGTCACTCCAAGATCATCTATCTCTAAGTGATTTCCAAATTCCTTTACAACTCTAAATTCAGTCATTGTAAGTGAGAAGTCAGCCATAGGACAAAGCTGCAAATTCCTTGTAGTGAGGGATTCTTGGGACCCTACCACAACTCACACCTGGCAGTCATCTATAGCTCTGAGGAAGGAAGGAAGGATTGAAGATTTTGTGAGTTTTGCACTCAGGTCCCTATTGCTAATTAACTCTGGGTAAAGATATATGTAAACAGTTACATGCAAGTGCAAATAAAATGTCTTCCTTTCTTCACAGCACCAGAAGCAAAGACATCCAAGTCAGGCTCTTCCAACAGGTGACAAAGAAAAACTGGAGAAAAACATGGAGAAAAACTCTGGAGAAAACATGGAGAAAAACTCTGGAGAAAACATGGAGAAAAACTCTGGAGAAAAACATGGAGAAAGACATGGAGAAAAACTCTTGTCTACTGTTTCTTCTAAGGAAACCAATGAGGCTCTCTCTGATGGTGATATCACAACTGTCAGCTCCATTCATATTTTGTATAAGACATATTTGGGGAAATGAATGTGGCCTAAATTTGAACCAGTGGGTATATGATATTACTGTAACTTGAAGCCCAGTCTATTAAATACTAAAAGTCAAGAATGTGTTGATCTTAGGAAACTATCACATACCTTAAGTATTTCATTAAAACCATAATGCTTTTCTATGATTTGCTGCTTTTCAGATTCTAGAATAGCACAGCAAAGAAGGAGATGGAAATTCTGACAAGGTAATTCGGTCCACATTACCTATAAAAATAACAGAAATTATTAAATTATTCCTAAAGTTTCTAAGACACATTTCTAAAGTTTTGATTCCTGGAGAGACAATGCTACTCTACCTACAAAACTGACATTCTTTAAAAATTTCAAAAGACCTCAGGGTATGGCCAAACCAAAGCTTTAAGGGTTCTTTTACAAGACTTATTCTGACTCCTCAAATTCTTGATTTTAATTATTTCTCCTATACACAACAGGCTAAGTCTTAGGAATGTAAATTTAATTATCATAGTTTTATAATGCTGAAGAGAAATTTAAAAATCCACCCTGTGCAACTAAACAAGAGGTAGCATGATCGGTGGACAGTGCTGACTCTGAGGTCAAGGACAAACAATGATTGTGAGATCCTGGGCACATCATGAAACCTCTTAGTACCCCAGGCAGCTCTCTAAGAGCATAAATTACAAAAAAGGTTAACTAATTCACACCAAAGTATATTATATTCAGAGGGAGTGGTGATAAAAGGGGAAACATACCTTAATTGGTATGTTTGAATGGCGACTCTATTGGAATATGGACAAACAATTCTTAAGTCCAGTTCGATAATCTAAACTTTGAAAAGCTATTTTCTAGAGTGATACAATGACTATGCATTTTAATTAAATATGACTATTTCTTTTAATCAAACATATAACTATTAGAACTAGGTAGATTGATAGAATGTAGTAGCGGAGTGCTGGGCCTGGAATCAGGAAAGCCTGAGTTCCAATCTGGCTTTAGACACTTACTATGTGACCCTGGGAAATTCACAACTTCCATTTGCCTCAGTTTCCTCAACTGTAAATGGGGATAATAATAGCACCCAGGGTTGTTTGAGGATTAAATGAGATAATAATCATAAAGCATTCAGCACAGTGCCTGGCACTCTATAAATGCTAACCAGTATTATTAAAGTTATTCACATCACTACTATTCCTCCCTGCTAAGCCCAGGCCTTCAACTTGTACCCTGGCCTCCAGGCTCTCCCATCTTTTTGGGGGGCATAGCTCTGTAATTATTCCTTCTCTTTCATCTTTAAACTCACTCTTTCTACTGTACTTTGTCCCCCACAAACATGCTCAAGCCTTCCCAACCATTTAAAAGAAAAACTAACAAATTTTTTTAACCCTGCCATCTGCTCAACCTATCAGCTCCCTCCTACCTTCACTAGTTTTACACTGAGTCAAAAAACATCCAAAGTAAATTCCATTTTAAAGTTTAATTATAATGCAATTAACCTCAAAAATATCATTTAAATTATTCTAGTTAGCTAAGGCAGATTTAGTAGCTACTACTAATATGTGGTACTTCCTTTGAATTAATAAGCCTTAATCTTTTTTTAATGAAGTAAAGTTGATAAATCATGAAAAAGAATTGATAAACATGAAAAATAATACCACTTACAAAATATATCAAATCTATTTCTGAAATTCATTCTAGAATATAAAACAATCTGAAAACTGCATAAAGCAATAAAAATCTTCTCAGTCTGAACATGGCCCTCCTCTCCTAGTAAGACACAAGGACCATTAGGAAAGAGTACTTATGAAGAGTGTTTGGTACAAATAATTGGCATCATCACGATGGTATAGGGTTATTAAGTAGATAGGCTTACTATTCTCACAATGGACTTATTAATTTTCCCACTTTTTGCTGAAGATATCCTCTATGCCTCTTTTTGGTTTGCTTCTGTACTTAAAGATAACTTGACATTATGCCATTTGTTCAGTGTAAAAAGATGAATATAAAAACTTTAATCCTCTGGATTTTAAAATCTTCCTTTAAAATATATATTAATCCAGTATACTTTAAAATATGTATTAATCCAGACATCACTGGGTTATCTCCTGTGCACAACTGAGCAAGCAGCCACCTTGACTTGGAGTATCACTGCTATCACTGCTATCTCATAAGCTCATCTGTTTCAGAGCCTCCAAGGACTCTGGAATACAAAGTACTCTGGTCTATACCAAGATTTGCTAAACTTCTTGGGATGAAGCCCTCCCAAGGCACTTGTTCATAGCTTGAGCAGCTCCTGATCAGAAGAGATGGTTCCAGGGTATGCCTGACACTACCTTCCCCTCCCTCCAGTCTCCGATGGATTTTGATATACACCCAGGGACTCCAAAACATCTTGGATGACTCTGAGCCTCATACTTCCATGGGCAGATTAGTGATGTAGAAGGAAAGACTGCAAATGTAAAACCTTAACACATTCAAAAATACCAGAAAATTCCAGTTGCACTCTACAAAACAAAGTTTGTTTCTCTGGATAACAGAACTGAAGGTTCAGTAAATAAAATACAGTTTGTTACCTCCCATAATCGAAGAATATCTAGAAAGCTAAATTCCCTTTTGAATCTAATTAGAAGCCAACGGAAACAAAAATAGAGGTATCCTGAGTCTTGAGATTCTAAAAAGAAAGGAAAAAACAGTTATTTTAAAAACAAAATGCATGCTGTTGTGGCATATGTGATACTATAACACATTACAGAGCTCTCTATGAAACTTACAACTTATTTAGTCCAGGCCATTAAGAATATGTGTGTTTAAACATGTATTAGTAGTTATCAAACAATGAAAACTCACAGGCTAAATTATAAAAAAGAAAAAAATCAGTTTAGAGTTAGAATTCGATTGAGAGAATCGATTCACTCCATGTACATACATATGAATGTACCTGCGTGTGAATACAAACATATGTATACACATATATAAACACATTTCATTCAGCAAATCACTATTTTTTTCCAGACTACAATTATAAAAAGATGATTCCAATTCAATCAATCATTTTCCAAAGATATCTGTAAAATTGTTACAGCCTTTTTTTCTTAAGAACTCCTTAAATTTTTTTTTGTTAACAACCTACTAAAATTAGAAATTAGTTTTGATTCACATAACATACCTAAGTAACTGCAAAATCCACTATCCAGCAAGCGAAGTAAGGTACTTAGCTGAATTAACTGTGTCTTCATGCCTTGCATCTGTTCCTCAAAATTCTGATGCTTTAAAAGGAAAAGAATTATTATGACTCCATGGAAGATATAAATACTTTATACCATCCAGATAATCATATGTTACAAAAGTACCATTTATAAATTCAAACATGGGCTTATCATTGTTCTGTTGATATGTAGAATAAATATTTAATTCTAAAATAAAGCCTACAAAGATGAAAAAAATTTGGTTTGTCTTGGCAAGGCAAATTTTTTTTATTCTCTTCCAGAATAAAATTCAGAGACTGAAGTGAATAATTCATACGCTTTCCATCTAGAACAAGAAATTTAGTGGTAAAATGTCATGTAACTAAACATAGAACCATTAAGGAAAACAAATAGTTGCCAAATTATTTCCCTTCATTCTATATTTCAAATTATAAAATTAAATCAACACCTAACTAGGTACTTCTCATTAAATTAATGCAAAGTATCAGTTGCTTAGGTGCATTCCTTAAATTTTAACAATTCCCTAGATCCTTTGAAAAATATTATAATAAGCTTTCATGATAAAAAACCAATGTATATAAGAGTAGAATTAAGTTTCATCACATGTTATCATTTAGAAAAGGAACAGATTTAGAAAAGGAACAAGCCCAATGGGATCATTTAGAATAAGATAAGCCCATTCTCCAAAACACAAATGGTCAAAGGATATGAACAGTTAGTTTTCAAAAGAAGAAATGCAAGTTTGCAACATCATATGAAAAAAGGCTCCAAATCACTAATAATACAAGAATTACAAATTAAAACATCTCTGAGATTATATCTCACATAACACATCATACTGGCAAAAATGAAGAAAGATGAGAAAATATCAGTTGTTGGAAGGACTATGGGAAGACAAGCACACTATTGCTCTGTAGAGTTATGCACCAGGTTCAGACACTCTAGAAAGAAATTGTAACAAAAGGAAAGGTTTCAAAGAAACCTGGGGAAATTTGAATGAACTGATAATGAGTGAAGTGAAACAGGACCCTGGAGAGCAATTTTACCATAAATATCAATACAATGCCAAGTCAAGACGCCAGAGGACCAATGATGAAACATGAGACAGACTCAAGGCACAGAATGAGCCGTACATGTTTGTTTTCTGAGACATACATTTTTGGATACAGGCAATATGAGGTTTGGGTTTTTGTTTTTTGTTGTTTAAACTACGTCACAAGGACTTTCCTTTTTTTGTTTTTCCAATAGGAAAATTAGGGGGAGGAGAGAAGAAGCAAAGGGCAGGGTAGTGATAGGGTTGCAGGAAGGAAGGAAGAGAGAGGAAGAGAGAAGGAGAGAGAGAGAGACAGAGGGAGGGAAGGAGGGAGGGAGGAAGGGAAGGAGGGAGGGAGGGAGGGAGGGAAGGAGGAAGGAAGGAAGGAAGGAAGGAAGGAAGGAAGGAAGGAAGGAAGGAAGGAAGGAAGGAAGGAAGGAAGGAAGGAAGGAAGGGTCACTGAAACATTTTTAAAACGCATACAAGGAAGGCCAAAAAGAATCACAGAAGCAGAAAAGCTTTGAAAGTTACATGGGAAATTTTATTACAAGCGCTCATTTTATTCAGTATTGATAAATGAATTTTAAAAAATTTTAAAGCAAACAATACCAGCCTTCAAATAACTTAAAAGCATATTATTTCTTGCCCAGGAGAAACAAAAGTTAAATGTACCCAAGTCTAATAGTAAAATAGCATTTTAAAAGTTTAATAAATTGTGGGTTATGTTTACTTGGGAAGTAGAGACCAGATAAATCAACAGACAGGAAAAGCTGGATGAGAGAAGGAAAAGAAGCAGAGAAATAGGAAAAAATGGAAAGGAAACAAATAAGAAAAACTATAAAGAATAGCAGTAAGGTGAAAAAGGTGAGAAACGTTGTTTGCTCTAGGCTGCAGGTAAATATTTCTCCCCTCAAAATGAATACCAAAATGGTATTTTCATGTACCACCCAACCCATAACATATGGAACATGATGAGATGTGAGGTCTGTCAAAAAGAGCAAAAAAAGGAGCAAGGATCTATTTGCAAAAAAATTATAAGAGCTCTTTTTATGATGGCAAAGAACTGGAAATTGAGGTGATGTCTACCAAGTGAGGAATCTACCAAGTTGTGATATGTGACTGTGATGGAATATCATTGTGCTGTAAGTAATGACAAGCAAGATGGTTCCCAAAAAACCTGGGAAGACTTATATGAACATATGTGAAGTGAGCAGAACCGGGAGATCTCTGTACCTAGTAACAGCAATACTGCAGAATGATTAACTGTGAATGACTTAGCTATTCTCAGTAATACAATGATCCATGACAATTCCAAAGGATTCAAGATGAAAAACGCTATCCACCTCCAAAGAAAGAACTGACAGAGCCTTGAATGCAGATCAAAGCACACTATTTTTCTCTTTATGCATTTTTTGTGGAGTTTTTTTTTCTTTTGGGTCTATGTCTTCTTTTACAACATGACTAACATGGCAGTATGTTTTACATGATTGAACATGTATGACTTACAATAAATTATTTACTGTCTTAGGGAGAGGAGGAAGGGGAGGGAGGGTGAAAATTTGAAACTCAAAAACAAAACAAAACAAAACTCAAACAAAAAATTGTTTTCACATATAACTCGGGGGAAAATTAAGTATTATTAAAACACGAAAAGAAAATTTGAGGACTGTTTTGAGAAAACAGTTGAAACCTCCCTAGGAGGAATACCATTTTGGTATTCATTTTGAGGGGAGAAATATTTACCTGCAGCCTAGAGCAAACAACGTTTCTCACCTTTTTCACCTTACTGCTATTCTTTATAGTTTTTCTTAGTTTGTTTCCTTTCCATTTTTTCCTATTTCTCTGCTTCTTTTCCTTCTCTCATCCAGCTTTTCCTGTCTGTTGATTTATCTGGTCTCCTTAGTTCATTAAATACAGGAACAAGAAGAAAAGCATGAAAGCAAAAATACATGTAATTTTTATGGGATCTAAACAAACCTACCCATATCCCTGCTTCTCACTTGTTACTTTTCTCCATACCATGCCTTCCTTTTCAAACATCTCCCCTAGCATGCTCCTCTTCCCCTTTAGTCAGGTCATTAGACTTTCAATTCTGTCAATATCTATTTTTGGTTCTCTTGTTACTTATCTGCGTTAAGCTCTCATCTTTTCCCTCAGAAGCCACTATTTTTAGATGACTTTTTATTTCCTTGCTAATATTCTGACTATATTACTCTGGGTACTTTAGACTGTTTCAAATAGTTTTAGTTGAAGACAGGCATAATGTCCTATATATACTAGTAATTATACATTTCTGAGAAAATATCAATGAATTACAAGGAAAGGGGTGTGATTAAACAAGTAAAATGAGAGAGGAAAAAATTAGAAAGGTTGAAGAATTTTTATAATGACAAAGCCCAAGGTCATACCATATTCAGGAGTAATAAGACTCAATGTATGATTAAGCCTTGTCTTAAATAGATAAAGATGTAGATCAACTATACTACATGAGAAAAATTCATTTATTTGATCAATATGCTAAAAAGGCCCTAAATTCTGATCTTTCTGCTATCTACATTGTTAAAGATACTCTTTTTTCTGTTAAAGAAAATAATGTCAACATTCTCAAGTCTTGAAGGACCACTAAAGGAGAAAAAAAAAAAAACGACTGGAAGAAATTTATATAAATATTTCCTCAAGCTATCTAAAACCACAAATTCAAGAGACCTACAGAAGGAAAATTTTATCGTTAAAGTTACATTTTGTAGGTCCAAAAGTAAAGGAAATCTATTTCTTACCATTTGATCCATGTAAGATACAAAGCACCAAAAAGCATCCACTTCATTCTCCATCACATATAAAAGAGGAGAAAGCAAGTCACTCATTCCTTGGACATATCCTGCAAGAAAAAAAGGGGAAGAAGAGATTAATATATCACAAACTTAAGTTAATATGTTCCTAAACTTTAATGCTGGTAAATATGAATATATTTTAACAATGACAAAATTTCAAAACCCTTGCATGCTCTCAAAGACACATATGAGTGCCATGCATTGTTTCAATGAAAGTTGATTAAACACCTACTATGTAAGAGGCAGAGAAACAGCAAAGCATAGGGAATAAAAGGCTGAATTTGGAATCAGGAAAAATTGGGTTCAAGGACTACGTCTAACACACACTAAATGTATGACCACGAGCAAGTTCTTAAAACTCTCCTTGTTTCAGGCAGCTCTATTAGACTCTGTTACAGATGACTCACTCATCTGTAGTGTGAGAAGGCATTTACACACCAGTAAATCTCAGCAATGATTAAATGACAAACACAGACCAAAAAAACTAAGAAAGCTACTTGAAAATTCCATTAAATTCAGATATAGTCATTTAAAATGTTATCCCAAATACAACTAACTTAATACTCTTCTGAAACAGCTAAATTTAAAGGTAGCTTCAGTCAACATTTCAGAAAACCATATGGATACACATTTTATCACCTACAACTTTCTTAGGTAACCAAAAAAGGTAGTGTCTTAGTAAATTTCTAAAAGATTATGCTTTTCTACTCTATGCAGTCAACGGTATTACAAGCAAATTCTCCAAATTATCAAGGGAGGAGCCATAAGCAACTTAAAGAACCAATTATCTCGCTCTCAGGATTTAGCAAAATGTTATTGCTGTAGCTACCTACACACACAAGCACTTACATGTATGCACTCACATTATCAAGGAGTACTATAAAAATTATTTCTCTACAATGATGAGATTTTAAGAGATGAGTAACATACTGAAAAATGTTTATGAAAAATATAATAATAATAGCTCTCAATATAATTATCTCATTCCTCTAAGAGACTATGATTCTTAGGAAGAGACCATCTTATCTAAATACTGTACCTTCTCTAGATTCTAGCTTAGCGCTCAGACCACAGGAAATGATTGTCTGTTGTACTGTAGTTTTATACCACATGCTTTGTTATTTATCTTTATTGTTAAGTCATTTCAATGTCTGTCTCTTCATGACATGGGGCTTTACTGGCAAAGACATTGGAGTGCTTTGCCATTTCCTTTTCCAAGTCATTTTATTGATGAGAAAACTGATGCAAAAAGGGGCCACTTGTCCAAGGTCACCCTGCTTGTGAGGCCATACTTGAACTCAGGGGGATGAGCCTTTCTGACTCCGGGCCAGATGCATTATCTACTGTGTCACCTAGCTGGGCACCACAGTTGTCCTCCCACCCATGCCAATTTTAAAATATCTGCATTTTCAAGGAAGGAAAGGAATACAAAGACCTGAAAATGTAGGGAAATCCCAATAAGGATGCTCCTTCTATCATTTCATATCTGTACCTATTCAATAATTTAGTCTCAAAAGAGTTGCCTAGAATATGGAAAAGTTAAATGATTAGTCCAGAACCACACAGCCAGTCTGTGACAAAAGCATGAATGAGTCAAGATCTTCATGAATCCAAGGCTAGCACTCTATCAACTGTACCACGCTGCCTCTCACAAGAAAACCTATTCTTCCAACATTATGAAGGAAGATGGAAGCTGGAAGAGGTGAGGAGAGGTAGTAAAGGCAGGAAGACTTATGAAAACGTAAGGAATAAAATGAAGAGTCCTAGGAGTTGGCAAAAGTTTATACTAGAGTTGTGAGAAGAGAAAGAAAAGAGTAAATATTCAAGAAATGTTACATGGAGTCAACAAGATCTAGAAATTGATTAGTTGGGGAGTGGGAAGAGATAAGAATCAAAGATAACCCCAATACTCCAAACACAGGAGCCTAAGTAAACAATGGTACCAGAGACAAAAACAATGAAGAAAGAAAGTATATCTGGGGAGAAAGAGAACACTATTTTTAATGCCAATGGGACAACTGTGGATGCAAATGTTTCATTTTTCCAGTGCATACCAACACTCTTCCAATTATCTAAGTTCAAAACTTTAGAATCATCTTCAACTCCTACATACCCGATCAACTGCCAAATCCTGTGGATTCCACCTCCACAAGAGCTCTATCATCCAGAACCACTTCTCTCTACTTAAATGGCTACCACTTTAGTTCTTGACTTCATCACCTCTCACTTGGTGTACTGCAATAGCCTCCTAACTTATTTTCCCTGCTGCCCCTCTCCAACACATTCTTCACAGAGCTGCCAAAATAATATTCTTAAAAACACAGATCTGACAATCAATAAACTCCAGCAGTTCCTTATTACCTGCAGAGTCATATAAAAAGTCCTATTTGTCATTTAAAATCCTTTACGTCTTGGCTCTAACCTAAAACTCTTGGGCTTATTATAAATTGTTCCCTTTCATGAACTCTGTGGTCCAGTTACCTGTTGTTGTTCCTCAAACAACATTCAATACCTTCATTACCCTGTCCTTCTCTCCTGGAAAGCACTCTTTCCTAGTTTACTCCAAGGCTTTGCTCAAATATTACCTCCTGTAAGAAATCTTCCTTTATCTCCTACAATGGTTACAGTCATGCTCCATGAAGCTACCTTCTACTCAGTATTTACTTACATATGTGCATGTTATATCCCTAGATCAAAAATATGTTTCTTGAAAACAGGGACTTTCACTTTCATCTTTCTTTTGTCCCTCAGGGTCTAACATGGTGCTCTGTGTTTAGAAAGTGGTTAATAAATGTTTGCTAACTGATTGGAATACCAAGCAGAGTTAGGTTACTACACAGGTCCATACAATGGGTTAAATTTACCTAAAAGCCATAAAATAATTTATTGGTAAAATAGGAACCCCTGGATGAGGAAAATCCCTCCACCAATAAAAGTTCATACCTTCTGAGGAATTTATAGTCCTAGATTCTAGTCTAGAGTACAAAGAATTTCAGTCACTTGTCCGTGGTCACACTAGAACATTTTAAACATATTCACACACACACACACACACACACACACAGTTCCATTCTTAAGAAAAGGGCAGAAATTAGCCTTATTTATTGGGTAAAGAAATAACAGGTACTCCATTCCATTAATAATTTATCCAATTATTTTTGGAACTTCTAAAGTAATCATATAATTGTATTCACTAATCTTTTTCAAAAAGCAACTGCTTTCTATTACACAAATTACTTTTCTGAAAAGCTAATTTTCACTGAATATAAGAGGAACCACAAAATAGCAGATCTAAAAGTTAATGCATACAAAATTACACACTCCTTTTTAAAAAAATCTATTTTTCTTCCCTCAAAAAAATTTGTCTTCACCCTTCTTTATCTTCCCTCTTAATAATCCAGGAAGTATAAGCAACAACATTTCTAATCCAATTTCTCTATTACTGGATCAATTTACATGTCTTTTCTCCAAATTCTTATCCCACTTCACCTTCTTCTCCTCCTGCTATTGAGGCTACTCACAATCCTGTCACAACTGCCATATTTGCTATGAATTCCACATTAGAGGCTGCATGGAGCTGGAAGAGCACACAACACACAGGCTGTACCGGCATGGACCCTGCCAAAGCTGAGCAGGAAGCCCCAGGCTTCCTGTGGATTCTCAACCGTATCAGCCCAGGACAGGAGTGCAATGGAAGTGAGCGAGAGAGAACCACAGAACCCTAGGTAACTGCAGCAGCCACTTCTGAGAATATAAGCCCACAAATCAAATGTCTGAAACTCACCTACTTGAACTTCCAGAAGCAAAGATGTCAGAGTGATCAGTAAATACTATTCCCTTCTCCTTGTTGACCTTGAAAAACCCAGAGAATATTTCCCCAGGAAAAATCCTAGAACAGTGGGATCAGCCAAAGGGGTAAACAGTTTCTTAGCCCAAGAGACTAGGAAAATCACAAAAGGAGATCCCTGCTGCTGTGGCTGAAGGGCACCAGTACAAAACTGAAGCTGCCCCAGAAAAGCCCACCTCAGTAAACTGGCAGGGGGAGGAGCCAAGATGGTGGAGTAGAAAGACTCAGGTATGCTAGCTCCGAATCCACAGCCCATAAATTTCCTGTAAAGAGAACTCCCCACAAATTCGGGAGCAGCGCGACGGACCCCACCCCTGTGCTGCCCTGGCCAGGCGGCCCCAGAGGAGCAGGCTTCAGGGACGGAATCTCTGGTGGCCGGGATGGTCCCTCCAGCCACAGACACTACAGGTCAGTGAGAGACTTCTGGGCTGGCTGAGAGGGGCGCGGGGTGTCTTCGTGACTCGGGCCCCCTCAGGAGGCAGCGGCAGAGGCAGCAGCAGCCAGGGACTCCTGGAGCAGGCAGAAGCTCCATTACCAAAGGTCTCTACATAAACGCCCTGAGGGTACTGAGCCTGGGAGACAGCCCTGCCCCGACCTGAGCACCAGAACTTAAGCTCATATTGAATAGCAGCCACGCCTGCCGCAGAAAGCCCTGAGGCTGGGAAGCAGCATTTGAATCTCAGACCCCAAGCACTAGCTGGGCAGATCTAGGCGGGGGTGGAGAGGAATCTCAGAAGTCAAGTAACTGGCTGGGAAAATGCCCAGAAAAAGGAAGCAAAATAAGACCATAGAGAGCTTCTTTATTGGGGAAGAGATGTTCCTTCCTCCCTTCATTTCCGATGAAGAAGTACAATGCTTGCCATCAGGGAAGGACGTGGAGGTAGGGGCCTCTCTATCCCAGACATCCAAAGTGGATGTCCCGTGGGCTCAGGCCATGGAAGAGCTCAAAAAGGATTTTGAAAATCAAGTTAGACAGGTGGAGGAAAAACTAGGAAGAGAAATGAGAGAGATGCAAGAAAAGCATGAAAAACAGGTCAATACCTTGGTAAAGGAGACCCAAAAAAATGCTGAAAAAAATAACACCTTGAAAAATAGGCTCACTCAATTGGCAAAAGAGGTTCAAAAAGCCAATGAGGAGAAGAATGCTTTCAGTGAACTGGCAGGAGATCTTGAGCCCCAGAGGGTTAGAGGCCACAATCACCAATACCAGGACCCTAGGAATGCCTCAGCACAGCCAGGGGAATTGGGAAGACACTAGTGCAGATGGATTTCAACAACCGCTGAGTCTGCCTATGCTCCAGCTCAGGGGACAAGACCTCCTGTAGCCAGACCACCCCTCTCCAACACTTAACACAGCCAGTTCTAGGGTAACTCCAGGGAAACTCGGAAAGATTTCACCTGGCATCTGCTTTGGCACCATCAGCCAGCTCAGCACCAGGTAGGCTGCAGCATTTTAGCTTCTAGCTGAAAGAACGAGAGGCCACAACACACAAAGCCTCAAGTTTTAGG
Organism: Bettongia penicillata ogilbyi; assembly: GCA_023548195.1. Lineage (NCBI taxonomy): Eukaryota > Metazoa > Chordata > Mammalia > Diprotodontia > Potoroidae > Bettongia > Bettongia penicillata. Next base: position 4,430,572 of record JAJHZJ010000287.1, on the reverse strand, counting down.
CATATGAACTGTGGGACAGAGCCCCCTGTGCCCCAGATGCAGAGATCTGTTTTAAAAGTCAGCAAAAGAGTGATTATCATGAGTAAGAAGAAAAGTCTATAGACTCTATGGGGACAAGGACCAAAACACAAATACACTATACTCCTACCTGAAACTTCAGAAGGGAATATGAACTGGACTGAAATCCAAAGAGCATTCTCGGAAGAGTTCAAGAAGGATTTTAAAAGCCAAATTAGAGAATTAGAAGAAAAACTGGTCAACGATTGTTAAAATACAAAAAAAGAAATCATGGAAGAATTTAAAAGGAAAATTGGACAAATGGAAAAGGAAGTAGTACAAAAACTAACTGGAGAAAATAACTCCTTAAAAGGAACAACTGGGCAAATGGAAAAGGAAATGCAAAAGTTAACTGTCCAAGAAAACAATCTATTAAAAATTAGAATTGGCAAGTAGAAGCTAATGACTCTATAAGACATCAAGAATTGGTCAAACAGAATCTAAAGAATAAAAAACACAAGAAAATGTAAAATGTTTCATTGGAAAAACAATTGACCTGGAAAATAGATCCAGGAGAAAAAAAATCTAAGAATTATTGGTCTATCAGACCATGATGAAAAAAAGAACTTGGACAATGTCTTCCAAGAAATCATGTAGGCAAACTGTACATGGGTCCTACATTCAGAGGGCAAAATATTCATTGAAAAAAATCTACCGCTCAATTCCCGATAGGGATCCCAAACTGAAAACACCAAGGAATATCGTTGCCAAATTCCAGAAATATCAAGTGAAGGAGAATATACTGCAGGCAGCCAGAAAGAAACAATTCAAATATCGAGGAGCTACAGTCAAGAGCATACAGGACCTTGAAGCTTCTACATTAAAAGACTGGAGGCACTGGAATATGATATTATGTAAGTCAAAGGAGCTGGGACTAACCAAGGATCAATTACCCAACAAAACTGAGCATAGTATTTCAGGTAAGGTGATGAACATTCAATGAAATAAGAGATTTCCAGACCTTCCTGATAAAAAGGCCAAAGCTCAACAGAAAATTCGATCTTCAAACACAAGTCTCAAGAGGGGCATAAGAAGGTAAACGGAAAAAAAAAAAACTTGTTATTCAAAATGAGCAAACTGTTTACATCTCTACAAGGGAAGATGATACTTGTTAATCTTGAGAATTATATATCTATTATGATATTTAAAAGGGATATACACAGATAGAGGGAGTGGATATAAATTAAATGATGTGATGATAAAAATGTGATTTAAGTGTGTGAAGGGACTGGAACAAGAGATGTGAAAAGGAAGAGGCAGAAAAAGGTAAATTATATCATGAGAAGAGGCACAAAAACGTATTATAGTAGAGGGAAAGAGGGCAGGGAGAGGAGCATTGTTTGAGATTTACTCTCATCTGATTTGGTTCAAGGAGGGAACAGCAAACTCAGTTAAGTACAGAAATCTAACTAGCTCTATAGGCAGTAGGAGGGGAAAGGGGAAAGAAAAGGGAGGGGAGGCAAAAAAGGGAGGGAAGAAGTAGTAAGGGAAAAGGGCAGTAAAAGAGAGGGGGGCTGAAAGAAGTGAGGGAAGACTGAGGGAGGCAGTGGTCAAAAATGAAAACCTTACTGTGAAGGAGAAGGAAGAACTAAAAGCATAAATGGGGGAAAGAGGATGGAGGGAAACACACAGATAGTAATTATAACTATGAATGTGAATGGGATGAACTCTCCCATAAAACAGATAGGAGACAGCAGAATGGATTAAAAACCATACTCCACCAATATGTCATTTACAAAAAACACATCTGAAACGGGGATATACACACGGTAAAAGTAAAAGGTTGGAGCAGAATATACTGTGCTTCAGCTGATGTAAAAAAAGCAGGGGTAGCAATCCTAATCTCAGACAAAGCAAAAGTAGAAATAGATCTAATCAAAAGAGAAAAGGAAGGCACCAGAGACAACGAAGCAATATCATTACTAAACATATATGCTCCAAGTGGCATAGCATCCAAATTCTTAGAGAAGTTAAGGGAGTTAACAAAAAGAAACAGATAGCAAAACTATACTAGTGGGAGACCTCAACCTCCCCCTCTCTGAACTTGATAAATCTAACCTTAAAATAAACAAGAAAGAAGTTAAGGAGGTGAATAAACTCTGGATAAGATAGATATGATAGGTCTCTGGAGAAAACTTAATGAGGATAGAAAAGTATATACCTTTTCCTCAGCAGTATATGGTACATATACGAAAACTGACCATGTACTAGGGAATTCCACACTAGAATAGCACAACTGGGAGGCATTTTAGACAAATTTGTCAACATAAAATAAAGTAACTAGTTCTCAAAAACAGACAAAACCCTAGTCTTAGAATTTTTGTTTTCATCAATAATGCCTCCATCTTCCTTTTTAATTTCCTTTTTTTTTTAAACTTTGAATTCCCTTGAGTTCCTGAAATCAGACTTAAATATTATTAAAAAGACTTGGTGATCAGGAACTTTTACTAATAAGAAAAAAAAATTCATTCTGGGTCAGTACACTATTAGCACCTTTTTTTATACTACTATTCGATTTTTGCATTTTTATTAATATTAAATTCATAGAAGAGTGAAGTTACAGTCTGAACTGGGTTATTAAGTAAATTCTGGACCTTGGCCAAATCACATCCTCCATAAACTTTAGGTCTGTCAACAACTGTAAAAGAAGGAGTTTGACAAGAAGGTCCAAGGTCCCTTATAATTTCTCTTCTCATTGTTCAAGAAATTATTTCTCACTTTGAGAGTTCCAAAGATTTCAAGTTTATCATTCACTCCAATCCTTTGTGTTTGGGATAGGAAAAGACAAAATACAACAAAGCATAAGTTATTAAATGGTAATAGCGACATTCAACCCTCCACCTCATTTTAGTAACTTTTTTCTCAATAGTTCCAGGTCCTAAGTTAAAAGGTTAAGTGAAAATTTACAATTCAACTGCAATAAGGTAACCATGGAGGTGGGCTATGAAGTATAAACAGAGAAATACTGGATATAGAGCTTGAACACCTAGGTTTGATCTAGCTCTTCCATTTCTGTGACCTTGAGCAAGTCACTTAACTCTTCTAAGCTTCAGTTTCCCCATTTCAGAAATGCGGAGAATGGACTAAGTGATTTCTAAGACCCTATGTTACAACCCTATTGATGTAGGTGCCTAAGGATATACATCTTAATTGACCTGGGAACAGAAATGAAGTGTCAAGTGACTGAGGATTCTCTGCTTCATAGTACCATTAGTTATGCTTCAGGGCCAACTAAATCCAGATCCCTAAACACTCGGAATGGTTCTAGTTGATCTTAGGGCTTGTATCAAATTATGAAAAGTTTGGAAGTGACAGAAGACTAGCACTATGCTTAACCATGTAAAGAGTTTATTTCCAAATCTGAAGGACAGGGCTATTATTATTACTGTTACTGACAATATCATTGACAATACCATCAATATAACAGCTTTATAATTCTACTGAGAATTGTTAGAACAAAGAATATGACTGATTATTCCTGTATGCTCCCAGATTTCTTATAAATATTTTACTGGCCAGGAGCATACAATATATTACTGACAATAACAGTGATTTTTAGCAATAGGTTGTATTATTGCTCTGACCTACAATATTACTGATACCTGAACCAGATTTCTGAATATATATGGTTTGATTTGCATGATGGATGAGAACATGAAACAAAGATAAGATGAAAAGGGAAAATCATGGAATTATAGAACGGGAAGACCTATCTAATTCTGTCTAGCTGACAGAAATTACTCTTTTACCACTGAATGATTTACCTGTATACTGAGGAGTATACCTATATCACTTACTTATACACCTATTTACTTAATCAATATTAAGTTAACTTCACTTACACAAGCAAAGAAAAGCTCCTCTAATCATGATCAGCTTAGCAAATGTAAGCTAATCCATGTATGCAAAGTTAATAAACTTTCCTAATAAAAATGACCACAATAACTGGGAATGGGGCAAGATAGAAGGAGAAGGATTAAAGTCTAAACTGACTGATCGTCCCCAAGATCCTTCTCCCACTCAGTCTCTATGAATCTGCTCATCAACAACAATCAGATACAAGGCAGAGACCCAGAGACCTGGGGCCTGGATCTAGGCATACATCACGCTGTATGTGACTGAGCTTGTGCCTGTGGGAATGGGGAGTCCCACACTTACACAACTGCGAGTACGACCTGATCTGTAGCACTTATGCTCCTTCTTGGTAATTTATCCACATTCACCTCACATCACCCTAAGGATGAATTCATTTACAAATTCCTGGAAGGAAGTTATGTTTGGCTTCTGACTGCAGACCTCTAAAAATAAAGTACTCATTGGCTCCCAAGGTAGCTCAGTGTATTTCTGGACAACTCATAAGTATCAGAAATTTTCCTTAATTTGCAGGAAGTCCATTTCTCTGTAACTTTAATCAACTGCTCCAACTTTTGTTCTCTGGAGGAACAGAAGAACAATTCAAATCCCTTTTCCAAGTGACAACTATTTAGATAACTAAAAACAGCTACAATCCTTGCATATCCTTTACCCCAATCAACCCAAGGCAAACTGAAAGAACTTTTTTTTTCTGATAAGGCCACTAGTGTCACCTAAAATGTTTACTTAGTCTTCATATTAACTTGATATTCATATTACTCTGACAATTGAGGTGCTGGCTGAACAGAGAAACCTGATATTTTTTAGAAGAGAAAACAATGATAAAGCAAAAAGCAGTAGCATAATCAAAGTGGTGTGTGTGTTCATCTTTCTTTGTCAAAGAAGACTGTTATCAGAGAAATGATGACATGACTTGCACTTCACTTTGTTTTGAGTGAGGGAGGGCTGTGCAGGTCACCAGCCTCACTTCTCCTCCAGAGCCATCTGAATCCAATGACCAGATAATCATCAGAATGACTGGAGATGACCCAGGATGAGGCAAGTGGGATTAAGTGACTTGCCCAAGGTCACACAGCTAGTGAGTGTCAAGTGTCTGAGGTAAGATTTGAAGTCAGGTCCTCCTGACTCCTGCACTGGTGCTCTATCCACTGCACCACCTAGCTGCCCAACCAAAGTGGTACAGCATTATCAAATGAGTGAATGGAGAATTTGGGAGGCAAATCGCACCTTGATTGCTTGATCCCTGAGTTCTTGGTTGGAAGGGAACCTATCTTTTTACTAGTAGATAAGTGTCCAAAGCTTGGAAGAAAGATTCATTCTACTTGCTCCCATATTTTCAAGACCCTGACTGTATCACTGTCAGAAATCCAGTAACAAGCATTTATTAAGTACTTAATAAGTACAATGCACTGTGTATTTTACTCTAGAGATTATAAAAAGTTACTTTTTTATAGTAAGTACCCACATGATGTCACTGATCTCTTTGAGAACAAAGGACCAACAAGATCCCTCATAATAATGGGGTGATCCAACATATAAACAGGTAAGTATGTTCATGATTACTTGATAATGTCAAGAACACTAACAACTAGGAAGACAGGAAAAGTTTTACCATAAAAGTGGCACATGAATGGATCCTTAAAGGAAACCAGAGTTTAGAACACATAAAGGTGGAGAGAACTGCTGAGGAAGATCTTACATTTGGTCTAATGCCTTCAGTTCACGGATGAGAAAACAGAAAGCATAACTATCCTGCCCACATTACATGGTTAGATAGTTAATAAAATTGGATCCAGAACAATTCTCTGAGTTTTTTGGTACAACATGCTGCTAACTCAAGGTCAAATTTGGACTTAGAGGAGAAACAAAAAATGAAAAAAAAGATCAAAGCTCCTTGTAGCAAGACCTTTTCATGTTTGTCTTTGCCTGGCACCTTAGGTAACTGTCTTGCTTAACAGCAAACACTTCTTAAATGTTAGATTAAATTAGAAAAGTCAGATGCCTGGTTCAACAGGACATGGTAGCAGTGCGCTGTTATGTTAATCCTAACATTGGATAGTAACATCTTTGTACAGTGAAACATAGGTTAGATGGAACCTAGATTAGTTAGATGGAACCCTGGTACTAGAGTCACCCTTGGCTACCTGGGTCTTCCATAAAGCTGAGGATTCATGTCTTTTAAGCTTATTTTCTACCTTAAACATTTTCAACAAACAGCTTTATAAAATGTCCTGCACACTGCCCTGTCTTCCTTAAACAATATACATGGAACATAATTTAACTTTTACTTAGTTACGATCACTAAAAAATATCAATTTGTACTATTTGATAATTTAGTAATACCCCTGAATTTATATCAAAGTACAGACAGCTCTCACTTTATATAAAGTGAACCATTCTGTAGACTGCTATGATGCAATGCAATGCAAATTTGCCCAAAGATTGTTATGAGAAGGGAGGCAGAGAGGAGAACAACACATGGCTTAACAAGGGGCCTATAACAGGGGCCAGGAGGAACACACATGGGGGCCTGGCTGGAACTGAAAGATGTGCAAAGGGGCAGATCCATGGGGGCAGACACAGACAAGAGAGGACAGGTGACACACTGGCGCCAGGGACAGACATTCAATACCCGAGCTCAAATGAACAGAAGACAGACACAGGGGGCTGGACAAAGCAGGGAAAGATCTCCTCTCACTGTACAGGAGTCTCAAACTGACCCCCTCCCCCCTCACCACCATCCCCCGCATCCAGATCCTGCAGCAGCAGCAATCATGGTTCACTTGAAGGGTTTTCATCTGAAGGGTTTTTGGGGTTTTTTTTGGGGGGGTGAGGGGGAGAAGGTACAGAGCACCCAGCCAAGGAGCAGGAGTGAAGAGAGAGAGCACAATACTGTAAAGTTAACATAGGTGTTTTTTTGGAATGCGGATTTCCTTCAGAATTCTTTATGCAAAATTGAGTTGGTATAATGCAAGTTTACATAAAATGAGGACTGTCTATATTCTATTTAGGAAGGGGCTGTGTGACCCTGACATAAATGGTTAAGACTGCTATGCTGCCTTTCTGTGCCCACTTGTCTCTTCACTTCAAGTCAGTTGTCACTTCGTGCTGCTCTCAGTATGCCCACTCTCTACCCTACTGTCTACCAAGTTCAAACTACATAACCAGGCAGCTAAACTGGCCCTCCAGCATCACCATACCTTTGTGGCCTCATTTTAAATTACTTTCCTCCTTGTGATACCTGTTCCAGAAAAGCCCTATACATGTCTCATGCTTCCATTCCTTTGCTCACATTGTTTGCCTGGCCTCTAATGTTCTACACCGCCTACCCCAAGGCTAAGAGTTTGATTACCTCAAGTTTTCTTTAACTTAATTATTTCTGTTGGTAGGAACAATATTCACACATTTTCCCATGATCAAAACTTTGGTGTTGTGTTTATTAAGTTTACAGACACATGTACTATCACTTTTACAATATCTTTTCTATTTTGTGTGCTTTTTAAAAATTTTACTTTCTTACAGTCTTGTGAATACCTGTAACTGTCCATGGAAATGATAAAATTTATATATAAAATTATTTTAAAGTAAATAGATCTAAATAACGCCCCCTCAAAGAGAATCATTTCACCAGACCATATTTTTCCTACTGTAAAACATTACCATAAAAATGTTTCAACTGCAAATGCAGTTATTAAGGTTTCCTAAGAAAAAGATTTAAAAACTCCTTCTCAGTTATGAAAGATATCTTTAAAAGTTATTACAGATTAAAAAAATTTCTGAAGAGTTAGTTGTAAACTTGAAGCTTTCATGTAGGACCACTGATATACTTTTAATGCACACTGTGAATAAAGTAGTACAATTAATCTTGCTTTTCTGATGAGTTTTAGTGTATTTTATTTTATACCTGATGTCCTTTAGAAGTATGTCATGGGCTGTAGGGGCAAGAATTAATGTATAAATTCCTTTTAATTAAAGAAAGATTAAGGCTGATTAAATTAGTATTCAATAACACTTCAGATTCTAGAGTAGTGCTGACTGATACACATATTAATAAGCACGAATGAAGGCCCTGAAGTATTTCATCAAAATTATTTTCATAAAAAATTAGCATATGGAATAAAAAGTGGGGGGAGGTGGAGAGCCGACTCTCAACATGCCTAATATACTCCCTCTTAAAATGAGCAGAATTTTGAAGGACACATCTCCTAACAACAGGAAGAGAAGACAGAGTTCTGGGGATCACAAAGCCCTTTCCAGGTACTCTGTGACTCACAACCAGCCTGGGAGGTCAGCACAGTAGGTATGAAGACACTGAAGCTCAGGAAGACTAAGGAACTTGCCCAAGATCACCCAGATAGAATCAGAGCAGGAGTAGGGCCTCATGACTCAAAAGTTTAGAATTTTATCCAGTAAAAGCCTAATTTTTATATTAGTGGAGTGCAATTAAGAAACATCTTAATTTGGGCATCATAATGCAATATGTTGTTACAAGGAAACTTTCCAGATAGCTAAAACAGCAAAGATATGTTTCTATTTAATTTTTGGATGGAAATCTTCCTGGTACATTATTTCCCTGCCTCCTTAAACAAAGGGAACCAACATCACAAAAAGACCCATAGTCAAGTTTCAAAAAATATGAAACATAACTTAGGTTCCTACTAAAAACCACAAATGAGCAAAAGATCCAATTGACAAGTTCTCCTTTTGTCCTTCAAGCAACATTCATCTACCACAAAAATGGTCACGATGGTTCCAGAGAAGTATATACAGCCATAGGCCTGCTCAGAGGCACATGAGTGCACGTGCTTGTAAAACTGGACAAAGTACAAAAAAATGGGACTAGAATGATTTTTAAACTATAACCTGCATTTCTCACTTATCAGCTGGCAGATTTAAATTCACTTCCCCTAAGAAGCCTGCCCTAACTCTACTCCATTTTCTTCTCACCTTTATTCTTCATCTCTTGACGTTTGCAGTCATATATTAATCACCTAGCATTTAGTGTCATAAAGTAACTCCGTAAAGGCAGTTCACCTGCAAGTTTACCTCCCTAACTAAATTCTATACTCTTCAACAACAGAGCCCTTGGTTTCTATTTCTTTAGTGGCTTCCATCCCAAATCCGCACAGCAGGTGTTATGGTGCTATACCCACAATAGGAGATAAGGGTCTGCACCTGTCAACTCAAAAGCGAAACTAAGTGAGTTAAGAGCAACAGTCACACACACTCCTTGCTGTGGACTACACAGAGGATTCTCAAGACTATCAACATTTCTTAACCTCCAAGCTTTCACCAACACCACCACAGCTGCAGAACTCTCTCTCTTCCCTCCCTACACCACCCCTCCCCAAACCACACCTTAGTCTCAAAGCTTTGGAAAACAAAAAAAGGAACTCTTCTCATAAAAAGTTTAAGGGACCTTTTTCTCAGTGGTACATGACACATAAACAAAAACTGACCATGTTCTAGGGCATAAAAACCTCACAATCCAGCACAGAAAGTTAGAGATAGTCAATGCATACTTCTCAGATCATAATGCAATCAAAATTATATGTAATAAAAGGCCATGGAAAGATAAACCAAAAATTAATTGGAAACTAAATAATCTAATCCTAAAGGAGGGGGTTAAACAACAAATCATAGAAACAATCAACGGCTTCATTCAAGAGAATGACAATAATGAGAAAACCTACCAAATCTTATGGGATACTTACTGCAAAAGCAGTTCTTAGGGGAAGTTTTATATCTTTGAATGCCCACATGAATAAAACAGAGAAAAAGGGGATCAATGACTTGGGCATGCAGCTGAAAAAGCTAGAAAAGGAACAAATTGAAAATCCCCAAGTAAATACCAAATTAGAAATACTGAAAACCAAAGGAGAGATTAATAAAATTGAAATTAAGAAAACTATTGAACAAATAAAACCAATAGCTGGTTTTATGAAAAAACTAATAAAATGGATAAACCTTTGGTCAATTTGATTTAAAAAATGAAAAAAGAAAACCAAATTACTAACATCAAAAATCAAAGGGGTGAATTCACCTCCAATAAGGAAATTAAAACAATAATTAGAAATTACTTTGCCCAACTTTATGCCCACAAATTTGACAACCTAAATGAGATGGATGAGCATTTTAAAAAATACAAATTACCCAGATTAACAGAAGAGGAAGTTGAATACTTAAACAACCCCATCTCAGAAAAAAGAAATTGAACAAACCATCAATGAACTCCCTAGGAAAAAATCTCCAAAGACAGATGGATTTACAAGTGAATTCTATCAAACATTTAAAGAACAGTTAATTCTGATACTACATAGACTATTTTTGAAAACTGGGGAAGGAATCCTCCCAAATTCTTTTTATGATAAAAACATGGTTCTGCTACCTAAACCAGGAAGAGACAAAACAGAGAAAGAAAATTATAGACCAATTTCTCTAATGAATATAGATGTAAAAATTTTAAATAAGATTTTAACAAAACAAATACAATATCTTATCATGAGAATAATACATTATGATCAGGTAGGATTCATACCAGGAATGCAGGCCTGGTTCAATATTAGGAAAACAATTAGCATTATAGATCATATCAATAACAAAACTAACAAAAACCACATGATTATCTCAATAGACGCAGAAAAAGCTTTTGACAAAATACAACACCCATTCCTATTAAAAATATTGGAGAACATAGACATAAAGGGAACTTTTCATAAAATAGTAAGCAGCATCTACCTAAAATCTTCAGCAAGCATTATATGCAATGGAAATAAGGTAGATACATTTCCAATAAGATCGGGGTGAAACCAGGATGTCCATTATCACCACATTCAATATATTACTAGAAATGTTGGCTGTAGAAATCAGACAAGATAAAGAAATTGAAGGAATTGGAAGAGGCAAAGAAGAAACTAAGTTAACACTCTTTGCAGATGATATGATGATATACTTAGAGAATCCCAGAGATTCAAGTAAAAAACTACTTGAAATAACGAACAACTTTGGCAAAGCTGCAGGTTACAAAATAAACCTGCATAAATCTTCTGCATTCCCATATATTTAAGTAACAAAGTCCAAAGAGAAATTCCATTTAATAGGGTAGACACTATAAAATATTTGGGAGCTTACCTGCCAAAACAAACCCAAGGACTATACAAACACCATTACAAGACACTTTTCATACAAATACAATCAGACATAAGTAAGCATAAAACATCAGTTGCTCATGGGCAGGCCGAGCCAATATAATAAAAATGACAATTCTACCTATATCAATTTACTTATTTAGTGCCATACTAAATTAAACTATCAGATAATGATTTTCTAGAGCTGGATAAAATAATATCAAAATTCATCTGGAAGTACAAAAGGTCTAGAATATCAAAGGGACTAATGAAAAGAAATGCTAAGGAAGGTGGCCTGGCACTAACAGATCTCAAATTGTATTATAAAGCAGTAGTTATCAAAACTACTTGGTACTGGCTAAGAAAGAGGGTAGACAAGTGGAATAGGCTAGGTACTTAAGACACAGAAGGCAACGAATATAGCAATCTACTGTTTGATAAACCCAGGGACCCCAGCTTCTGGGAAAAGAACTCACTGTGTGACAAAAATTGCTGGGAAAACTGGATAACAGTGTGGCAGAAACTAGGCATAAACCAATGCCTGACACCATACACAAGAATAAAGTCCAAATGGGTACATGATCTAGGTATAAAGATTGATACTATAGACAAATTGGAGGAGCAAGGAATAGTGTATTTATCAGATTTATGGAGAAGGGAAGAATTTTTCACTAAAAAAGAGATAGAAAGCATTACGAAGTGCAAGATGGATAATTTTTATTACATTAAACTGGCAAGTTTTTGCACAACCAAACCTAATGCAACCAAAATTCAGAGGGATGTAGTATATTGGGAAAGAATTTTTACAGTTAATCTTGGGGATAAAGGCCTCATTTCTAGAATATATAGATAACTGAGTCAAATGTACAAGAATACAAGACATTCCACAATTGATAAATGGTCAAAGGATATGGACAGACAATTTTCAGAGGAAAACATTAAAGATGTCTATAATCATATGAAAAATGCTCTAAATCACTTTTGATTAGAGAGATGCAAATCAAAACAACTCTGAGATACCCCATCACACCAATCAGACTGACAAACATGACAGAACAGGAAAATGATAAATGCTGGAGAGGATGTGGGAGAGTTGGAACACTAATTCATTGGTGGTGGAGCTGTGAGCTCATCCAACCATTCTGGAGAGCGGTTTGATCAAAGGGCTACAAAAATGTGCATACCCTTTGACCCGGAAATATCACTTCTAGGACTGTATCCCCAAGAGATCATAAAAATGGGAAAGGGTCCCACATATACAAAAATATTTATAGCAGCACTCTTTATAGTGGCCAAAAACTGGAAATCAAGGGGATGCCCATCAATTGGGGAATGGCTGAATAAATTATGGTATGTGAATGTAATGGAATACTATTGAGCTATAAGAAATGATGAAAAAGAAAACTTCAGAGAGGCCTGGAAAGACATATGTGATCTGATACTGAGTGAAAGGAGCAGAACCAGGAGAACTTTGTGCACAGCAACGACCACAGTGTGTGAGAGTTTTTTCTGGTAGACTTGGAACTTCACAGCAATGCAAGGACTTAAAAAAAAAATTCCCAATAGTCTTCTAGGCAAAATTCCCTCCATATCCAGAGAAAGAACTATGGAAGTCAATTACAGAATGTAGCAGATCATTTTTTTTGTGTGTATTATGTTTTGGTTTGTTATAGGATTTCTCCCATTTATTTTAGTTCTTCTATACAGCATGACTATAATGAAAATGTATTTAATAGGAATGTATGTGTAGATCCTACATAGAATTGTATGCCATCTCAGGGAGGGAGCGGGAGGTGTGGGGTAGGTAGGGGAAAAAAAAAATCTAAGTTATATGGTAGTGATTGTAGAATACTAAAAATAGGGGGGTGGAGCCAAGATGGCGGAGTAGAAAGACTCAAGTATGCTAGCTCCGAACCCACAGTCCATATATTTCCTGCAAGAAGAACTCCCCATGAATTCTGGAGCACTGCAAGGCACGCAGAAACACAGTGGAAAAGATTTCTGTTCCAGAGAGCCCTGGAGAGCAGTCCCCAGGGGTCCGTCACACCCCGGAGAGCGGAGCCCACCCCTGTGCTGCCCTGGCCGGGAGGCCCCACAGGAGCAGATCCGAGCAGGCTTCAGGGACAGAACCTCCGGCGGCTGGGAAGGTCCCTCCGCCCACAGACGCTACAGGTCAGTGAGAGAGACTTCTGGGCTGGCCGACAGGGGAGCAGGGTGTCTCCGTGACTCGGGCCCCCTCGGGAGGCAGCGGCAGAGGGAGAGTTAGAGGGAGAGGCAGAGGGAGCGGCGGCGGCCTGGGACTCCCAGACCAGCAGGCAGAAGTTCAGGGCCATTACCGAAAGTCTCTGCATAAACCCCCTGAGGGAACTGAGCCTGGGAGACGGCCCTGCCCCCACCCGCTCCATTACTGAAGGCCTCTGCATAAAGCCCCTGAGGGAACTGAGACTGGGAGACGGCCCTGCCCCCACCCAAGCACCAGAACTTAAACTCACATTGAATAGCAGCCGCACCTGCCACGGAAAGCCCATTTGAATCTCAGACCCCAAGCACTAGCTGGGCAGATCTACGTGGGGGGTGGACAGGAATCTCAGAAGTCAGGTAACTGGATGGGAAAATGCCCAGAAAAGGAAAGAAAAATAAGACTATAGAGAGCTACTTTGACAGGGTACAGATGTTCCCACCTTTCAATTCTGATGATGAGGAACAATTCTTACCATCAGGGAAAGATGTGGAGGTTGGGGCCTCTGTATCCCAGACATCCCAGGGGGATGTCCAGTGGGCTCAGGCCATGGAAGAGCTAAAAAAGGATTTTGAAAATCAAGTTAGACAGCTGGAGGAAAAACTGGGAAGAGAAATGAGAGAGATGCAAGAAAAGCATGAAAAACGGGTCAAGACCTTGGTAAAGGAGACCCAAAAAAATGCTCAAGAAAATAACACCTTGAAAAATAGGCTCACTCAATTGGCTAAAGAGGTTCAAAAAGCCAATGAGGAGAAGAATGCTTGCAAAAGCAGAATGAGCCAAATGGAAAAAGAGGTTCAAAAGCTCACTGAAGAGAACAGTTCTCTCAAAATTAGAATGGAACAGATGGAGTCTAATAACTTTCTGAGAAACCAAGAAATCACCAAACAAAACAAAAAGAATGAAAAAAATGGAAGAGATTGTGAAATATCTCATTGGAAAAACAACTAACCTGGAAAATAGATCCAGGAGAGACAATTTAAAAATTATGGGACTACCTGAAAGCCATGATCCAAAAAAGAGCCTAGACATCATCTTACATGAAATTATCAAGGAAAACTACCCTGAGATTCTACAACCAGAGGGCAAAATAAGTATTGAAGGAATCCATCGATCACCACCTGAAAGAGATCCAAAAAGAGAAACTCCTAGGAACATTGTGGCCAAATTCCAGAACTCCCAGCTCAAGGAGAAAATTTTACAAGCAGCTAGAAAGAAACAAATCTAGTATTGTGGAAATACAATCAGGATAACTCAAGATCTAGCAGCTTCTACATTAAGGGATCAAAGGGCGTGGAATAGGATATTCCAGAAGTCAAAGGAACTAGGACTAAAACCAAGAATCACCTACCCAGAAAAACTGAGTATAATACTTCAGAGGAAAATATGGTCTTTCAATGAAACAGAGGACTTTCAAGTATTTTTGATGAAAAGACCAGAGCTGAAAAGAAAATCTGATTTTCAAACACAAGAATGAGAAGAAGCATGAAAAAGTAAACAGCACAGACAAGTCATAAGGGACTTACCAAAGGGGAACTGTTTACATTCCTACATGGAAAGACAATATTTGTAACTCTTAAAACTTTTCAGTATCTGGGTAGTTGGTGGGACCACACACACACATACACATACACACACACACATACACACATGCACGCACATACAGAGACAGAGAGCACAGAGTGAATTGAATAGGATGGGACCATATCTTAAAAGAAATTAAGGTAAATGGTGAGAGAGAAATGTAGTGGGAGGAAAGAGGGTGAAATGGAATGGGGTAAATTATATCTCATTCAAGTAGCAAGCAGGAGACTTTTTAGTGGAGGGAAAAAGAGGAGAGCTGAGAAAAAAAAAACAACAAGTTTACCCTCATCACATTTGACTAAAGGAAGGAATAAAATGCACACTCATTTGGGTATGAAAACCTATCTTACAATACAGGAAAGTGGGGGAGAAGGAGATAAGCAAGGGGGAGGGGAAGATGGTAGGGAGGGCAATGGTTGGAGAGAGCAATTTGAAGTCAACACTCGGGGAGGGACAGGATCAAAAGACAGAATAGAAACAATGGGGGGCAGAATAGGATGGAGGGAAATACAGTTAGTCTTACACGACTATTATCGAAGTCATTTGCAAAACTACACAGATAGGGCCTATACTGAATTGCCTGCTATCCCAAAGGGAATGGGTGAGGAGGGAGGGATGGGGAGAATTTGGAACTCAAAGTTTTAGGAACAACTGTTTAGTATTGTTGTTGCTACTAGGAAATAAGACATACAGTTAATGGGGAATAGAAAGTCATCTGGCCCTACAGGACAAAAGAGAAGATGGGGACAAGAGAATGGAGGGAGGATAGAAAGAGGGCAGATTGGTGTAAGGGAAAATTAGACTGCTCGGTGTACTGGGGTGGGGGAAGGGGATAAAAGGGGAGAAAATTTGGAACCCAAAATTTTGTGAAAATGAATGTAAGTTAAATAAATAAATTTTCATTAAAATAAATAAATAAATAAATAAATGAATAGATAGATAGATAGATAAATAAATAAATGATTGGTGGGATTCCCCCATGAAAAAAAAAGAATACTAAAAATATATAAAATTAATAAAAAAAAAAGAAAGGTATGTAATAAAGGAAACTTTTACCATGAACAAAGCAGTCTCTTAGACATTCACTATTAAAAGAAGGGTACTTTTCTTATTTAGCTAGTATTTAAGTCTGAAATAAAGGACATTTTGCTATCATCAAAAAAAAAAAAGTTTGAAGGCACCAATAACAGCAGTTCAATTATGAACTAAACAACAGACTTCATTAATCTTAAGTACAAGAAACAATTCATCTCAAAAGTTATATCTCAACAGGTTATAATTTTTTTAATGAGCAAATAAGTGTATTAACATACCCACCAAGAACCATCTCAATGACAAGGCTTCTACACTAACATCTTTAATGCTTGAGTCGTTTTTCAGTAATATGTGACCCTTCATGACCATATTTGGGGTTTTCTTGGCAACGATACTGGAGTGGTTAGACATTTCTTTCTTCAACTCACTTTACATATGAGGAAACTGAGGCAAAGAGGGTTAAGTGACTTGCCCACAGGATCACACGGTGAGTGTCTGAGGCTGGATCTGAACTCACAAAGATGAGTTTTCCTGACTCCAGGCTCAGGGTTCTACTTGCCATCAACTTTAATGCAAACATATCCAAATACAAGTATAGCTCGTAGTGCTTCCATTTTTTACAAATGCTCTCCTTACAGCAATTCTGCACAAATACTATTATCCCTATTTTAGAGAAAAGGAAACTAAGGATCAGAGAGGCCAAATGATTTGACCACGACCAAACAGCTAAGCATCACGGCCAGGATTTGAGATCAAGTCCCTTGATATGAAGTTCAATAATCTGTACATTAACCATGATGCTGTGAAACCCTAATGTAATATTAGTCTTTACATGTATTATTCCTATGGTACTATCTCCTTTAACATCACAAATAATCTATATTCAAGTCACATTACTCCCTCACTGCCAAAGTTATAATTTAATAACCAACTACTTAATAATAACATATCAACCCCTAGCAGCTGTTACATGAGGTAGCCACTTCTGGTCCCCATTCTGGTATGAGAGTCATTAGAAAACTTTAAGCTCTGTCCTGACAAATAACCGCCACAAGGTCTCTCTAGTTTTTTCAATCCCAATTGAGAACTATATAGGGAAATGTCAATAGGTCCTTAGTTTAGGTCTCATTAAGCAGGGATGGAAAAATATAGCAGCACTCGGAGACCATATTTCTTCAAAGATCTATTTTACTAAAGAAGAAAATGCTTCTCACATCAAACATTAGGAAAGTGACGGGACCTGTGATTTCACTGACAGAGCAAACTCCCCACTAAGGAAGTTCCAGCTATCAATGCATACTTTACCTTCAACTTCTAGTCTCAGAAAATTTCCTAGAGTACTGAGATGTTAAGTGGCTCAAGGTCATACAGTCCATATATGTTACAGGCAAAACTTAAACCCAGGTCTTCCTGGCTTCAAGGCCAGTTTTATATCCATTACACCACAGTGCCTCTTCATCAACTGTTAAGTTACTCAGACTATTGAAGACATAAGATATAAAAATGAACCTGAGAATATATGAATTAGAATTACTACGCCAATTTAAAATTTTTTCTAGGAGGCCAGGCCCAACTCATACCATTAACGTATATTGAAAGGAATAGTGAATCTATAGTAGTCACGAGATACAGTTAGGGATGCTTTGCTTCAACTAAATAAATCATAAGGAAGGACAATTCCGTGTAGTTACAGCCTACCTCTTAAAAGGAGGAAACAATCCGCCGAATGTAAGATTATGGCTTGCTTGAGTTATTTTGAGGGGATTTCACTGGCCTTTCTAACTAAAAGGGCTATGTACTACTCAGAAGAAATTTTCCAGAAAGGGGTTTGAGAAAGCAAAGATCATAAACTGAGGAGTCTGACAGAACATTTTAATTGATCATTCCCTTCAAGAAGTGAGAATATGGGGAGGACTACCTAGGACAAGTAAGCATGGAAAAAAAGAGAATAGGAAACAACTTAATCAACTGTGCCTTGGGGTCAAATGGTCTAGGGAAATTATGGGGACATTTGGGATATCTAATATGTAGGGTTTAACATCTTGAGGCCTGAATCTGATTCATCATCTTTCCCATTTCATAGATGAATCTCTCTAATGACTTCTCTCAGCTAAGAACCTTGCCATTTAGCTTAAAGTTTTTAAAAATTAAGGCTATTCAACATGAGCTCCCTTTTTCCCCATTTTCTTTATCTCAAGAGCCCTTAACATCACCTACTCTCTCTTGCTTTCCCCATGTCTCTGACAAAATGATGGCCTCTCTCTTTGACAAGGCCAAGCACATGTGTGCTTAATCCCACCCACCCCCCTCTTCTCCAGCAGAATGTATACTCAACTGTCCTCCCCCTCCTCTTTCAAATCAGCAATCTCTTCCTTTCAACTGGTTTTTTTCCTTACTGCTTTCAATCATGTCCAAATTTTCCCCATTATTAAAAAAAATCCACCTCTTTCCCATTTACTGAGAGTACTCCCCAAATGCTTTGGGTCCTTTTTTTCTTCTCCCTCCATAATGTCATCAGTTTCCATGGATTTAAGCACATCTCTACATATATGACTTCCAGTTCTATAAATCCAGCCCTGGGGCAGCTAGGTGGTACAGTGGATAGAGCACCAGTGCAGGAGTCAGGCAGACCTGACTTCAAATCTCACCTCAGACACTTGACACTCACTAGCTGTGTGACCTTGGGCGAGTCACCTAATCCCAACTGCCTTATCCTGGGTCATCTCCAGTCATCCTGATGAATATCTGGTCATTGGATTCAGATGACTCTGGAGGAGAAGTGAGGCTGGTGACCTGCACAATCCTAAGTGCAAGTCATGTCATCATTTCTCTGTAGGCATAATCTTCTTCAGCAATGAAGGACGAACACACAAATCCAGCCCTATTCTATTCTCTCCCTCAAGATTCAGCCCTGGAGCAACAATTTTTTATTGTACTTTTCAAACTGAATGTCCCAGAGATATCTTAAATTCAGTATGTCTAGAATTGAACTCATTTTCTTCTAAAACCCTCCTCTCTTCCAAACTTCTGTATTTCTATTGAAGGCAATATCATACTTCCAGTGACTCTGATTTGTAATCCTAGCATTATCTCCAAGCCTGCAGTTTCCCTCACCCTACATATTTAGTTCCCTCACCCTACAAATTTTACCAATTCTAATTTCACAACTTTTCTTGCATCTAAAGCCTTCTCTCCACTCACACAAGTTGCCCACTTTAGCTTACATCTTCTAACCACCTCCCGAATTATTACAAGAGCCTCCAAGTCAGCTTCCCTGCCTCAAGTCACTCACCACTCCAATCAACCTGAACAATGCAACCAAAGTACCTTTTTTTAAGTGTAAAACTGACCACGTGATTTCGCTCTAACTCCAGTGGCTTCCTACTGCCTTTAGGATAAAAAGATAAACTCCTCTGGTTAGCTTTAAAAGCACTTTACAATCTAGCACGAACCTATCTTTGTAAACTGGTTAAATATTACATATCCCCATCCAGCACTCCATAATGCAGCTAAACTGGCCTTATTTCTGTTCCTCACTCACCACACCCTACTTCCCATCTCTGTGCTTTGTAACTGAGTGTCTCTCATGCTTGGAATTCACTCTCTTTACCTCACAGAGGCTCTCTTTCCCTTTAATATGTCACTTTAAAATTTCACCATATTCTGCATGGTGGCCGTAAACTGCTAGCACTTCCCTCATAACCTGCTTTGCACTTAACTACTTTATATATTTATATTTGCTACCTTTACATTTATGCTACATATATTTTTATGTTTTGGTTATCTTCCCTGTGAGAGTATGACGCTGACAATAGGAACTGTTTCATTTTTTGCACTTGTATCCCTAGGACTTAGCAGAACACCTAGCACAGACAAGATATTTAATAAATACGTGTTGACTGACTGATTATATGGCCAGACTTCAGATTGCCCTCTTTTTTTTTCTCCAGCTTGCCTTTTTTTAAGACCTTGAGAGTCAAACTATCAGAAAGAGATTTTTGAATGGAAGAGAAAAGATTTAAAAGTCCTCACAAAAGAAATTCTAAATTAGTTAAGGCACAGAAATGCGTACTATTTGACAAATTATGATTGAGGGTGCCTGAAATGGGGATAAAAGATTCTAGGGAAATGTAAATACAGTTGTTACCTAACCTGACAAATAACCTTGCCATTTTCTGGGAAACAACATATAATAGAAAACAGGAAGATAGAACTAAATATTATAAATCAAAATCATCCAGGCTCTAAAAATATCAGGCATATAAAGGATTAGTAACAATAACAGGCACTATCAATCAGCAAGAACTTTCAATTCTAAAACGCAAAATATCTTTTTAGAAAAGAATTTAAGAGAACTTACCTAAATCGAAATCATACATACAATAGGTCATCAAAATGTCATGAAGTAAAATCAATCCTGGATTATCTTTGCCTTCATAAAACTTGTTTGTTCGGTCTGTTCTCTTAACATCTTTTTCTGAAAAGAAAAAAAAAGTCACAGTAATGTAAATGCTTCTCAAAACCAATTTTATTAAGTTCAAATCTTAAAAGCTGCAACATTTTTCCTTATTATTGATTTTGCATTGTTTCCAAGTTTTAAAGTTTAGAATAATGAAATCATCAAATGTCATTTTAAATGCTTTGAAGCACCTTTATAGAAAGTAAAATACAAGCTTCTTTAAAATAAGATGATCTACTTGAGAATAGATTTTCCTTTTCTTTCATTTTCTATATACATTATAGAAACTTTCTGATTAAATGGTGGAAAATATTTTCAGTAAATTAAAAGCAACACTGAAGAATATCACATTTACTTAGAAATAAAATATATGTGATATCTAAAAGAAGTAATGAAAATTACTATGCAATCAAGTTTAATCAAAAGGATTTTGTTTCATTCATAATTACTTGGGTTTTTTAAAAAATATTATGAACTTCTCATTTGTCATGGTCCATCATCATTTATTTCAAGTAGTTTATTTATTCTCAGGCATCAGCATTCAATCAAAAATTTATTACAGATTTTTATTGTGCTAAAATAAAAAATTATAAGTTCTCTCCAAAAATTATTCTATGGCTTTAAAAAGACATTTTGATATAGTAAAATTGGTTGTCTGTCTTCTGAAATTATATAACCATTTCCCTATTTTAATTCAATACTAAATTATCAGTAAAAAGGAATTTGGAGAAATTCCAAATTATAAGCTTATTACTCTGTAATCAACTCAATTTGGGTATATCTCTATCTTCCTACCTCACCCCCTCAAATATTTTTGTGAACTGAAAAAAATTTATACTATACTGGGGGAGGGTCGACTTTTTACCAGTCGGTAATCAACCAAAATCAGTAAGAAAACACTGACTTAGATATATTATGGATAAGACTGTTAGGTGTTGTTTTTGTTTTTATTTTTATCATTCTCCCTCTTCAACATTTTGTTTCTAATACAGTAATGTTCTCAAAGAAGCAAATTTATACCTCTAAAATGGGCAAGCAAAGTAGGATCTTTTGCTGTTTTTGTTTTACTAAAAGTGCCTCTGATTAAATAATGTGACTGAGGAGGATCTTTCCCACTCATTGATGGGCCTGGGAAGATTTGTAGGAAAGCCCACACTTTAGTTAATGAGGCACTGGTCCTCAAGGGATGTGATGCCCTCTGGCTCTAAAACATGTATAAATACTCTGAGCACGAGGTTTTCCTTTGGGGCTTAGTTTTTGGAAGAAGGTTTGTGTGCCAGATAAGACTCTGAGAAGCTGCTAAGAAGGGCCCCAGCTTTGAAAACTCAGATGTTGGTGCTTCCCTCTCTGGTGACTATGGTGAGATAGTTGCTGTCTGTTGAACTGTGATGTATTGCTTACTATTAGACAATCTGGACGCTCTGTCTGCTGATTCTAGATTTCTCTGTATTTGTGCTGAAGTTCAGGGCGCTGACTTTTTCCCCTGAACTAACTGAATGATATATGTGCTTGATTAAAGTGATTGTTAACTCCTCAAAAGTTGCCTTTCCTTTCAGAGAAGCAGATCAAAGAACATACAATAGCAGGCCCCCCGCGTATCTCAGGGTGCTTACTGTTATAAATGGTAAGAAACTTTTCATTATATGTGTGTATGTGCATGCATGTGTGTATATGTGTGTATGTGGCATGTGCGTGTTTGTGTGTGTGTGTATGTGTGTGTGTGTGAACAAGCCAACAAAAATAATGAATTATAAACTTAATAGCAGTTTTTTGGTCTGCGTCAAAACTGCCCATCTTCAACTGATAATTAATTGATAATCCTACACCCAAAGAAAATTTTGGTAGCCAGAAAGTACTCTGTTGACCAACCTACTGGATGTCCTGTAGACATCTTAAACTCAGTGTGTCCAAAAGTGAATTTGTTATCTTTTCCCAAAAAACCATCCCCACTTCAAACCTTCTCGATCACTGTCAAAGGAACCACCATCTTCCTAGATATCTAGTGTATACCTAGGCTCACAACCTAGATGTCATCCTCAAATACACACTCTCTCACTCCCCATTTCCAATCGGTTGTCAAGGCTTTTGGATTCTACCTTACCAACATCCCTTACATATGTCCCCGTCTCTCCTCTGACAATGTCACCAACCTGGTGCAGGCCTTCATCTCTTCTTCCTGTCATACCAGACCATCCTCTATTTAGCCCTCAAAATGATTTTCCCTAAAGCAAAAATCCAACCATCTCACTCCCCCCATTCACTAAACTACAGTGGCTCCTATAACCTTCAGGATCAAATTTACAATCCTCAGTCTGGCATTCAAAGCCTTTGATAACCACCCCACCCACACCTTCCCAATCTTCTTCCACTTCACACACCTTCAATCCTTAATGTACTCTGATCCAGCGACATTGGTCACCTTGCTATTCCTTAAACAAGACACATCATTCTCCTGATTCCAGCATTTTCACTGGCTATCCATCACTCAAAGAATGCTCTCCCCTCTTGCCTCTACTATCTCCACACCTCCCCTTCCTAGCTTCCTTCAGGTCCTAGCAAAAATCCCACCTTCTGAAGGAAGTCCTTCACAATCTTTCTCAATTCTAGTACCATCACTCCGCTGCCTATTTCCTATTTATTTTCCATATATTTTATTTGTACAGAGTTGTTTGCATGCTGTCTCCTTCATTAGATTGTGAGCTCCTCAAAGGCAGTGATTGTCTTTTGTCTTTCTTTATATACCCAATACTTAGCACAGCGCCTGGCACACAGCAGGCTCTTAATATATGTTTAATGACTGATTGACAATGGATTTGTAATATTATCCATTAGAGGTAAGGAACTGCATGTCTGCCTATCCAATAGAACTTTTATCCATATACTCCTTTAAATTTGCCACAGAAGGGCCTACAACAAATGTGCTGGAGGACCTTTCTCAAACTCTCCAGACATCTCAGGGATGAAGCAAGAAGGCTATCCAACTCTTGGATTTTTAATTATAATTAGTCCCTTTTTTCCTAATTGCAGGTTTCTTATAAAAGTTTTATAAAAACTAAAACCTCTTTAAAATAAAATTTATGAAAGTGATCTATGCCCAATACCTCAAAAACCAACATCTCTGCAACCCCTTCCAAATACTATACTGAAGGTGCTCTAAAAATACCAATGGAGTGGCATTTTTTGGTCTCTTGACAATGATGACAACCACTCTCTATTTCTGAATATTGTCTCTCTTCCCTTGGCTTTAAAGATCACACTCTCTCATTCTCCTACCTCTCCTAATGCTCCTTTTTCTCCATATTTTCCTACTTCTCTTACTGTTCCTTCCTTACAGTGTCTACTCTCACTGAGTTCTCAATTTCTTCCCAACTCTAACATGAATATTTTCAAGTCTGGTCTTAGACCTCTTCTCTCTACATAGTTTGTTCTTTGGCAATATCCTTCCAAAGGCTTTAAATACTACCTTTATGTAGATGATACCCAGATCTCTATTTCCTGTCTTGACCTATCTTTTGAATTCAAAAGATTTGTTTCCAATTGCCTACATCAGCACCTTTAATTCAACAAGTCCAAAACTGAGCTACAAACTGGACTCAATTCTTCCTTCATGTAACTTGATTATTCACTCAGTCACCAAAATTGTGGTAACCTTGTTATATCTTGACTCTTCCCTTTTCAAATTTAATAATTAATATGCCCTGGCAGCTTCATCTTTGAAACATCCCCTGCATCTAATCCATCCTCTCCCTAGTTCCACTGCCACCACAACAGCGGGCCTCCATTTTCCACCTCCGGACACTATAATAATAACCTAGCAGAACTTCTTGCCTCAACTGCCCATACTCCAAAATTTATACAATTGCTAGGATAACCTCAGTAGAGGCATAAAAATCTGGTCTTATGGGCTTAAAAACTTTCAGTGACTACTTACTACCCAGCAGCTAGGTGGCAAAATGGATAAAGCACCAGTCTGAGGTCAGAAAGACTCCTCTTCTTGAGTTCAAATCCAGCCTCAGACACTTACTAGCTGTGTAACCCTGGGCAAGTCACTTAACCCTCTTTGCCTCAGTTTCCTCATCTGTAAAAATGATCTGGAGAAGTAAATGGCTAACCACTACAGTATCTTTGCCAAGAAAACCCCAAAAGGGGTCACAGAGTCAAACACAACTGATTAAACAATGCCAACAACTTATCCACCAACTAAAGTATTTAATTCTGCTTGGCAAGTAAAGCCTTCAATAACCTAATACCACACTCCAGCCTGCCAAGTACTATACCCTACCAAGTTTTCTACACTGCAGCCAAAATGAACCAATTTCCCCCATCTACCTACTCCCAACAATCACCTGAACAGCCAAAACCCCTCTGACTTTGTTCAAATTGTTTTTTCCCCTATCACTGGAAATGCCTACTGCCTTTTCTTTATCTGGTGAATCTTTACCCATTGAAAGTTAAAGTTCAATTCAAATGCCACCTCCTGAAACCCAGACCAGTTCATCTTGCCATAAATTACTTCTCTACCTCCACCTCCACAACTGCTGTATCTCTGCAGCACTCTATACTCTTCCCCCTTTTAAAGTTCCGTTTTATGTGTTCTTTTCCTCCACTAAAATATAAGACCCTTGAGGGCAGGGATTATCTTTCTTTTCACTGTATTTTTATTCCCAGAACAGTGCAATGCTTGACGTTTAATGAGTGCTAAATAAATGCTTTATGTGTCTATCCAAGGAAGAATGTGGGTAATTATAAGTGTGAAATCATAAAATAAAACCAACAGAGCTTCCATTGTAGTTTGGGGTACTGTCTAAACTTAAAAGCAACTGAATTTTTTTTAAAAATAGGCATTTTAATTAAACTTTTAAATAATTCAGCCTAGCATTACCATAATAAACATTAAATAGGTTTTACTATGTTTTATTTTTTTCTATTAATAAAAGGAATTTAATCATTTACTGTCCTATAATAGTCTAAAAGTATCATTGTTCAATGAATAAGAGAACTGGCTTCAAAGTAAGGAAAACCTGGGTTCAAGTTCCATACTTGCCTGATAAGACTGAGTAACCCTAAAAAAGCCACAAGTTCTCAGTACTCTTAGCAACTTATATTACTATATTATACTGTATTAAGCAGTAATGATACAAAAAAAAAGACCAAAAAAAAACTGTGCTTGCCTTCAAGCAGCTCACATTCTAATGAAAAAAAAAAAACAAGCAAAAACAACTACATAAATACAAGATATATACAATGTAAATGAAAGATTACCTCAAAGGGAAAGTATTAGCTCTAGGAGGGAAACTAGAAAAGGTAGAAGGTGACATTTTAGCTGAGTCTAAAAGGAAGTCAGGTGATCTGGGAGGAAGAAATGAAGAAGGAAAGCATTCCAGACACCAGGGGAGGTGGAGAGCTGGGGGGATGTAAACCAATGAAAAGGCACAAAGCTGGGAGATGGAGTGGAGTGCCGTGTTCAGGGAAAAGCAAGAAGGCCAGTGTCATTAGATCATACAGTATGTGAAGGGAAATAAATATTTGATTCTGGAGCTAATAGGAATTTATTGAGTAGGGGGCTGACATGATCAGGCCTATGTACTCTGGCACTTGAATGAAGAATGGCAGATAGAGACCAACTAGAAAACTACTGTAATAGTCCAGACATGAGGTGAGAAGTCTTATACCAGTCTGGCAACTGTGTGAATGGAGAAAAAGGGACACACACAAGAGATGTTGGGAAGGCAGAAATGACAAGACTTGGCAACAGATTAAATACACAGAGTGAGAGTCCTAGAACCTGATACTGAGTCTGCACATCTGAGTGCCTGGGAGGATGTTGGTGCTGCCCTCAACAGTAAAAGGAAATTCCGAAGAGGGCTGGATTTGGGGGGAAAGGTAATGCGTTATGATTTGGACATGATGAACTTCAGATGTCTACAGGATATCTAGTTTGAGACGTCCAATAGGCAGTCTGATGATGTGAGATTGGAGGTCAGGAGAAGTTAGAGCTGGCTAAGAAGATCTGTAAACCATCCACTTACAGATAATTGAAACTATGGGAGCTGATGAGATCATCAAGTGAAATAGTAAAGAGGGAGAAGAGAAGCTGGCTAAAAACAGAACTTACTGTGGTTGGTAAGCATGATCTGGATGAAGATACAGCAAAGAAGACTGAAAAGCAGGAGCCAAGCAGGAGAACCAAGACAGGGCAATGCCAGAGAGAAAAAAAGTATAGGAGAAGAAGGTAATCAACAGTGTGAAAGGCTACGAGAAGTCAAGAAAGATGAAGACTGAGATAAGGCCAGCAGATCACAACTGAGAGATCATTGTTAATTGCTGAGGAAAACAGTTTGAGTTGAATGTTGAGGTTGGAAGTCAGACTCTAGAGTTAGAAGAAGGAGAAGTGGAGGCACCAAGTACAGATGGCTTTCTAAAGTTTAGTAGGAAAGACAAAGGGACAGAAAAGGGACAGAAAACAGGATGACCACAAGCCAGCATAAGAGTATCTTTTTAAGGATGGAAAACATACGGATGCCTTGGTAGGCAGCCGGGGGGAAAAACGTTAAAAAGGGAGAAATTAAAGATTAATGACAGAAAGAGGACAAGAGAAGAGGCAATCTACTGGAAAAGACAGAATGAAATGAGATCACATGTGTATGTAGAAGGGTTTGCCTTAGCAAGGAGAAGGGCCACAACTTTCTATGAAACAAAGGTGAAGCAGATAGTGGAGGGAAATATTTGAATGATATGAAATAAGAAAAGGGTAAAAGGAATGTCCTCAAATTTTTTGGGCAAAGTAAGAGATCTCACCTAAGGTAGGGAAAGGCGGTGCCATGGAAAGTTGGAGGAATGAAAGGCCCGACCAAACTTCTGGATTTCTATTGGGAATTATGCTATGAAAGTGAAAAACTGCTCTTATACTTTAACCCAGTAATCCCAGCACTACATATATACCCCAAAGAAGTCAAAGACAGAAAAAAAAAATCTAACATATATCATAACAGCGACATTCTTTGCAGGAACAAAGAAATGAGAACAAAATCAGTGTCCAAGAAAAATCTACAGCATATAAATGTAAAAGGAATTTTACCGTAGAGTAAGAAATAACAAACACAAACAACTTACACAACAATTTGTATATTTATAACAGTGTAAGAAAAAAATAACTTCAAAAGACTTAAGAACTCTGCTCAATGTAATAACCAAGCACAATTTCACTGGTACTAACTTGTTTTGCTTGACTATGTTTACATGTTACAAAGATGGATGGGTTAGTTTCTTTTTATTTCTGTTGTTATTGTTGTTTAATATGGTGAGATTTAGGAATGGAAAGAGAAAGAAACAGTCAATGATAGTGATGCCCCAAAAAAAGATAAAGGAAAAAAGTCATTGAATCATTCAGCGACTCAGATAAGTAGGCGAGTTCTGAAGGATATTAAAAGGAAGTCAAACTCAGAATAATGGAACAAATAAATGAAGGTTCCAGCAAGCAGAAAATTAAACGTAACTACTTTCTCCTGGCAAAGAGGCAAGAGACTACTAAAGTAAAATATTGGATACACTATCAGATGTGGTCTCTGTATCTGATATTTATGCTTAACTTTTTTGTTTTGGTTTGGTTTTTTTTTTTTTTTTGCTGATACAGGGGAGGGTTCAGTAGGAAGATGGAGAATTTGGGAATGACTGTTTAAATTAAGAGAGGAAAACAGCAATAAAACGTATTTTTAAAAAGTAGAAATGTGCAATATGTTTTAGAAGCCTTCCTATCACAAACAGTGAAACATTTTAAGTTTAAATACATAAAGCGGTGAGTTTCAATTATGTGGAAAGTTCACTTAATCAACCACAGGATGAAGAACCACACAATGAAATCTGTATGCAATGCATCCTCCATCTTTTCAGCTTTTCATTTCTATTTTCTGACCTACAACTCCAAGTTTCAAAATGTGAAGCATAAAAGTTACTTCTCTAACCTTCTAAAAATATTTTAAGTTAACCACCTCCTTCCCCATCAGTGGCATTTCCAAATCCATAAAGGAAAATTACCTATAAGGTTCCTATAATCCCTCAGTCTTGAGTTTCTTTTCTCTTGCTCCTCACTGACAGACTTCCACTGCAATTTCATCCGGAAGTATTCATCACTGAAGAAGAAAATAATTTTATCAAGAGAAACTTCTTATGCAGTCTATTTTTATAATCTGAGAACTCTAACTTTTCTATAAAAACAAATCATCGAAGCATAAAGGAATTATCAAAAGTATTTAAGATGCTTAGGGGACACAATTTCATAATATTGCCATCATAGTGAAAATCTTTAAGTTATGATCATCAGACTGAAAATAATAATTCAAATTTATATAGTATTTTATGGTTTACAAAGTGATTTTCTCACAACTCTGTAAGGTAGATGGTATAAGCACGGGTGTCCCCCTTATACCGATGAGGAAACTAAGTAAAGTTACTTGCTCACAGTTACACAATAATGAAGTGTCTAAAGCAAGATTTGAACCCAGATCTATCCGCTCCTAATCTCTTACTTCTTCCATTATATCAATTAATCATTAAACGAACAATTTTTAATTGCTTCTAAGCTAGGTACTAGATTAAAGACCTGCAAAAAAAACAAAAAAAGCAAAAAACAAAACCTCATATAGGCAACAGGAATCTAGTCAGAATAAAAAATATTTAGATCAGTTCTTGAAATTCAACCTACTAAATAACACTGTGATCATAAAATACACTATTCATTTAGGTTTCTAAAGCAATTATAAAGACAAACACTTATAGTAAAAAGTTATTTAAAAGTAGCACTTCCCAATCAATAGAACACTTCAACATATCTGGTTATTTTGGCAGCATGATAAAGCAGAAATAACACTGAATTTGAAGTGAAGCTTTTGATGTTCAAATCTCAGTTAACTACTTTATGACCTTGGGCAAGACATTTAACTTCTGTGGCCTCAGTTTCCCCAGCTAGTTCCAATGATCTTTGAGACACTGGCAAAAATATATAAAATAGTAATGAAATCTTATACTATTTAATTATAGTAATATCCTTGGCAGAAAATACATATGAACCACTGTCACAAACAATAATTTTGAAATCCCTAAGTAGAAAATTTGATCTGAAAAAAATCTGAATTATGCCTACTTATATCTTATTCTCTATCAATAAATGTAATGCAAAATTATAAACTCTTAATTCTTTCATTGTAAAAGGGAAAAAACAGTAAATGCACTACATTTTTCTAATTTTAGTATTTAACGAATGTTAATCCAGTTCAAGATATCTGTAAAAGCCTCCAAAGACAACAAATATGGTGATGAACAGACTATTTAAACTAGTATAGGGCAGTTCTCAAAAGGCTACTAAATTTTTGAAGCATTTTGAATCAATAATTCACATGTATATCTTCTTAACAATTTTCAAAAGTTTCCTCTCACAAAGCTATGAAATAGGTAGTATAAGAATTATCACCACCATTTTGAGAAAACTGAACAACACAGAACTTAAGTGTATCATCTATTGTCATACAACTTGGCAGTGTAGAGGACAAGACTTGAAATTAAATCGCCAAGATCCAAGTCCAATGCTTTTTCCAAATGATATCAGACATGAGAATAATGTTTTTCCCAATCCCCAAAGCAATCCAAAAGTTCTCTTACAGTTCACAATGTCATAATGATGGCACATCTGATGACGATTAACACTTAAGCCTGATGTATCATATATTAACAGAACTCTTAACTGTATTTCCATTTTTTAAGAAAAATTTTTTTCTGAAATATCCCATGTCTTACCGTTATATCTATGTTAATTTATATGGATGTTACTCATTTTTTAAATAAAATACTTAAATTCAACAAATATTTATTAAATGCCTACTAAGTACGGCACACTGTGCTATTACTTACGTTTTTAATTTTTGCAAATGAGTTCTTTCTTCCTTAGTACTATCCCAAGGAAAATATCCTAGAAGGAATTTCCATGCTTGTTTTCTCAACACATGACTGAGTCCCTGAAGTAAGTGCATATTAAATAAATTAATAATAATGAAAGACTGACTGTAGAACTTGCTCCTAATCTATGACTTAGTAAGGTTACATATACATGGAATTTACATTAAAAGGTATCAATTCAATGAATATTATATTTTCCTTATATCCCTCTGAAACACTTCAATTTCTTAGGGGCTAAATGGCATGAGCTTGAGGTCCATGACTAATAAGTGGATTATAAAGACCAATCGGATTGGTATAATGGTTGATATAATGATATCAGATACTGTCACTGTGCCACATCCATAGGCCGTGGAAATCTATAGAGACAAGGAATGCTCTCCCCCTAACTTCCAAGTAACTCCTCCCTCTGACTCCCAAAGAGCTCAATAGATTTCAGCATCAGCACCCCATTTCATCAGGAAAGCTTGGGGCTTCAGGGAAATAAAATATCTCTTCCCTTGAATAACCTATGATATAACAGTTAAATTACCCCTCTGAATATCATTTGCTTCATACTATCTACATTTAAGATTCTTCCTTCTGAATCCATGTTCTTAGACCACTCATCCAGGGACACAGGATCTCTCCTCTGAACTACAGGTCGTTCTCCTAAATCAATCTAAAAAGGAAAGATAAGTTACAAACTTTACACCATTGTTCAATGAAGGCAATTACCTCTTATTTCAAAAAAATGAAATAACAGTATGTGTTGGACATTATAAGTATCCTCATTTTTTAAAATGTTCTTCCACTTATTTTCTCATTTCATAAACTCATTTAGTAAGCAACATCTTAATTACCTAGTATAGTTGGCATCAAACACTAAAAAACACATAAATGTTACATACCAAAGCAAAAACAAAAACACAGAATCTCAAATTTAGAGCTATAAAGAATCTGAGAAACACCCAGACACCAGGAGCCCTTTTTCTGGTCATGGCAGTCTGGCAAAGCCTATGGAATCCTCAGAATAACATTTCCAAATAAAATAAGCTATGTAAGAAAACTAAAGCAACCAAATATATTGAAATTGTTATTAAAATATTTTTTTAAAAAAGTTCACAGATCTATGGCTATAACCTGTGATCTAATCCAACTTGCTCCTTTTATAACTGAAGAAATTAAGGCCTAAGGAGATGAAATGGAGCTAGATGCTCTAACTCCAAGACCAAACTCTCTGAAAAAATCTCACATGGAAGCAACTTATAAAGTATGTAACAAACTATTCAAACTAGTACACTATATTACTTTTTTTTAATTTGGTTATAAAGTTATTTTATGAATCATCACCTAGAATACATTTTTACCATTAAAAGATGTAATTTTTAAGTAAATGATCCATGACCCCTTAAGCAAAATTAATAATTTTATACTGTACTTGGTTTAGGAGATGTGAATAATTTATAACTAATCAAATTTGTAAATTAATCCATTTTTTCAGTATAACAAATATTTGAAATGTTTTATATGTATTCAAACTCAAAACTTGTGAAGAACCAAAGACTTCTCTGAGCACCTATAAGAGTATATCACATTTCAGGACTTAAGGCCAGTTTTGAGTGAAAAGAAGTGAAAATAAAAACTCTATTTAGTGGGGAGAAAGAGCAAAATGAGAATAAGTTAAGTCCACAATCAGTTAACTTAGAAAACATTGGTTACTTTTAGGCCCAGGTTCCAAAGGTAGAAATGGAACTGGTTTATTGGGCAGAGGTTACCTCCTCCAAAGTTACAAAGCACCATGGCAATATATAGTCCATCAATAATGAGAAGGAGCTCAAAGAAAAAAAGCTGGTCAAGTTAAAATCTAAAGGGATTGATAACAAAAAAGTGCATTAAAAGTAAGGAATGCTAAACAATGATGAATGGAAGGCTCAAGGGAAAGGAGCAGACGATAGTGATATACCACTATAGTCAAATACAGTCAAATTCTAGCTTTTACACTTTCAGTACAAGATAATTTTTTTTCTTTTTGATCAGTAAGACAGAAGTTGTATACACAAATATTTCCACTCACTCTGGTGATGACTTCAAATCCTGGTTCTTCTTGTTGGTTTATTTTTAAACCTGGAATAGCATCGCTAAGAAAATCTGCCATTTCTGAAGGTGGTCGCTGATGAGCTGAAGGATCATTGCCCCTCAAACTATCAAAAATGTAGTTTGTGACTTTGGAAAATCCTACAAGAGTTGCTGTATATGGGTCCTTTTTGATTTTCTACAGAACAGGAAAACAAACATAACTTTAGTAGTACTGTACCAAATAGTAAACAAACAGACATTAATAGGAGGGTCAAGCAGAATAAGAGAGGAGAATCAAATTAAAACAAAAAAGATTTTCTAAGATTTTTCTCTACAAGATGCTTTTGTTTCCTGGGAAGAAAAATTTGAATTTCTCTATGCTAACCTTTTAATTGAATAAAAAAAAATCAAAGAAAAGTGATTCTTTCATAAGTATTAATTTGCTGCTACTGATTTAAAATGCAAAAGAACAAATATGTGGGTCTAATTCAGTTCATATACAACAAAAATGTATATAGTCCTTAATTTGCAATGGTGAATGGCCCATGACAACTTTCTTCTGTCTAGCAGACCTGCCTTCACAAAAAAAAAATATATTTCTTGGAGCATGGTATACCTTATTACAATCTTACAAAAATCTATTTAACATACATCTGAAAACTGTAACTGCTTTAAGCAATATTAACTCTGCTTGTAAATAAGTTAAATTATTTGATACTCTAGAGCAACAAAAGACAAAACGAATTTATGGGTTAACTCTATGGATAGTAAACCAAAATTCACTTCAAGTTAAAAATTGATCATTAGTGAAAATAGGGAGGATCTAACTCATAAAAATCAGCAAGTACAACAAAAAAGCATAAAGTAATTTCACATCACAAAGTACTTGGATATTTTGGGGGAAATATAATTAAGTAGATAAATAGAACTAAATCCTTTGGTATCTCAACATTCTCAAAGTTTACACGGTTCCAAAATAACGATGAGTCAATGACAAAGAAATTAATCCAACAAGGTTTATATGAACTAACTTTTTAATTAGCTCATATGAACTAACCCAATACATTCTACTAAGCTGAACGATGCTAAATTTATTCAATACTAATAGAAAACTACTCATTTGCATTGTCAGAATTATGGTCATGAGGAAAAAATATCACTGTCCTAACATTTGCTAGAGACCAAGAAAAAACAAGTTACCAACAACCTTGAGAGTCTCTTACTCTAAAAATTCAAAGTATATGACTTGTGTTTATAAAATGACTGACTCCATGACTCACATACAAAGTCAAGCCTTTAATTATAGATACAGGTTAAATAATATTTGGGAAAAGGAGGGTAATAGGGTGAGAGAATCTTTAAAGACAGAAAGATTAGCCCTACAGGTACCTAAAAAACATACTTGAATTAAGCCATAGGCTGGTTCATCAAGGAGATTTTCAAAGGACTGTGAAAGACCCTTATTCTGACAGTTCACAAGAAGAGTCCTTTTATCCTGTGGAGATCTGTAATAAAATGAAGACTGTATTTTTAATTTATAGAAAAAGTGACAAAATGAAGTAACTACTGAATTTTTAAATAATTTATGCATTAGCATTTGTAGAAGAAGAATCTCCAATCTACTAAATAGTATTAATCTAATAACAACCTTAAGGTTACAAAGCAATTTCCTCACAAAAATCTTGTGACAGCAGTACTATAATTACGCATCCCTATTTTACAGATGAAGACACTGCATTCAAAGAGGTTACAAACCAATCAGGGCCAGAAATCAAACCCAAATCTCCTGATTCAAAGTGAGAACATTGCCCCCGTTTCACCATGCTTCCTCTCTAATCTAATACTAAGAAATACGCAATGACAGTTGCTATAAGGGTTGAGTTTTCCTTTTTTTTCTTTTTTCCTCCAATAGGGAGAAGGAAGTGAGAGGGTGAGAAAATAAAGGTGTGTTGATTAAAAAATAAAATTCTTAAAAACAAGTATGTAATCGTCAACTATAACTAGTTTTAAAACTTCAAGACACAGAATTATTATGTACTTAAAGGAAATGAAATCTAGAAGTTATCTACAAAACAATGAAATCACAGGTCCTATTCCTAGCTTTTTTCAATTAATCTTTTAAGTTTATAATCTGTTCTATTATAAATAACATATAAATAACATCAGCAAGACTGACTACTGTTGTCAGATAAAAGTACATAGAAAAAATCAGTTAAATACAAAAGGTGGTAATGTTCATCATACTAAAAAGCTGTTAGGGTTCTAATTACAATTATGAGCTAGTCTAGATGGACTTCCAACTCTCAACTTCTGTTATTCTATTCCCTTATTCCCAATTACAAATAAAAAATTTATGTACATACATATAACAATGTAAAACATACAGTTTTTAATACTTGCTCAAGTTCTGGTGGCAATTCTTTGTACAAATTTCTCTTATAACTAGACCACATATAAGTCCATTAAGAATATCAACAGCTGACTAAATAATCAAGCATTTTTCACACCCAAATTGATAAAAATTTTATTTTTTTTCCAACCTCTAAAGTTTTTAACTCAGGAAGGTGACTGAAATAAAGCCCTAACTTTTAGGTCTTTAAAGCAAAAATTTAATTTGTTTCACTGTTACCTATTGTATCTACTTTGTTATAAATGTCTGAGATAAGAACTTTAATAACAGTTATCTCTTTTCAATTCTAACATGACAGGATGCAACAGTAATGCTGGGGGATATGAAATCCAAAATAGGATCTTGCTCAGAAACAGAGAATATATACAGTTCTCATACTTCCCAGGAAAGCAACAGAAGGAACAAAGGTTAAGTCTTTTAGTATTGTAAACAGAATACCCTAAAGATATTGCTACATTTTCTCTGGACACCTATTTGGTTGACGTTTAATGTCTAGACTTAATGATGAACCTTTACAGGTCATTTACTCAAAATGTAAACTTTTAAGAGGCAACAGAAGAAAAAAAAAAACAGCAACATTTAAGCATAGTATTTTTCAGTAACAAAAAGATTTAATATTCATTCCATCTTCATCAAGAATATTTTTAAAATTACTTCTAAAAAGTTAAAACTAGAAAAGAAGTCATGAGGCTTTAAATTTTAGAATGGAAGAGCAACAAATACATGATTATTTCTCTACCCAGAGGCTTGACTTTTCTCTTTACCCCAGCACTTAGCACAGTGCCAGACACAGAGTAAGCACTTAATGCATGCCTGTTGAGTGGCTGACCATACCCAGAAGTAGCAAGAAGAAAGAAAACAAAAAACCCTCTCTGGCAGAGAAGCAGCATCCCCTGAGCATCCAGCAACAGAGTCAACAAAAGTCTAAAACACAAAAATTACAACTCAGTAACTGTGATTTAGTCAGTCTATCAAGCAGCAGGAAAGATCCACCTATATATGAGTATGCAAAGAAGGCAAATTCACAGATGGAAAAAATATGGCCAGACAGCAGTTTCTGGAGGGAAGAAAACTGGAGGGTTTTAGTAGCCTGTAAGTACATTTTGAGTCAACAGACTCATCTGAAGCTGTATTAATAGAAATACAGCAAACAGAAACAAGGAGATAACAGGCCTGCTACACTTTGCCATAGTGACATATGTGCCATATACCACATCTGGGTTCAATTCTAAACACCACATTTTAGGAAGGACACCCATAAGCTGAACAGAGGAGAGCCAAGAGGATAGTGGAGAGCTTCAAGTTCATGACACAGGATGACCATTTGAAAGATCTGGGGATATTTAACTTTGGTGAGCATGATTGGTCCTAGAGACAACAAGGAGCAATAAGGTAGACACTGCAAAGAAGTTAATTCCCATTTGATATAATAAAACTTCTTAAAGTGAGAGCTATCCAAAAGAGTAATAAGGGGCTGCTTTGGGAAGTGGTGGATTTCTCCTCATTGGAAGTCTTCAAGTAATGGCTGGATGACCTTTTTGTTTTTACAGTTGCTTTTTAACTAATTGAATGCTGAGGTCTCCTTCAATTCTGAAATGCTGTGATTTAAAAAGAAATGAAATGACAGCAATCAGATGCAGCAGTAAGCAATAGACCCAACTGACATTAAAAAAAAGCACACCCGAGTGTGGGAAGTTAATCAGTCATAGAAAATAAGAAGATTTTAGTAGTTCCTAAGGCTGTGCTATTGTCAGCTCAAAGGTACATCAAACCCTTGTACTGCTCTCCTGCGTAAAGGGTAAAACTATTTAGATCTCATTGGCCCCAAAGAAGGTAAATGTGTCAACGTTAAAATTCAACAAACATTAAATAACAGATGGACAGTTACAGAGCTTATTCTGAAGAGGTTGTTTTCTTGTAGTATTTATTATTTTCTTTTCATACATATCAATGCTATGTATTAATTCAGGGGCAGCTGGGTGGTGCAGTGGATAGAGCACCAGTGCAGGAGTCAGGAGGACCTGAGTTCAAATCTCACCTCAGACACTTGACACTCACTTGTGACCTTGGGCAAGTCACTTAATCCCAACTGCCTCATCCTGGGTCATCTCCAGTCATCCTAATGAATATCTGGTCACTGGATTCAAATGGCTCTGGAGAAGTGAGGCTGGTGACCCTCACAGCCTTCCCTCACTCAAAACAAAGTTAAGTGCAAGTCATGTCACCATTTCTCTGATGGCATGGTCTTCTTCAATAACGAAGGATGAACACACATGTATTAATTCAGTCAATAATTCTAAGTAGGAAATATTTTTACAGAAGAATTTCAAGGAAGTTAATATGTGGTACAAATACTATACATAATTTTTAAGTCCATCATAACAGTATGTTGCTTGTACTTAGAATTCTGAGCACTGGCCCTGGAATCAGGAAGACCTAAGTTCAAATCCAGCCTCAGGCACTTGACACTTACTAGCTGTGTGACCTTGGGCAAGTCACCTAACCCCAACTGCTTTTCTTTACCTCCCTTCCCCCAAAAAAGAATTCTGTTCAAGAATTCTCAAAGGACAATTTTGAGAAAAGTATGGCCTACTAATATGTCCACAGAAAACTCATCTTTTCATGAAGCAGCTAGAAGTTTTGGAGCAAGTTATTCCCTTAACATCCTAGCACAAATTATCAAACTACTCCTTCACACCCCACGGACAAATTCAAGATATGCAGCACATAAAGGTTGGCATAAGTTACTGAGAAAGTGCCTAGGTTAATTTTTTTCAGTGAGATATAAATTACAGATAATATTCTGAATGGTGCTGACAAAACAAAGCACATAACTGATAATAAGAATATAATTTTCTGGAGGGTAAAGAAGATACCTGGGAGATAGCTATTTCAGACTTTCTCTGATCCACTAATTAAAGTTTGCAGAAAAGAGGCCATGTTACCCTCCCCAAGTACACATTTCATTCCACCTTCATAAAATGGAAGTAAATGACCAAAAACGATAATACCAAGGGCCTTTTCAATAAAGCAAGTTCAAGGACCAATTCCTTTTCCAACTATATAACATAAAAAAATTTTAGATATAATACTGTTAGTCATCAAGAAAAGATCAAATCATGTGTGTATACACTGTGTGTGTACACACACACATAATACTTCCTCTAAGAAGGCAGAAAATGTTCTATTTTATGACTTCATATAAACAAATTATTAAAATATTAAAAATTAAGACACTCAAAGATAATGTCCAGCTATTCAGAAAACCTGAAAAAAAAAAAGGTTACTCACTCTCCAAGGGAAATTATAGTTTCACTGTCATACAGCAGTATTAAAATTTAAATTCTGGATTTCCAAAATATCTTAAAGAAAAAAATTCAACAAATGACAAATACCAAAGTAAATTCTGCACTACATTAAGCTACTGCCTGTAGCACACAATCAAGCAATCAACAAGCATTTATTAAATGACCGCCATGCACCAGACGCTGAGTTGTCACTGGTGAGATAAGCAGAAAAAATAAAACAATCTCGACTTGGAAGGAATTTACGGCCTAAAATACAATGTATTATCTTGTTCTTGATTAGAAGCTGTCTTATCCTAGAAGAAATCTTAAGACACCATCTCACGCCTT
Source organism: Bettongia penicillata ogilbyi (assembly GCA_023548195.1). Classification (NCBI taxonomy): domain Eukaryota; kingdom Metazoa; phylum Chordata; class Mammalia; order Diprotodontia; family Potoroidae; genus Bettongia; species Bettongia penicillata. Next base: position 4,392,147 of record JAJHZJ010000287.1, on the reverse strand, counting down.
TTACTTAAGACCCTAGAAGGGGAGCAGACTTGCCCAGTTCACAGAGCAAGGTTCTGCTGCTCAGGTATTCCCCCAGGTCTTCTGATTCCCAAATCTGTGTTCTTGCTACTAGACCACACTGCTGTGTGACTACAGGAAAGTCAATTTACCCTCTTAAGAGTTTCATTCCTCATCTATAAAATGGGAATCATAATAATTTCATTACCTAACACATAGGGATTGTGAAAAAGTGCTTTGTAAACCCTTAAAGTACTATGTAAAAGTGGATTATTTAAAAACTAAAATATCCATCTCTTATCTCTATACCAAAGACCTTAAAGTATTTTTTAAAATTTGAATTATTAAAATAGCTACTTCTCTTAAATATCTTTATATCTCCTAAGGTACGATTATAAACATCAGAAAGCAATTTAGTGATTTTGGCACCTTTTTCCACCAATGACATAAAGGGAGAGCAACAAATAAATATTACCCATTAATAATAATGACTAATTATTTATGCTAATATTTACACAGGCAGCTAAGAGGTACAGTGGATAAGAGTACTAGGCCCAGAGTCAGGAAGACGTGAGTTCAAATCCAGCCTCAGACACTTACTAGTTGTATGATTCTGGGCAAGTCATTTAACCTTGCTTGCCTCGGTTTCCTCATCTGTCAAATGAGCTGGAAAAGGAAATGGCAAACCACTCCAGTATCTTTGCCAAGAAAACCCCAAAAGGAGTCACAAAGAGTCAGACATGACTGAAAATGACTAAACAACAATGATATTTAAGCAGTAATTAGTTTACAAAGTGTTTTACATACTGTCATTTGAGTCCAATAACAACCCTGAAAGTTGTATTCCAGGTTACTATAAATTAAGAAACTGAGACTCAGAGAAGTTATATGAACTGCCTGTGGTCATACAGCTAACAAGTGTTGGAGAAAGGATTGAATGCAAATTTTCCTAATTTCGAGTCTAACATACCCACTATGATATGCTGCCTCTCTCTGAAAGCATTCAATGCTTTTGGGGGGGAAAGGAGAGCAAGAGGAAGGCAGGTAGGGGTGTGGGATAAGGATTTGGACCTGTGATTTTATACATGCAAGAAATTACCAATGCAGACTTCCTCCTCTGAACCAAATCGACAAATTACCGGTAGCTTTGTGTCTTAAATAGCAGTCAGGCCCATGGTCACATCACCACTATTTGCATCAAAAGCAGAGTTTGTTCCAACCTTCCTGTCTCCAAGGACAGAACTCTAGCCACCTTGCATACATTGCCTCTAGTGTTTTTGAGACCAGACACAGGGATCTTCTAGTATAAAAAACATATATGACAAAACTCCTACCAGGCCAGGTTAGGAACTGCTCAACTTAAAATTAAGAGTTGCTAAGGGCACCAGGAGGTATTAAGTGACTTGTCCAGGGTCAGATAGCTATGAGGAATCAAACTGAACTTAACTCAGGTCTTCCTGGCTCCTATGATGCTTCTCTCTCAACTACCACTTTTCTATTTCTGCTAAACTGAAGAAACTAACGACATAAATGAGTTAATAAATAAGAAATAACAATTTTCCCTCATTAGGTCTCCCATATTTATCTAATTCAGAGCCTACCTAATATTAAATCTCCTGTTCATCCTAATCATTTTATGTCTTAAATTAGTGATAAAGAGTTCTTGCTGACAAGGAATAGAAGAGCGTAGTAGAGATGCTGGAGAGGGAAAAAACCTGAGTTTGAATCTCACCTCTACAATTTGCTAGCTTTTTGTGAGTCATCAAATCCTTCTAAACTTGTTTCTTTGTTTATAAAATGAATAATAATTGTACTAGCCACACTACTGCAATATTTTAAGGATCAAATGAAATAATGTTTGAAAATCACAATACTACATATCAATTATTAATTTCCAGGTCTAGACTAGACCTAGATTATACCAGTACTTCTTGCCTCTCTAGTCTTCTTCCCCATCCCATCTAGTTACAAGCTCAAGCTTCACTACATTCATGAATTCTAACTCAAAGGTACTAACAAAATGTGACTTCTCTGCCACTAACAATAATGGGCAGTCAGTGGTTATGGTAAGAGTGATCTCAGACTCTGATGAAAAACAATATTAGAGAAAGGTGCCATACACAGTCCAGGGTACTAACAGATTACCTAAATTATTTCTAAACCCATATAATCCTATTAGACAAGGTTCTACTACAAGAATAAATAAGTTATTTCTCACATTAGAAACTTTGGTATTCTATTCCACTTATAAAAATGAGTTTAAGATGTCATGTTTAATAAAAAAATGACAGTAAATTCAATAAGCCATAGCACTGAAGTTTAGTCATAGTAAACATAGTGTTATTCTTTTAAGATACTTTCATTTAATATCATTAAATTAATAAGCATAAAAATACAAACTTAACATACTGAAGATATGATTAATGACTAATATGAAGGTCACAGGGGAAAAGAATACAACAGTGCTTAGGCAACACAAACTTCAGATAATAAAAACTGAGAATACTTCAGACTATAATTATTACAAGAGCCCAATTTGAAAAGATATAAAATAACGTAATACTTACTCACACAATACCACATATTTTTCAAGAGATTCAATCAGTAGTTTGCTATCTCCATGATGAAAATGAAGAGCAGGGAGAACGACGTCATCCTTTAGACAGAATACCAAATAAGACCAGCCCATACCCTCTTTGTTTTGCTTGATTGACTTCAGGTCTGTCAAACTGAACAGGAATGACCATTTGCTTTTCCCATTCGTATAACTTGGAGCATCTTAAAAACAAAAAATCATGCCATAATATTTTGTTCACCTTTTTAAAAAAGGTATTAATCAACCACCTCATGACTGCCTGATAAAAATTTTCTGCATCTTTCTGCATTATAACGAGAACATTTATGCTTTCCCACCTGTAGTGAACAGTGCAGGATAGTCACTCATGTCAATCTTTATAATGATTGCTCCAGGACTAAAACATTCAAAATTTATTCTTCCTTGTTTCAAATTATTTCCTCTCCTCTTCACATTCTACAAAATCATCCATAAGCTAGGGTAATATTTGTACATCTGTTGCTGGCACATTGGTAAATCATTAGGTCCTCACGTTGAATTAAGATTCCTTAGTTCCTTGAGAGTAACCACACTGAATAATAACAGTTAGTATTACACACACAAAATGTGAAGACATGTATACACAGAAGAGTGATAAAAGTTATAAGCATGCAAATGACTGAACCTGGGCTGGGTTCTAGTACATGCTCCACCATTAATTAACTACATGACTTTGGGAAAGTCACAACCTCTCTGGCCTCAGTATCCTTTATCTGGAAAACAGAGGAGTTTGACCATAAAAGCCTTTACAACTCTAAAATTATAATTTTATCATAAAACATGACACTACTCCCTCACCTCAAATGTACATGTGTATTACTAAATGGAAAGGTCTGAGATACACTTAAGTAGGACAAAAATTACAACACAGATATGTACATACAGAGCTTTAAATATTCGTTAATACAGAAGTAGTAGGAAATTTATTTATTTATATTCTAATTTTGATTTTGTTGTGAGATAACCTGCTACATTAAAATTCTTTTAAACCACTGTGATTTTATAAAAATTTTGAGAAATTACAGATGAAAAAAGCGTTCTTACTATGTGCCAACCATTGTGCTAAATGCTAGAGATACAAAATGAAAGGCAAAACAGTCCTGTTCTTAAGGGGCTTACATACTGGCATTCACATATGCTGATGGCGGTAACATATAAGAGAGTTCAGCTGAAGGGCCTACAGAAAGGCCCAGAAATCCTAATGGCTTGGTAACAAAAAGAATGTAATGGTCCAGCTGTCCTCAGGGTGAATCAAAGTTCTGACAGTAATGCCAGGTATGTTTAATATGAAAAGGCCCATGTATAAAGGAGACCTGGAGGTCTTAAGATGCAAATGGAAGGGCAGATGGGTAAGGCTTACAACTCTTCTATTGTAAAAGAATTTCAAGATGAGTTGGTGGTTTCCTGCTCATCCAAGTGGTATGAGTAGACATAAGCAAAAGGTAGAAGAAGAAGAGTGTCAGTGTAGAGGGGGAAGAAGAAAGCACTGGAGAGACAGTTGGGGGAAAAAGTGTATCTAGTACCAAATACTCTTTCAGGCTCTTAATTCATTCCCTCTCAAAATTTTCATAACATTATAGTGATACAAAAAAAGTTACCAAATTAGTAACTTTCAGAATAAAATTATCAACAGGATATAAATTAAAGAATTTTCTGATAGCTTCCTACTTGCAAAGTAATACTGAGTTTCATCTAGGAAATGAGAAATGTGCAACTGATGTAAAAAGAATCTGATATTCAAAAATATCTCCTACCAATGTGTGAACCAATAAATTGAGACCCCAACCCAAAACAGGTGAAACAGATGCATAAATGTTACCCTGACAGAATAATTTCCTAACAGTTGTTCGGTTTAGAAATATCCCCACACACATACACCAAAACAAACACTCAATTGAGTCCTTAGGAAGCACCCACACACTGTGCCAGGCTTAAAGGAAAGTCTTCTCCTTACTCTTAACAGATGATTACAATTAAAAAAATAACCTCATATTACTTCGTATAAATAAACTTATTATTCCAATATCTCAATAATTTCAATAGATTAAATATTGACTAAAAAAGAAAAATCATGTTTTTCAAGTTAAAAAACCAAATGGTCCTTGTTTTGTCTTGGTCTAGACTCTAAAATTGATATTCTTCTTATTTGAATAAAGGTCTTCATTTTATTAATTATGTTAAAAGTAAGAAAGACCTGCCAGAATTTGCTTACCCTGACAATGCTTCACAGGGCACTAGGTCATTTCCATTTCACAATGAAGTATAAGATGACTTGGGAAGAGGTTTATGTACCTGTTATATTTTAATTTGTATCTGTGTTTCTGTACTATTCCTAAACCTAAAGCTAATCCCTCTACACCCTTGATATTATTCTTTTTTGGAGACTCCAGAACTTTGTTCCAACAATCATTCCTTCAATCTCAAGAGTCTTCACACTGCCTCTCCACTGCTATGTTTCCATCTGCCTAACAACATGCTCAGGTCTCTCCAATCCTACAGAATCCTTCCTTTGGCCCCTGAAGCCCATTTAGGGTTAGTTGTTTTTCTATCAATCCCCTCCATTTCCATTTGTCCATACCTCTCTATTCATACAATCACCCTAATACAGAGCCCCATGACCATAGACCTAAGGTTATGGCTCTTACCTACTCTCTACTCCAATCGAGCCTTTATACCACGGTCCAAACAATCTTTTTTCATGAATATATCTGGTCTTGTCATTTTCATGCTCAAAAATTCTCTTGAGCTCCTTAATACCTAGCAAGGTTTAACTCCTTTGTCTGGCTTTCACAGCTCTTCACAAACTGGTACCAACCTACTTTTGCAGTCTCATGTAATACTACTGTCCTCCAATCAATCAACAAGCAATCATTTAGCACCAACCAAACTGGGACTATTCTGTTTCCCAGATACGCCCTTCACCCACCGTACTTCTGTGCCTTTGTTCATGTTATCCTCTGTATCTATAATGACTTTCCCATGAAGCCTTCCTTGTTTTCTCTTAGACTTCATGTAGTATGTTACTTTGCATTTATGACATACCATAGATATTAAGGGTCATCTAGTCTACCCCTCTTGTTCTGCATAGGAGAAAACTCAGGTGCAGTTAGTTTAAGTGACTTGCCCAGAGTGACAGAGGTTTAATTTCAACACAGGTCCTTTCCATTTTATAAACTGTATATACTATGAGATTAGAAACTACAACTTACCTAAACTCTGTTAACTTCCTCAACACCTAACACAGTGCCCACAGGGGGAACTTCAACAAACGTTTCTTGAATTTACCAACCAAACTGAATGAACCAATGGGTACCAATCCTGAGAAAATTAGAAATACTAAGTGCCATGGATTCTATGGTTAACATAAGAAAACTCCTGGAGAGTCAGGATAATATCCATAAATATTCTCATGCACAAATATAGTAGACACACTGTAAAATTCCCATAATTTCCATCAAACCAGAGAGAGTTCAGCCAATACCAACCTCCAGAAAGACCAACATGTCACCAAATTATGACTTCCTCAACTGACTTAACTAGCCTAATTTCCAAGTCCACAGTCTAAGTTATAGATACATAGGTAACAATTTCACATAATTTTGTTTGAAAAGTATTTATAACAGAACACTGGACATAAAAAAGGAAATCCACCTACCCTCTCCCAATGAGCTAATATCATTACTTCTTTATAAGTGAAAGTGTGAAACTACCTGAAGGAAAAAGTTAACAAAAACTGAAAACCTAAACAACTAAGATTCAGTTTTCAAAGATAATCAGTGATGTCAAAATAACAAAAAGAAGTTCAAGTAATGAATAATCCTTTTAAAACTCATAAATCATCAAAAGGATGTTCATTCTAACTAAGGAAACAAGGCTAAATTGGAAACAGATTGTTTCATAACCAGGAAATGTGAAGAGTTTACTTCATGTTTGAACAACATAATTATAAGTGGGCTTATTTCCTTAGTTAACGGGAAAAAGGTGGATGATGTCATATAGGAAAAAAATGCTTCTTGTTACATTTCATTACATTAAATTAGGAGGGAAAGGAGAACAGGAGAAACAGTTAAGTATTAGCACAACACAAGGTCAATAAAAAAATAAATCTGTAACCTAGCATACTAACCACAGAAGGACAAAAAAGAAAACTGATAGTATTCTCAAGATCACAATTTTTCTTACTTTTCCTATGAAGAGAACCTGAAAAAAAGTAATTATTGTTCTTTTCCCTTTGCTGCTATTATAGAAACAATGGTAATTACATGCAATGTACTTAATATGTCACCAGGTCTATGTGACATTTTGAAGAACTGCCATAGGAAATAAAATAGTTTCTTGTGTATCATCAAAGAAAATTAAGGTGAAGGGGGAAAAAAACAGATCTTTACTCTTAGCAATAATATATTTTTTATATGAAAAAGAATATGTTTAGTGTTATCAACACTGGACCAAACCTACCATTTAGTTATTTTTATACAGGGTCTCAACCTTTATTAATTGCAGAATAAAGGTCACTCCTACTGTATGTCCCACTGCAATACTTAAATGGTATTTTCCCAAATTATACATCTAATAAAAAAACTGTAGCCTAATTGTATTCACCTCAAATCTATTTCAAATCGTTTCCTTCTTTTCCTAAGTTGAGAAATACAGAATAATGATTAATGGCTGACTTATTTTAAACCATCTCTCCACCTTTGTTTTCAGTCTCTCACAAGGTCTATCAAAAATAGTCAACATTTTAAAACACTACTTAATTTCATACACATAACTAATTCTTACAATCTGGTCTTTATTACCACATGGATCACATACCAATATCCTACTCTGCTATCTTTTCTCAGAATTCCAAAGTTCTATTTGATAGTCTCCTCCTGCATTTGGGATAGAATACTGTAAAAGACTATACATAAGACCTGCAGAATCACAGATAATATTCCTGATTTCTCTAAACAAGAGATTCCAAGTGCTCCAAGTTCTTGCTTAATTACAGAAAACTTTTTCATCAGAAATAGTTTTGCCTGCAGTATAACTAACAAATTTGATTTCACAATCCATGTAAAAAAAATCCTACAAATTTCTTAATATTTACTAAATGTATATGCACAAATGTAGAAAGACTATCTCAGCTAGGATCTAATCAGCTTATTCATGATCTGAATAATGAAATAGGAAAAAAACCATAAAATCTTAACTGCTGCCTTAAAAATAATATTGACAAGAAAAAAGCACTATACATTTTAAAGGCCCAGCAGAGCTTGGAGCTTGGAATTCAGATTCAGCCCTAGATGTTTACTAGCTATGTAACCCTAGGAAGTCACTTAACCTTGTTTGCCTCAGTTTCCTCATTTGTAAAATAAGTTGGAGAAGGAAAGGACAAACCACATTGTCTTTGCCAAGAAAACCTCAAATGGCGTCACAGCGTCAGACACAACTGAAATGACTGAACAACAACTTAAGTTTTAAAGAAAAACCACAAGACTTAAACTCATTCTTTTAAAACTAAGGGTCTTCATGGTATAAACTGCTGACTAATACACTGGTCAGTTTTGCTGAATTGTTCTCCACAATCCCCCCTTCCAATTTTTTTATTGCTACGAAGGAAGATTATATTTAAAGAATGAAGGTAAAATGTTAAATTTTTTAAAAAACAAAAAGATACAGTATAATAAATTTAGAAGTATCAGATAAAAGAGCTATCAGAGTCCATCTAGGCCAATACCCTCAATTTTAGAGCTAAGAAAACTAAAGCCAGAGAAAGGCTAAATGACTTTCCCAGGGTCATAGAGCTAAAGTAAATCAAGGTGAACCCAATTCTTACTAACTCTGAGTCCAGCATTCTATGCCATCCTACCTCAAAATGTCATTAAAAATTTTATACATTAATGGGGGGGTGAGGGGAAGAAGATGTGTGAGGGTTGTTCAAGTATAATGATCTGGCCAACCAGTAAGGCGGTCCTTTCTAACTCTGAGATTCTTTGGTTTTGTGAATTTTAGAAAAAAAGATTTTAACTGTGCTTTGTCAGATCATTAAATAGACATTATACAGTTTGTTCTAAGGCAAAAATGTTAGATTACTAATTTACTAGTTTTGTTTTAACTTTCTTTAGTTTTCAAGAAAACTTATTTCACACATACCAGCAGATAAGAGAGGTACAGCAAAAAATATGGTGACACTACAATATACTATAGGTATTATGTACTTCTAAACTTAGAGAATGTTCTCTTCTCCTGCAATAGTACCTTCCATTCTTCCCTAGTATGTTAATTAATGCAACAAAGCTACAGGATAATTATAATGCTACTTTTATTCTAATGGGATTTCTAAAAGTAAAACAAATGAGACCTTAAAAAATGAAAATTTGTATTGTAATTATGACACATTTCTAAAACCTGACACAGACAAATTTCTATCACTGTAGTCCTGGTTGGGGAACTAACAAAAGCATCTAACCCTTCTGCCTAAGGAACATATTCATTCTTTAATTTCTAAATAAAGAGTATTAAAGCATATGTTTCTGGAAATAAGTTTTGAATACCTCCATTAGTATGTGGTTTCTTTTTAAATGAAACTGTGTTGACCATGTCCCACTCTGCTTCATAACTACTCAGATGTTCCGATCCCCGACGAACTCTCTCTTTGGGGGTCTGAGTCCATTCCACAACTGAACTGGAATCCTAAAATGATTTAGAAATATTTTTACCAGAGCTTAATTTGAATCCATAAAACCTGTTAACACAAGAATTATTATTAAAATTCCCACGGAACTTTACAGTTATACAGAATTCCTTTACATGTTTCATTTAATTTGACCTTCAAATCAAACTGGTATCGTGGGAAGTCCAAAATATTCTCCTCAGTTTTACAGATGAAGAAACTGAGGCTCAGAAAGGGAAGGCGACAATCAAAGCTGCCACTAGTTCGTGGCAAAATGGGATCAAAGTCAGGTCTTCTAACTCAACTCTAGACTTCTTTCCACAACACATACATGAGAGTTCTGTGAAGTTTAGAAATTCTGTGAAATAAAGACTTCATTTTGTTTTCTTTGTTTCTCAAGTCTGGAAATTAGAACGAAACAGAGGGCTAAAAGATCCATCGACCAACCCAAAAACCACAGGGGCTCCCAGGCCAATATTCTGTCCTCTATCTTACTTGAAGACATCAGACACAAAATCAAATAATAAACGTATATGCATTTTCCAATCAAAAAAATCAGTACCAAACATTTGCAATACAAATCAATTATAAATGATGATCCTTCCCTTCATAATGAAGAATGGAGCATACTACCAAACCAAAGGCCAGACCAGAGGACTGGATTTGGAGTCAAAGGACTTAAATCCAAATCATGATGATGATTCATACTACCTGGCTGATTGTGGGTAAGTCATTTACTATACAAGTCTCAGTTTCCTCAACTGCAAAATGAGGAGAGTAGAACGGCTGATCTCTATAATTACTTCCAGTTCTAAATACTATCATCCTTCATCATAACCTGCATTTCAGAGTAGACTCTTCCCTCAATTTCTCTCACAAATATGGTCATTCCTACAGCACCTTCTTTAGTGGTTCTTTTACAAACCTATTCCTCTAAGAGCAGGAGCTAACTCTCCATTCTTTGTTTCCAGATTTTCTTACTATATAAAATAGTCCAATTTCAATCAAGGCCATGAAGCACTGGATTTGGAGACAGAAGACCTGACTCTGAGTCTCAATTCTGACACTTATTAGCCACATAACTCAGGTCAAGTAACTTAACCTGTGCCTCAGTTTCCTCATGGGTAAGAGAGTGATAAGAAATACATGTACTACCTGATCTGGTATAAAATGCCTTGAAAACTGTTGAATCACTATACACACGAGTTATTAAGATTACTCTGGAATTTACAGATCTACTCTTATAATACTTCTCAGATTCAGCATTCTACCAACTCAAATTATGGTAAAGAAATACTTATTTTCCCAATGTTTTTAGTACAGTAAAATGTGATCATCTTTTATCGTAAGTCAAACCCAGTCTTCATATTTTTCTTCAGCACTTTTCCATGTCCCTAAACAAGGTACACCAAATAAGTTGCCAGATCCTCTTCAATGCAGTATCACCACATTCACATTCAATTCTTAGTTGAACTATTTTTAAGTTTTCAAGGGAATCTCTATCTCTTGCCTCAACCTTTCAAATTACTTTCACATTACTTATTGTTATTTCTGTTTCTCAATCTCTTTTTAAAACTTAATAACAGATTATTAACATCCTGTATAGTCTGCCATTCACATTGTGCTCCAAAAACTCCACATATGGGTATACTAAATTACTTTACTTCTTCTTATGTTCCTTGCCGCCTAGCTTGCCATTTCAACTTATCTCAAGTAGATCTACTCAAGCTTTTTATTCTGTTGTTTATTCTGTATCATATATAGAATGTATCAATATGTGTACCTTAAGAATCGCTGGAACTTGTCTTTTACCCCGACTGCTGCACTCTTAAAATGTCTGGATCTGCCCTAAAGCTGAACTGTCTTTTTTTTTTTTTTTTGATGTTTCCCTCAATTAGAGTGTGAATTCTTTGACAGCAGGGACTGTTTTGCTTTTCCTGTTTGTATTCCCAGTGCTTATTATAATATCTAGCACACTGGTACGTGGCATATGCTCAATAAATGCTGTTATTCATTCTTTCATTCATTTGACTTCAACTGTAAACTCCCTATAGGGTCTATGAAATCCTCTACTTGAACAATCCTTAGCACAATACTAAATAGCACTCAGAGATACTACAGAAATATACCATGAAGAAAACAAGGAAAGTTTTAACTTACAGAAATATTTGAATCCCTTCTACGTGCATGTCACTGTGCTAGGTTCTGATTCAAACCCATTAGAGTGCTCCCATGGTAATGTAATGATTTTTGATGACAATGAAAGCAGTAATTTAAAAAAAATGAAAAGGGAAAGTTAAGAATAAGTGAGAAACAAGGACACGGGGAAAAGGGAAAGAGAAAAAACACAATAAAAGTAAAGGAAAAACAAGGAAGTGAAAAATTTTAAATATAAATAAGGTACAGTGGAACTGAACTGGGAGGAAAGAAGGAAAGCTTTAACAAAAATTATGAAAAGATATACAATGAATGAATAAGAATGGGAAATGATGGCAAATTACACTACAGGCTAAATATAAGACATCTAAAAAGAAGCTGAAAATAAGAAGCAAATATGTAACAAACTAGATAATAAGAAAATAAGAATCCATTTTCTCTCCTATACAATTTTTCTTAAATACCTTTCCAGCATAAAGAATACTAGAAGAATCTAATGTATCATCCAACGGCCTCCAGTCAACGATTACATCAGCATCCTACAAAACAAAAGTTACATACTATTAACGTTACATAGTTCATTCTCTATAGAATTGTAACTTATTAACAGCTCTAACCAAATACTGTAACATTCAGTAGGACAAAAGAAAAATTTTAAGTTTAAGAAATGTTTTAAACAAAATCTTTGAAACTGCCTACCTTTAATTATGAAAAATTTTATAGTTTTATATTAAATAATAGTTGTTGGAAGAAACTTTGCCTTTTTCACTGAAAAAGTAAAATGAAATTTGCCAGTTTGAAAATAAACGTAATAGGACACACTGACCCAATTTTAAAACATAAACACAAGCCACTAACTGAACCTTTGGAAAAGTTAGTCTTTTCATTATCTGACATTCTACTAGCTTATCAAACTATCTGACTTCAAAGATCCTCTCCACTTTAAATTCAAGACTGTTCAAACACAAGATTTGCAGGGATACTATGGTACCTAAGAATACTAAGGATAATTTATTCTTAAGCAGACATTGTGCTCTGAGCTCTACTACCAAGGAGAGTCCCAGACCAATGCGCTTTGGGATTTGGATTATATATATCAGTTAACTTCACTTGCCAGAACCATCTGTAACATTTGGCAAAAAATTTCCAATATTTTTATGGAGGATAACCATAACAAACTTTTATGAAATGCAATTTTTTATTATACCTTTTCTAGGACACGCAATATTCCTGAAATCAAACTGTCTTGATCACTGATCTTCCCACAAGATGAATGAATAAATACACCTTCCTGCTCATATACAATCTGCAATTTAAAAATAAAGAAAATATTTATTTTTTATTTATATCACAATATTTCAAAAATAAACACATAAAAAGCATTCCTGTTAATTATCTGGATAAAAAGAAGATTATGCTCATTATAAAGTTTAATTTTTAAAACCCATCTTAAAGCTTGAATGTTAACAGAGTAACAATAACAAATTCTTATAAATGCTGAATTGAGCACCCACCAGTGCTTCTATATTACCAGGTTTTTACTGCATGAGCAGCAAATCTCAAGATATGAAACCGTCTGAGGACACATGATAAAATTTGCATACATCAAGGCATTTGAGGCTATGGCTAGGTTGTGACTTGCACTGGTAAAGCATCTACACCTGAGAAATCATAACTCTGTCACAATATCAAAATAAAAATTAAGAATTTTCAATTAAAATATAGACTGAATGGAGGCAAACAGCCTAGCTCTCAGATACATATTCCAACAAAAACCTTAAAAATAGCACTAGGATAAATGATGATTTTTTAAAAATGTATAGGAGATTATTTCATTCATGACAGAACTTCACAAAAAGAATACTAAAAGCCCATGGGCAATAAAAAAAGGGGATTTGTCAACCAAAAAACAATGCTGGTACAGGCAAACAAGATGGAAGTCACTTAAGATAACCTACAAAGGACCAGAAACATTGCAACCAGCAGGATCATTAGTCAGAGGTAACAGCAAAAGCTGAGAGCTCTCATAAGGAAGTTCGATGGTGTTTGGAAACCTTGGAAGTCAAAGCAAAGGCAGGGGAAGGGAGGTTGGGAAAAAGGAAGCAAGTAGGGCAGAAGTTTGCTGTGAATTCCAAGATCCAGAGGTCTTTAGCATGATATCCCAAGAAGATTCTGTGCTCTGAATTTCAGAGAAGCAGTAGGGCCTAACACTTACCAGTGTTCATAATCTAGGCACATCTTGGGTGGATGGAGGTCAGCACAGCAATCTAAAAGACCCTAGTAAAGACCAAACAAGGTCAACTACCCAAACCAAAAGCACAAAAGGGAGCAAAGCCTAGCCCTGTCACAAATTCAGAAAATAAGGTTGAAGAGTAAATAGAAAACACTGAACAACTTTAAGATGTGACTTTCACAACAACTACCAGCAGAGATTCAAAGAGGGAAAAAATGCATTTTCCATAGGGACTACACGAATATGTAGAAGAAGGAAGTAAAAGATAAAAAATTAAATAAAAAATCTGAAGAATAACAACATTAAAAAGCTTAAATTAGAAAGTGGTAACTCAGACTCCCTCAACAAATGAGAATAAACCAAAAAGAAATTAATTCCTCCAATAGAGAACAAGAAGTATATAATAAAATCACAAGGTTAAAAATTTGAAGAAAATGTAAAACATCTACCATCAAAGACAACTGACTCAGGAAAAAGGTCAAGAACAATATCAGACTAGCTGAATGAAAAACATTGTATCCATCAAAAAAAAAAAAGCAAAGATACTTTATTTCAAAAAGTCATAAAACTGCCCACAACTATTAAAACCAAAAGGCAAAAGAAATATGGAAAGAATCCACCAATCGATCCCAAAAGAAACCAAAAAAGGAAAAGTCCCTGGAATGTCATAGCCAAGCATCCAGGAAGAAGCAATTCAAGAACCAAATTACCATAGTCAGGATCGCAAAAGATCTGCAAGCTTCTACAACAAACAACAAGAGATATTACAAAAGGCAAGGAATAAGCTTGTGAGTAAGAATAACTCACCCTGTAAAACTGAGCATAATCATACCAGGGAAGAAATAAAGGACTTTCAAAGCATTCATGATGAAAAGACCAGAGTAGAGTAAAAATTCTGAAAGGCCAGATAAAAGATAAACTCCTCTGACTTGTAAAGTTCTAAGTCTCAACCTGGCTCCAATTTATCTTTTCAACCTTACCATACACAGTCTTCTCCGAACAAGTTCTAAAATCTAGCTAAATGGGTCTTCTGTCTGTTCCTCATTCACTACACTCCACCAGTCATCTCATGCCTGTTCACTGGTCCTCCTCCTCCATACCTGGAAAGCACTTTCTTCCTTACCTTCACTTCACAGAGTACCTCCCTTTGCTTAAGAGGCAGCTCAGCAATTTGGAACTATGCCCAAAGGGCTACAAAAATGCGCATCCCCTTTGACTCAGCAATATTGCTTCTAGGACTGTTACCCCCCAAGAGATCATAAAAAATGGGAAAGGGTCCCATATGTACAAAAATATTTATAGCAGCTTTCTTTGTGATGGTCAAAAACTGGAAATCAAGGGGATGCCCATAAGCTGGGGAATGGTTGAATAAACTGTGATATATGAATGCAATGGAATAATATTGTGCTATAAGAAATGATGAGCAGAAGACTTCAGAGAGGCCTGGAAGGACTTATATGAACTGATGCTGAGTGAAAGGAGCAGAACCAGGAGAACTTTATACACAGCAAGAACCACAGTGTGCAAAGATTTTTTCTGGTGGACTTAGAACTTCATTGCAATGCAAAGACTAAAAAATTCCCAATGGTCCCTTAATGTCTTCCACATCCAGAGAAAGCTATGGAATTTGATCGTAGAATTTAGCAGCTCATTTTCTTTCGTATTACGTTTTGGTTTGTTTCATGATTTCTCCTGTTCATTTTAATTCTTCAATGCAACATGACTAAGGTGAAAATGTATTTAATAAGAATATATATGTAGAACCTATAGAAAACTGTATGCCATCTTGGGGAGGGAGGGGGAAGGGAGAGGGGGAAAAAAATCTAAGTTACATGGAAAATCATGATTGTAGAACACAGAAAACATAAAATAATTTTTTTAAAAAAGACACAGCTTAGGCATCATCTTCATTATGAAGTCTTTTCCTGATTCCCCCAAATGCCAGAGCACTTAAGGTTCTTTCTCTCTCCCAAACTACCCTATTTATAACTGCTTTGTAATGTATGTGTAAACACAGAAATATACATATATTACATTGTTCAGTCACTTCAGTTGTGTTCAACTTTTTATAACCCCATCTGGGGTTTTCTTGGCAGACATAATGGAATGATTTGCCATTTCCTTCTCCAGCTTACTTTACAGATGAGGAAACTGAGGCAAACAGGGTTAAATAACTTCCCCACGATCATAAAATAAAATTTTTGATGTTTGAGGACAGATTTGAATTCAGGTCTTTCTGTATCCAGGACTGGCTCTCTATCTACAGCACCACCTAGTTGCCCCTATATATTTTATATGCGCTACATACTTATCTCTGTACTTGTCACCCTTTAGAACATAAACTCACTGCAAGTAGTGATTATTTCATTCTCTGGACTTGTATCCCCTGGGAACAGCATAGTGCCAGGGATACTGAAGGCATTTAATACTTGCTTGAATGAAATATAATAACGCTATGCAAAGAGGACGTGAGTGTTCGTACATAACAGAAACCTCTAGAACTGGAAGGGTACCTGAAAGGCCATCCTGCCCAAAAATGCTCTCATCTCACAGTTAAGGAAACTACAAAACTATTGAAAGCAAATAGCAGAAAAGAATAAAGAACGACCTAGGCTCCAAAGAAAAGATATGAATGGATACTTTCTCCCTCTCCCTGGGTAGAAGTAGAACCTACAAAATCTGGAATATTGCATATATCATCAAGTTTTTTTCAATGGATTTTTTTTTTTAATTATTTGGTTTAAGAAACAGATCTCGGGGTGGAGCTAAGATGGCAGAGTAGAAAGACACACATACTCTAGCTCTTCCCTCACAGCCCATAAAATACCTATAAAGTCTGTCAACAAATTCCAGAGCAGCAGAAGCCACAGAACAATGGAGTGGAGAAGATTTCCAGCCCAGGGTGACCTGGAAAGGTCGAAAGGAAAGGTCTGTTGCACTGGACATGGAGCGCAGAGCAGCCCAGCCTTGGCCACACAGCACTAGGAGGAGCAGGCGTCAGGGACAGAATCCCCAGTAGCAACACAGATACCTCAACACACAGGTGCCAAAGGTCAGTGAGAGGGTTTTTTCAGCTGGCCGAAAAGGGAGCAGGATATCTCCTCACAGCTCCGGCCCCAGGCGGCATCAGCAGAGGCTACAGAGGGTGCTGGTGGCAGCAACCCCCATCCATTGTGGGAGGCCTCATCTTAAAGCCCCTGGGGGAAATGAGGTGCTGATCTTAATCTCACACTAAGTGGCAGCCCTACCCCCACCTAAAGCTCCTGGGGGAATTGAGTAGCTGATGTGAATCTCAGCTCCCAGTGCTGGCATGGCAGAACTGAAGGTGAGGTGGTTGTGGAGAGGAAACTCTACTACTCGCAGATTCTGCGCACAAAAGTTTTCTGGTTGCTCCCAGACCAATATGCAGGCTTGATTGTGCCACCCTGAGGAACTGAGATCTTGCAGGTCCCCGGAAGTACACTATTCTTGACAAAGAACCCAAAAGTCAAGTAACTGGTTAGGAAAATGCCCAAAAAAGGGGAAAAAAGTAAGACTAAAGAAGATTACTTTCTTGGTGAACAGATATCTTCTCCCATCCTTTCAGATGAGAAAGAACAATGCTTACCATCAGGGAAAGACAAAAAAGTCAAGGCTTCTGTACCCCAAACATCCAAAATAAATATTCAATGGCCTTTTGAAAATCAAGTAAGAGAGGTGGAGGAAAAATTGGGAAGAGAAATGACAGAGATGCATGAAAATCATGAAAAGAGAGTCAACCGCTTGCTAAGAGACCCAAAAAAATGCTGAAGAAAACAACACCTTTAAAAACAGCCTAACTCAATTGGCAAAAGAGGTTCAAAAAACAAATAAGGAGAATGCTTTCAAAAGCTCACTGAACAAAATACTTCTTTAAAAATTAGATGGAAGCTAATGACGTTATGAGAAACCAAAAAAATCACAAAACAAAACCAAACGAATGGAAAAATGGAAGATAATGTGAAATGTCTCATTGGAAAAACAACTGACCTGGAAAATGGATCCAGGAGAGACAATTTACAAATTATGGGACTACCTGAAAGCCATGATCAAAAAAGAGCCTAGACATCATCTTTTATGAAATTATCAAGGAAAACTGCCCTGATACTCTAGAACCTGAGAGCAAAATAAATATTGAAAGAATCCACTGATCACCTCCTGAAAGAGATCCAAAAAGAGAAACTCCTAGGAATATTGTAGCCAAATTCCAGAGTTACCAAGTCAAGGAGAAAATATTGCAAGCAGCTGGAAAGAAATAATTCAAGTACTGTGGAAAGACAATCAGGATAATACAAGGTCTAGCAGCTTCTATAGTAAGGGATCAAAGGGCTTGGCATATGATATTCCAAAAGTCAAAGGAACTAGGATTAAAACCAAGAATCACCTACCCAGCAAAACTGAGTATAATACTTCAGGGGGAAAAAAGATCTTTCAATGAAATAGAGGACTTTCAAGCATTCTTGATGAAAAGACCAGAGCTGAAAAGAAAACTTAACTTTCAAACACAAGAATGAAGAGAAGCATGAAAAGGTAAACAGTAAAGAGAAAGCATAAGGGACTTACTAAAGTTGGACTGTTTACATTCCTACATGGAAAGACAATATTTGTACTCTGGAAACTTTTCTCAGTATCTGGGTAGTTGGTGGGATTACACACACACACACACACACACACACACACACACGACAGGGTGAGTTGAATAGGAAGGGATTATATCTAAAAAAAATAAAATTAAGGGGTGAGAGAGATATATATTGGGAGGCAGAAGGGAGAAATGGAATGGGGCAAATTATCTCTCATAAAAGAGGCAAGATAAAGCCTTTTCAATGGAGGGAAAAGCGGGGGAGGTGAAAGGAAAAAAGTAACGCTTACCCCCATCGCATCTGGCTCAAGGAAAGAATAAAATGCACACTCAATTTGGTACGAAAACCTATCTTACAATACAGGAAAGTAGGGGAGAAGGGGATAAGCAGGGTAAGGGGATGATGGAAGGGAGGGCAAATGGGAGGGAGCAATTAGAAGTAAACACTCTTGGGGAGGGACAAGGTCAAAAGAGAGAATAGAAGAAATAGAGGGCAGGATAGGATGGAGAGAAATATAGTTAGTTTTACACAACATGACTATTATGGAAGTCATTTGCAAAATTACACATATATAGCCTATATTGAATTGCTTGCCTTCTCAGTGGGGATGGGTGGGGAGGGAGAGAGGAAGAGAAGTTAGAAATCAAAGCTTTAGAACAATGTTGAGTATTGTTCTTGCATACAATTGGGAAATAAGAAATACAGGTAATGGGGTATAGAAATTTACCTTGCCCCACAGGTCAAAAGAGAAGATGGGAATAAGGGAAGGGAGGATGTTAGAAGGGAGGGCATACTGGTAGTAGGGGTAATCAGAATGCTCAGCATTTTGGGGTTGGGGAGGGGAGAGATGGGGAGAAAATCTGGAACTCAAAATTTTGTGGAAATGAATGTTGAAAACATGTTTAAATAAATTTAAAATTAAAAAAAAGAAAGAAAACAGATCTCAGGGAAGGGAAAGAGGAAAAAGGAAACAATGAAATCTGGGTGACATTAAAAACCAGGTTTCCGCAATTGTTTTTAAAAGGAGAGTCACTAGTCAATGAACTAGTTATTAGATACTGTAATGAGCCCTGGGGAGACAAAAGCAAAAACAGTTCCTGACCTCATGGAGTTGACATTCTAATGTCTAAAGACAATATATAAATAACTAGGTATATACAATATATAAAGAGGGTAGAAAAAAAGCAGTCTGAGTGAGGAAGGAAGGCATCAGCAGCTAGGGAGACTTCAAAAAAAGCTCACCTATCTTGAAAAAAAGCCAGGGAAACCAAGCAACAAAGGTGATGGTGCAAACTATGAGGTACAGCCAGTACAAAGGCATGAAACTAGGAAATGGAGAATCCTGTTTGAGATTCTACAAGTAGCACAGTGTAACTGGATTGTGTGGAAGGGGAGTTATGAAGAGATTAAAATTCTAAACGGAGTTTATATTTGATCCAGGAAACAACAGGGAACTGTTAATAAATTGGAGTTTATTAAGTAGCAGTGCAGGAGTTGGGGTTTACATAATCAGAAGCCAATGCAAAGCTACGCAAGGAGAACTTTTCTATCTTCTTCACTCTGCTCTCAGATAAACATAGCACTTGGTCAAGGCCAATTCTCCTATGAGCACACCTGATCCAAACCCCTCCAGACTGGAGAAACTGCTTCCACTATCATCCTCCCTCTTATCTGCAATCTCTCCCTATTTCTTGGTTTCTTCCTTATTGTCTACAAACATGCCCATGTCTCCTCCATCCTTATATAAAGATGTAGTCAAAATCACCCTACCTCCACTCCACTTCAGCCTGATACCTTAACTAGGTGAGAACACATCTCAAATTCATTAGTTTTCCAATCTTTTTACACCTTCCACATAAGTCTACAATTCAGTGACTCTGGCCTCCTTTCTTATTCCTATAATACACCCCCTATCTCCAGATTCAGACCAATTTCACTAGCTCTCACAAGCCTGGAATTGTCACTCTCAAAACCTTAAGTTAGTGTCATCCTGAATTCCTTACTTTCAGTATCTAATGATTGTTAAATCCTGTCTTTCGTACCTTCACAAAATCATAATGCCCCCACCCTGACTGCAAGTTGTCCTAATTTGTCAATAGAGTGCTACATAGTTTCTGAAACTGTCTGATGCTTGTTTGACAGATGATAGAGGCAGGAAAGCTTACTAAGACTAAGGAAATCTTTTGTTAAGTGTTGAATGATCCAGGTCTATCACATTTTATTCAAATACCTACCCAACTACCTGAGGATAGGCCTAAATCAGGCCCAATACACAACAATCCCCTTCTTTCTGCGCACAGTGCCACAAACCTGGTTCAGGTCCTCATCACCTCTCCTACCTGCACTACTGCAACAGTCTTCTAACCAATTGATCTTCCTGGCTAGTCTCATGCACCTCCAATAAATCCTCTCCTCAAATGACAATAGAATGTAAGATCCTCCTTGGGGGCACCAACTGTCTTGCTTACTTATGTTTTGTTAAGTCCCACACTTGGCACAGTTCCCAGCATAAATTAAGTGATTAACAAATACTTCTTCATTCATTTGATTTACTTACTATACTAACAAATGAAGCAGAAAGGTAAAAAGGTTGACTCTCTCTCCCATGCCTGGAACAAGTCACTCCTCACTTTTCCCTCTTCAACTCCCCCCAGCCACTACTGTTTCCCTCTCAGATTTACCTTCTATCTACTCTATACTCATTTTGCATATATCTAGTTACTTAATCTCAGTGAGATTAAGTTAGTCTGCTAAAAACTAAAACAGATATTTAGAGCTCTGAAAGGTGATCCAATGATAAGAAAGGCAATTAGCACTCATCAATTTACAGTTCCTACCCTCCAAAAACATGAAGTAGGAGAAACAAATAACTGAGGTGGTAACAACCACCACTATCAGTAATTTTTGAACAATTTTTAAGGTGAAAGATTTGGGCTCCAAATAAGGAAAAATTAACAATTAGAAATTGTCCCAAAATAGACTGGATTACCTCATATGGTAGAAGTGAGATCCCTATAACTAGAAGTATTCAAACATTCATTCGCTCTTTCTCTTTTTCAATACTTTGATAAGCTAAGATTAAACTAATGCAATAACCATAAATATCACAGCCCACCCATGCTTTCTCATTCTGTGTTTTTCATCCATGTTGAAACACTCCAAAGATGATCTACCCAACTCACCAGGGGCCTTCCCTGACATCTTTTAAAACTTTGTGGTTCAGTGCCATACCAATCAAACTACCAGATAATTATTTTCTAGAGCTAGAAAAAATAATATCAAAATTCATCTGGAAGAACAAAAGGTCCAGAATATCAGCGGAATTAATTAAAAGAAATGCTAAGGAAGGTGGTCTAGCCCTAATAGATCTCAAATTGTATTATAAAGCAGCAATCATCAAAAACACTTGGTACTGGCTAAGAATTAGAAGGGCAGACCAGTGGAATAAGGTTAGGTACTCAAGACACAGTAGTCAATGAATACAGCAATTTATTGTTTGATAAACCCAAGGATCCCAGGTTCTGGGATAAGAATTCACTGTTTGACAAAAATTGCTGGGAAAACTGGACAACAGTGTGGCAGAAGATGGGCACAGATCAATGCCTGACACCGTACACAAGAATAAAGTCCAAATGGATACATGATCTAGGTATAAAGACTGATACCATAAACAAATTAGGGGAGCAAGGAACAGTGCATTTTTCAGATTTATGGAGAATTCTCTGAATAAACAAGATTTAGAACATTATGAATTGTAAAATGGGTAATTTTGATTATATTACATTGAAAAGTTTTTGCAAAAACAAACCCAATACAACCAAGATTAGGAGGGAAGCAGAAAACTGGGAATTTTTGCAACTAGTGTCTGAGATAAAGGCCTCATTTCTAAAATACATGGAGAACTGAGTCAAATGTAGAAGAATACAAGACATTCCCCAATTGATAAATGAATGGTCAAAGGATATGAGGAGAGAGTTTTCAGAGGAAGAAATTAAAGCTATCTATCGTTATACGAAAAAATGCTCTCAATCACTATTGATTAGGGAGATGCAAATCAAAACAACTCTGAGGTAACCCATCACCCCTATCAGATTGGTTAACATGACAAAATAGGAAGATGATAAATGTTGGAGAAGATATGGGAGAGTTGGAATGCTAATTCATTGTTGCAATGAATCAGCTGTGAGTTGATCCAACCATTTTGGAGAGCAATTTGGAACTATGCCCAAAGGGCTACAAAAATGTACATCCCCTTTGACCCAGCACTATCACTTCTAGGACTGTATCCCCAAGAGATCATAAAAATGGGAAAGAGTCCCACATGTACAACAATATTTACAACAGCTTTCTTTGTGGTGGCCAAGAACTGGAAATCAAGGGGATGCCCATTAACTGGGGAATGACTGAACAAGTTGTGGTATATGAATGTAATGGAATACTATTGTGCTATAAAATGATGAACAGGAAGATTTCAGTGAGGCCTGGAAAGACTTATATGAACTGATACTGAGTGAAAGGAGCAGAACCAGGAAAACTTTGCACACAGCAACAACCACAGTGTACAATTTCTGGTAGACTCAGTCCTTCATAGCAATGCAAAGACCTAAAAATTTCCCAATGGACTTTTGAGGCAAAATTCCTTCCACATCCATAGCAAAAACTATGGAACTGGATCACAGAATGAAGCAGACCATTTTCTCTTGTGTTATGTTTTGTTTTGTTTTCATGGTTTCTCCCATTCATTTAAATTCTTCTATGCAACATGACTAAGGAGAAAGTGTATTTAATAAGAATGTGTGTGTAGAATCTATATAAGACTGCATGCCATCTGGGGGAGGGAGGGGAGAGGGAGGGGGAGAAAATCCAGGATATATAGAAGTGATTGTAGAAAACTGAAAATAAATTTATTAAAAATATATAATACATATATATGTATTATATATAAAATATATGTAATAAAAATATATATTTTGTGGTTCACAGTTATGATAGGAGAAATATCTACCATCATACTCTGAAGTACGAGCTAGTTCTTTTCCTTAAAAGACGGTAAAACTGTCCTTGAGATTTGAATGGCTCAAGGAACTAAGGCTCAGACCATAGACTGGGCTTCCTGGTCATATAAATACCAAAAATATGGAGGAGTTTGAGAAAAGCCCTGAAGCTTGACAGGAGAACCACTATGGAAAACATGCCCCCTGCAGGAAGCTGCATTCAGTTAAGACAACCCCATATCCTCAACTAAATATGCTTTGCCTGGCCTATTTAAGTAAACCTTTCGATTAACTGCTGGGTAGACAAGTGTCTCATTTCTTTCCAATCTCAACCTGAGATACTTGCTCTGGCCTACTCTCCCAGTACAACACTCAAGGCTATTATTATTTCTTTTTCTCCTGCCACGACTACTCCATCTTCTTTTCTGGTCATACACATCCCTGATAACATTTTTTTCAAACACACAAGTCATCACCAGAAATAAGATGCAACATACACATACAGCTACAATGTATCATAAGCAATTTAAATTCCTCTATAACTATGAGCCCAGTAATGAAGTATACGTCCAGTCTAAATTCTCATAGGTTTATCATCAGAAGGGCAATCACAACCTAAGTTCTCTGAGTCAAAGCAACTCACAAAAATAACTGCTGACAGAAAGAGGTCCAATATACATGAAATAGTCATAGTAGCACTTTTTATAGTACAAAGACATGGAATCAAAATGATGTCCCCTGGTGGGAGAAAGGCTAAAGATGTTTCAGTACACTAACTTAATGGCATATAATTGTAATGTAAGAAATAAATGAATGTAAATACAGGGAAGCATGGGAAGACAAACTGGTGTAATGTGAATTAACAGGAAAATAATACGTACGATGATTGCAACAAAGGTAATTTTCCTAAAAATTTAAAGTGAACATTATATAATAATGTAAGCTTTGTACTCAATAAGAGATATGAATGAGACACACCTACCTCCCTTCTTTGCAGTTATGGGAACACTATGGATGCGGGCATTGTACATATTGTTAGACCAAATGTACTAGTTGGTTTTTCTGGACTATTTTTCTTTCTTTTTTTTATTTCTTATTATGAAAGATGGTTCCCTATCATAAAGGAAAGGAAGGGACGTATCGGGAAGTGAGAGGATGTGAAAACAAAGATATAGATAAAAATGTTTTAAGAGTCTACTGAGTCCAGGGTATCAATACTTCTCAATCAATAGAAGTACCTGCACTGATGAAATCAATGTTCAACTGTATCATTAAATAGATAGGAAAAAGTTGATGGAAGAAAGAAATTAGTATGAAGGGTTTTTTTTAAGAGCTCTGAAACACCACAATAAAAACATGAGAACCATTTCAAGATCCTCTAATTTAGCCAGGAAGTTAAGGCAAGCATCCAGTTTAATATAAATGGAAGGTATTTTCCAAAAAGAAAGTCTATAAAGAAATTTCTTGCTTTACAATCAACTGTAAAAAGTGCAAAATCTCTTAAGTTTCTCTATGCTCTGCATCTGAAAGCACGTTCAGTGTCAAATGGATGTGCCATTAGCACAACTGCAGTGTCCAAAACAAATCCTAAGAGGTTTGAATGAATTGAATGCCACAGGTGGTTTTCCCAGGTTTCTGCCTTGACACATTTTCATCTCCTCCACTTTCTAGATTCTACTTCACTAGCACTTTTTCTCCATTCCCCCATCCAACTCCAAGAATTACAAAGGCACTTGAAGTTTTTTTGTTGCTCCTGTTTTATTTTTCCTGTCATCTGTCCCTGGATAGGTGGGGACTTACTCTCCAAAGGAAAAGGGAAGAGAAACCCCACAATCAAAATACCACTATCATAAATGTAGCTCCTTCTTCTTCTTCTCACTTAGAAAGAACAAGAGGATGTAGGGGACAAGAGGGAGAAAGGTGGCTCCTTCTATGTGTCATTTTTTTCCTCCACTCCAAACCAGTGCTCCTCAGTCTGACCGATTCTTTCACATACCACTGAATTCGGCTCCCCTGCACTCTCAGTCTCTATTTACAAGCTCAGGTCAATTTTTACAACATGAATTTTGGCCACCCCACAAAGTGTCTCACATTTATAACATTTTTTCCCCAGGAAACTAATCAATTAATGTTAGGCAGGTGAAAAATATGCCTATACTTTAAAAAACACAATATAGAGCAAAAAATCATGTTGCCTCCCTAAACAACAAACTTTTTGTAAATACTTGTTTTCTTGAAAACATAAAGTTACATTGAACACAGCAGTAAAGACTCCTCTAAAATGCTCCCAAAATTAATGTGTCTAAAGTTCTTTCAATATAAGTATGCATCAGGTTTTAAAAGACAGGGAATGAAAACACTAAAATATAAAACAAACCTAAGAAGTTTAATAAGTAAATCACTGGCTCAAATCTCTCTGCAAACATGAACACACAAGAATCTGCACTCCTGAACTTTACAAGTCAATTAGAATCAAGCAGTAATACATAATTTGATACTAAAAAAGTGTTTTGGTATGTAAAAGGAATAACAAGATAAGGAAAAGAGTATCAAAAAAATCATTTTTTTTAAAAGAAATGACCATTAGTTAAAAGAAGATCTTAACTAACTAGTATCTAGACTTCTTGAACAGTTCTAAACCCAAGAGCAATACTGACAGTCTCCAGGATTTACAGCTACAATGAAAATTAAAAAATGTAAAAAAACTAAGGATGTGCTATGATTTGGTTAGTAATGCAAAAGTCAACTTTTGTCCTTAAAAAAAAAAATTTGAGAAGTGATAGGAGAGACAATTAAGAAGAAAATTAAACAAACTACAGTACATGAATACAGACAAAAATGAAACGTATAAGAACTGATGCAGAAAAAATATACATAATGTCTACAATAATGTAGAAATGAAAAGAACAACAAAGAAAATGGAATGCTGTATCATTATAACGATTTAGATTGGTCCTTAAGAACAAAGGAAAAAATTCACTTCCCTTCCTTTTTTTTTAAACAAAAGAAAGTAGCTAAGGCCATAGAATACTGTATATATTGTAAGGCCCAGCGAACATACTGGTTGGTTTACTGAACTGCTGTTTATGTCTTTTTTATTCTTTGTTGCAATGGATGGTGGTAGAAGGGAGATAGAAAAGAATATATTCATAAGTAAAGGTGAAATAAAAAAAAGATAGTAAAATCTGCAAAAATAAATAAAAAGCACAGAGAAGAGCAAAGAGAATTGTAAATCAAAAAAGAGGCAAAGTAAAAGTAAAAATGAACATTTACTTGCTTCAAGCAGAGTGGTAAAGTACAGATGATGAATGAAAAGTGTCAAACACGATATCTTTGCACAGAAAAGGAAAATTCAGTTATCTGTAACTGTCAATACCCACTAAGGACAGTTGGGCGTCAAGTATAAGATGAACTAAACAATACAGTTACTAGCCTGGGAAGACAGTCACTGTAAAAGCTGAGTTATAGAACCATACAATCCCACAATGAGAAGGGAGCCTCAGAGATCATCAATACTTACTCAGAGTAAATCTACATCATCACCACAAGGCTTCACTTTAAAACAGAGAACTCTACTTTCAAAACACAGCCTTTACATTTTTGAGAACTCTAAATATTAGTGAATTTTCCAAAATTCCAAGTGTTCCAAATTTTCCAATATTTTTTAAGTAATGGTAAATGGCAATGGCAACAGAACACTTCAAATCTATGTCAGTGAGATTCATAATTATTTGGAAGTGACCAATATAACCATCCACGCTGACAAAACAAACTGAATGAAAAATATATTCTCCCTCTTCCCAATTATTACAATCCAACTAGTAAAAAGCAGATTTTGCCCACCACTGGGGAAGAGGATAAAGGAAAGAGGGGAGAGAGTCAGTCAGTCATAGTAGATAGAAAGGTGGACTCAAGGGACAAAAGACCTGTTTCAAGGTCCTCCAAGATTAAATTGCAAAACAACTGCCTATCTACAGTGGCAAACAGAAATTTCCTCACTAGGAACTCTACACACCAATAAAATCATAGACCCGGACAGATAAGCAATTAACTGAACCCAGTATTAAATAGCATATCAAGCTATATCACACATTATAAAATATTTGATGCTTTAAATGATCCTAAGCTATTAACTGCTTCAAAAGTCTAGTCTTTTAACACCAATTTGACTCAAAAAAATATCCATTACTTTCATAAGGTTAGGAGGATTATTAGAGTAATAAAAATTGCAGGTACCCCAACAGGTAAAAACAAAGATCCATATCTGGTGACTAAGGGAGAAAAAACAATAACTGGATTACCACAGCACCAATGTACTGCAAGACTTCATTAAAAGACAGGAAATTAATGGGAGGATTATCAAATGGAGAATTTAGAATCCAAGTATCTCAGAGCCAAAAGAGATCTCAGAGGACATCTAGTCCAAACCATACCTAAATATTAATAAGACTCATACAGGACTAAAAAGTTTGAAGGTACTGGCATCTGCATCAATGGAAGGAGTTCTCATACCTAATGAGATCACAGAACTAATCATAAGAATCATAGTACTAGAAGATACTTTAGAATTTAGGCTCCCCTTTTCAAGTAGACTGCTTTTAAAACAAAATATTCTCCAAACCTCAATAATACAACAGTACTTGCACTATTCAAAGCAACTGAGAAAATAAATTATGACAAAAGGATATTAAAATTTAAAGTGAACTTCTACTATGAATTCAGAAATTTTAAGAGAATTTGAACCTTAATTCCTTCATCTAATATCTACATGCATTTGAAAAATATGAATATAAGCAAAATAGACTTATTCAATCTACTGAAAGCCTGTTTATTATATAAGATGGCTGAAGCATATATAAAGGCATGGACCACTTGCAATAATCTATTACCCCAATCCTCAGGGTAGGAAGATACTTCTTAGAGAGATGAATAACAAAACTTGCACTAACTCAAAAGCAAACTATTAGGATGAAAAGAGTTATAAAGAGCACATGTTACTAACTAGATTCAGTAAAATGCTTGGAATCATTTGTTTAGAAAAGTTTAGAAAAATGAAACATTTCTGCACTGTGTATTGTCATTATTCCTTCACAGGAATTAAAACCTATTGGCTGGATATTATCTGAAGGTTGTACAGGCAGCTATGCCCTTGTAACATGGAATGGGTAAATTTTTTTTTTAAGGGGGGAAAAAAGTTCAGCCAGGACTAGAACCATATCTGATTCCCATTCTAAGGTATTTTCCTACCTCCTACCTGCATCCCCTACCAATGCCAAGGGTTTAACAATAACAAAAACTGCAATGCTTTAGTATATTTACAGACTGTTACAAGGAGTTAAAATGCAATGCAACAAAGGAAGGAAGAGGCTGGCATAGAAAGGAACTAAAAATATATAAAGCTTTCTGAGCATGTGGAGTTTACCTAGATGCATTCTAAGTGTCTGTTTTGTGTATCTAACTGTTAGTATGGCTATAACTTGGCCAAATTCTTATCATAAACACTATTAAAATCAAATCTTCATATAAGAAAAAGTGCCAGCAAATGATCTATTTAATACATCAAAAGTGAAGTATAATAAAATAATCTGGACGGTGGTTTGGAGCTTAGTATAATGGGAATTAACTTCAGTTGGTCCCCTTCATAACTGTGATCCACCAAAATCACGGGGCTCCTGTGAGAAAACTGTTTCATAAAAAAACTATGGAAATGTGAATATAGTTACTGTTCCCTGTCAGGCTGTCAGACTGATTTTTCCAATTCATTAAAGAATATACTAATGCAGAGAGTGACTGGATTCACTTTCGGTTCTTACTGTTAACAGGATCAATGATCTGGAACTGGAAGAGACTAGTTGCTATCTGATCTAATCCTCTGTTTCATAAATAAAATGGTGGACAAAAGAAATATCCAAGTGTTATTCTCTCAAAATTAAGAGCCTTAAGGAATCTCACAGTCCAATCCATATATGACCAAAAATGCCTTGTACAACATACCAAACAAGTGGTCATCAAACTTCCAAAAAGGGAAAACCGACTTCTGCTTCCAAGCAGCTCACTCTATTTTTGGAAAGCTCTCATTGTAAAGATTTTTTTCCTTACACTGTATCTAAATATGACTTTCTAAAAATAATCTCTTTCCACTAAGATGCATTCCATCATTCTTTTGTAAATGCTATCAGCAATTTAAAATTATGTCAACTTTTCTTTCCTTTTTCACATGCTCGGTTCTTCAGAATGCAAACTCCATGAACCATGGTACTTCTTTGCCTATCAAAAAATAAGAAACAGAGTTCAAAGAAATTTCAAGTAAGCCATCACCATATCAGGTGCACTAGGTAAATGGCAATTACTATGAGTTCCTCTCATTCACTCCCTTTTCTACCCCACTTAAAATTCACAAAATTTCCATTTTTTTAATCTCACTCCGCTGACACATTGTTTCCAAACCAACACTGACCTTCAACATCACGACCAAGGCAAAACAACCTTATTTATTTAAATTTCTGTAGTGATTGTTTTTTAGTCACTAAAATATTCTCCTAGGCTCTCTCAATCACAAGGATACACACCATACAGCCAATTCCCTGCCTGCTCAGGACCCAAGTAAACATTTTGGGATGGTAGATGAAACCTTTCCTGATCCCAACTACTAGTGCCCTCCCTTCCAAACAACCTTGTATTTAACTAGCTTGTATTTGGTAACCTTTTTTGCTATATGTACTTATATATGCATTTCTCATCTCTCCCTTAGAATGTAAACTCCTTGAAAGTTGTTTCCCCCATTAAACTGTGAGATCACTGAGAGCAAGAACTGGTTTTTTTCCCTATCTTTGCATCCCGAGGCATAGCAGTACCTGGGAAACAGACTGATCTGAGAGTTCGGACTGTTTCGTTCTTTTTACTCAGAGCCTAAGAAACAGGAGTCCAAAAATGATACTGAATGAAGACTAGTTCTCTCCTAATTTCTCAACGGAGAATGATCTGGTAATTTGGATAGTCTTTGTCCTCTTCCCCAGGGGTTTGGGAAGGTTGTATACCAGGCCTGCAAAAACTGTGGCCCTCTGGCGCCTAGCCAAAGGATTTCCAGGTAGCCTGAGAAAAATGCAGAGGAAAACATCCTCTACATTTTTCCCCAGGGCACCCCGAAATCCTTCAGCAGGCCACAGGTTGTGAGGGCCTGCTCTCTGTCACTGAATATTCCCTAGTCATAAAAGTGCTGAAAACTCCTGCAGAAGCCCAAACAAGGGGAGAGAAATATTCACAAAATGAAGCTTCAATGTATAAATACTTAAAACTAGTAATCTGTACTTTCCAATGTACTAACAGATATTTTCCTTTTGTCAAAGTGCTTTACTTACTATCACTTTAAGGATTTATGTAGTACTTTACAGACCGAAAAAAGCTTTCTTCCCAACAATCTGCTTAAGTAGCCAGTGTAGCCCATTTTACAGATTAGGAAACAGATCTGGGAGTTTTAATGTTTTGCTAATAGCCATATGTGTCCTGCCAGAGAGAAAATTCAAACCCAGTGTCCTGACTCTTTCCTATCCCCATTTACAGGTGATAAAAATGGCACAGAGAATGGAGGTACCTCAGAGTCATGGTTACAGAGATCTCCATTTTCTAGATTCCTAGGCATAGTAGTCTTTACACTAAATCACAAAAGTCCCCAGTGGTTGAGAGTATTGCTATAAGGACAAACAACTTTAAATCACTTATTTGTCTTTCATTCCTTAAGAGGCCCAATGTCATCACAGGTGGTGTCTGACTTATTCATGAACTGTATGTGAGGCGGAGCTTAGCAAAGTCATCATCCTTACTTTCTCCTCCAGAAAGTCAAGACTTGTGATGGCCCAGGATGCAGTGAGTGACCTTGACCTTTCCAATTTAAGTCTTTCCCAGGACTGTTTGTGTGAGTCAACTCTCATTTGATGACTAAAAGCTAGGTAAGAACTGAGACAAAAAACGCTCTAGTGTGCCATCACAAAAGTATCAATCTGGGAGGGAAAGAGCCTCAGAATTTCTGACCTAAGAGAAAACCATTGCCATTTACTCTCATTTAAGCTGTCAAAATTAAATAATTAGCCACTGAGGCTTGGGCTAGGGCCTATTACTGGCCACTTGAAAGAGTGATTTGGGTTTAAAGCTTTAGTCAAGTAGCTCCGTTTTAACGGAAATTAATCACTGCTAAAGTCTCTTTTTCCAGAGCTATATTTCAAGAAATCATAAATGAAAACTACGAAATCTACCCAGGACCAAAAAGTAAATTGTCCGCCTTCTGAAAACAAAAAAAAAATAATCCTGCTGTCGAATCTCAAAATCGCTTATAAAATATGACACCAAAAATTACATTCCGATGGACAAAGCACCCACGTGCCAGGAAAGCGATGGCACTCCAAGGAGGCATGTGTCTAGTGAAGAGAAGAATTCCAGAGAACCAAAGATAAAGCATGGTCCTCTCTCCACCTGACATGTCAACAAGCATTTATTTATTAAACAAAGGTAATCAGAGACTTACTTCGAGAGGAGACACTCTCAAGATGTTAAATGAGACACGTGTCTTTGGGAATTAACAGCATACCTGTGACAAGGGTTTGGGTGTCTTCGGGGGTGGGGACCTAAAATAAACCACAACAAAATACTGTCCCAGAGGGGCTGGGGGGAACAGAGGAGTAAATACACACTCGGCGTTCAATGTTTGTGGACACCAATTCCCGGGGTGTCGGACTGCCCCGCACACAGCGGGCCTGCAGCCTCCCTCGGTCAGCCCTCCCCAAAGCTGACCCCAGAACCACAGGCCCCGGTGGCCCCCCACCGAGCCCTGGGCCGAAGGACGGACAAGAACCCCGGCCGAGGAGGCAGCACGAGGAGAGCGCAGCGATGATCGGAACGGAGGCTCACGGGAGGGGCTCAAAGCAGTGGCAGTCACAGCCCCAGACGACCCCCGCCCTCATCGCCGGACACACCCCCTAGGCAAGGAGAGGCGGGGAGAGGGTGGCTCGGCCGCGGGGGATCACGGGAAGAGAAGGGACCCGACGGTCTACCCGCGAAAGGGAGAAAGGGGGAAGCCGGGCCGCGGAGGTTCATGGGAAGGGAAGGGAAGGGGCTGGAAGCTCTACGAGCTAAAGAGAAGGGGCGCCCCAAACGCGGAGGTTCATGGGAAGCGAAAGGGGCTCGAAGTTCTACACGCTCAAAAGAGGCGGGGGTGTAGGGAAAAACAGCTCGGCCGCGGAGGCCCACGGGAAGGGAAGGGGATGGGGCCGACGCAGGTACGGAAGCGGGGGGAGGGGGCAGCTGTCACCGCCACGTCCTCTTTCCCCTAAGTCCCGCCACCGGCTGGCCGGGCCAGGGTTCGGAAGGGGGAGGGGAGGAAGGAAGAGCCCTACCGCCTCAGTCCAGCGAGGGGGGAGGGGAGGGTGTCCCCCTCCCGCCGCCCCCCGGAGAAAATCAGAGGCGCCTTGGAGCCCCAGGGCCGTTATTTACCTTCCCGCTCCCGACACCCGCCGCCGCGGCCGCCATGTTGTCCGCGCGTGCTTGTGATGACGTAGCAGCCCCTCACGTGCTTTGCTCCGACACACCACAACATCCGCCGAAACTAAGGGCGGAGGCGTGGGGGAGGGGCATAGAGAAGAGAAGGATCTGCGCGTGCGTACTGGAGCTCTGTCGGGGAAGGAACTGTTCTCGCTTGGGACGTGATTTGATTGGTCCTGGCTGATCGTGAACCAGTATTAGGAACAGTGTCAGTTTCTACACATCTCTCGCTTCAAATCCTTTTTCTCTACTTACCTGGCTATCATCCTACTTCAAAAATCAATCAGTCCAACAAGATTTTTTAAAAAAGCACTAAAAGCTAAACAATCTTTAAATATTTATTAAGCGCCTCGCTATGTGCTGGGAATAACTACAAAAAATGAAACCATCCGGTGCTTACCTTATTGAGTGCCTTGCGTATAGTAAGCGTTTAATAAATGCTTGTTGACTTACATTCGAGTGCGGGAGAATGAATGACAAAGCATTTATGAAGTCAAAGTTGTGTACTAAGGGCTGAGGATACAAATAGAGAAGACAATCCCTGCTCTAGGGACCTATATTCTAATTGGGGTTTCATTTGTAAGCTGCTATATTCAGCAAAATTTATCATCATGACTGGTCCCCAGAAATAACTTTTAATTTCACCATTAGAACCCCCCAGTTCTCAAGGAGGTTACGTACTAACAGGGGGAAATAACATTTATGGGAGTTTACAGCGGCAAGGGAGATGGTCGTTAAAGTGCAGAGGTAACACCTCTAATTTAATTTCCAGTGATGTGGTGCTGATGTTGAACCAGTGCTATTCCAAAGACTAGTTCAGTTGAGGGTCCTGATCTGTCTCCATCAGAGTTCTCAAGGAGATGGTGAACTTGCAATTCTGGATGAAGAAACTCTAGCAATGCACATCAGTTCCTTTGCAGCAACTGGTGCAATGGAAATAATGTGGAATGGGGGAATTGGAACGGTTCAAATCCTGACCCAGCTGTTTGTTAGCTGTGTGATCCTGAGCAATCCATTTCAACTTCTTTGAACCTCAGTTTCCTCAACTATAAAATGAGGGGGGCTAAATTAGGTGACCTCTGAGGGCTGTTCAAGCTCTAAAGCTATGATCCTAAATTTGTAATATTTGAAAGTTGTCTGGGACACATTGAGAGATACAATGATTGCCCAGGGTCCTACAGCCATCCTGTATCAGAGATGGCATGTGAAGCCAGTTTTTCTGGCTTCAAGGCCAGCTGTTATACCTCTTTACCTCTCTAATAAATTTTTGAGCTAGACCTTAGAAAATCTACCCCAGCTCTCTTACAAATGAAGAAACTGAGGCTCCAAGAAGTTAAATTCAGAGTCATCACCTCTTTTCAGGATCAATGCAGTAGCATCCTAATATGTTTCCCTGCCTCTCCTCTTTCCCTACCTCAGCTTATCTTGCACATCACTACTAAAGTGATTTTCTTTAATGCAAAGCCTCTTGTTTTGTCAAATACAAACTTCTGTTTAAAATTTAAAACCTTTCACAATGTGGATTCCAACCTACCTCTCTAGGTTTCTCTATATGATTTCCATGATCTATCTGCATGATCTTACCCACTGTATTACATTCACATAAGCTCTTCCCTCCAACTGCCAGTTACTCCCCCTAAAATTAACTTGTATTTTTTGGGCATATATCCCACAAATATGTATATATCTATATGAACTTTGTATGTATTTGCATAGTTCAGATGTGTGTGTGTGTGTGTATATATATATATGCACATATAGATGGGTAGAGCTAGAGATATCACACTAGGTGTTCAAAAAATGAACAAGAAGAGATGGTCTGTGCCCTCAAGGACCTTACAGTCTAATAGGAGACCTATGTACAAAAATAAATATAAGACAATATGTGATAAGTACCATTTGAGTTAAAGAAACTAAATGCAAAAGTGTAGAGAGTAGAAACACTAATGACTGGGTGGCTGTGTAATAGGAGACTTTTTAGTTTAGCCTAGAAAGACTGGTAGGATTTCTAGACGTAAAGACTGGCCAGGACACATTCCAGACTGAGAAAAAAGACTTCCTCTCTCATTCCTCAGGGTAGCAGTCACAAACCTTTTCCTTACTCCACCCATCACACTTAAAGCACATGACTTGGCCTCTGGCTTGGGTAGGAGATTGAGGCCATCTGTGCCAGTCTGATAAGACCAGCTGAGTGCTGTATTATTTCTGTCAAACCCAGCAAAACTTTTTCTCAAGTATTCATGTTTAAACCAAGAAAGGAATCCACACTCACTATTTGGTCAATCAAGCATATATTTTGACAAGGATACTCAATAGGAACTTGGGCATTCTGCCCGTAGTCACCTGTGACTCTTAGATTCCCCAAACCCTGGGGTAACTTACTGTCTAAGATGGGAACCAGCCAGCTTCCATGAAGTGGCACAACATTCAATTCAGAGTAAATAACTAGGCAGGGTTTTTAGCCCCAGGAACATCAGTGTCACAAGTCTAGGTATTACCAAGACTACCAGGCTTCTTCTCTGGACTTGGTCCAGTTCAAGGAAAGGTGATATGGTGAGCTAATACAAGTCTGACTACATCACTTTCCTGCTAATGAATCTTCAGAGATAAAATACAAACACCTTTGTCATTAAAAGCCTTCACAGTCTGTCTAGTCTCTCTTTCCATGTTTAATTCCTATTATTCCTACTCACCCACTCTCCCTCTTCACACATAAGATATTCTTTGACTTTGTAATGTATACTTTAGACCTAGACTGTTCCCATTCCAACGAAGAATCCTAAACTCCATGGAAGGCTCAGTTCCAATCCCTTGTTGTGCAAGAGGCCTCTCTTGGTCCCCCAGCCCCATTGTGGGTGCGATTCCCCTCCCATTCTACCAAAGACTCCATAGTCGTTGTTGTTTGTTTTTTGGGGGGTCCAGGGTTAAGTGACTTTCGCAGGGTCATACAGCTAGTAAGTGTCTGAAGTGGCATTTGTACTCAAGTCCTTTTGACTCCAGGGCTAGTGCTCTACCCACTGCACCACCTAGCTGCCCCCATGGTCATTTTGTACTTATGTTCTAGGTGTATTTCTTCCAACAGT
Organism: Bettongia penicillata ogilbyi; assembly: GCA_023548195.1. NCBI lineage: Eukaryota > Metazoa > Chordata > Mammalia > Diprotodontia > Potoroidae > Bettongia > Bettongia penicillata. Next base: position 4,356,279 of record JAJHZJ010000287.1, on the reverse strand, counting down.
AAGTGTTTTCCCCAATAGAAAGCAAACTGCTTCAGGGAAAGGACTATTTTGTCTTTAACTTTGTTATCCCCACTGTTTGGCACATAGGAGGGCAGATCAGAGCTTCTTGAATTGAATTGTATATCTTTCCTAGAACTAGGAGTAAACAAGATCCTGTAGGTCTTAGTGCAGTGTTAGCACATTTAAACTTTAGCACAGTTTAAGCGTTAACTGCATAAAAATGCAGTAAGATTTCCAGGATACCTCATAGATCCCTAAACTAGTATACATTTCATATTATATCTTATTCCTAAGCAAAAGTATTTTAGGGAGTTTCAAAAATGGGGACCAGGTCATACAATTCTCCAGTAATGTCACCCAGATAAGATTATGTTTTTGCAGTCATGTTACACACAAATCAGTTAGGGAATGAAACACACATGGGGAGAAAGATAGGCATTACGTTAGTTGTCATGTGCCTCAGAGTGAGGGTCTTATCTGGAACAGATGAGGGAAGCAAACACAAGAAAGGAGCATTTCCAGGAAATGGCTAGGTTGGTGCCTATATGAGGGGGCATGACCAAGCGGTCAGGAAACAAAAGTATTCTGTCAAAAGTTGCAAAGGTCTATAAGCAGCTACGTGGCACAGTGGACAAAGCAATGGACCTGGTGTCAGGAAGATCTGAATGCAAAACCAACCTCAGAGACTTAATAGCTATGTGACCCTGAAAAGGCGATTCACTGCCTCAGTTTCCCCAGCTGTAAAATTGGAATAATAATAGCACTTACCTTATCAGGTTGTTGTGGTGATCAAATGAGATAATATTTTTAAGTGCTTAAAGGCACAGCGCCTAGCACATAGTAGGTGCCTCTTTCTTTTCTTCCTGTATTGGCCAGGATCGCTAGACAATTATATGATCCAATAGGAATCCCTTGATTCCCTTGTCCATACCTCAGAAGTTCTCAACAGCATCAACTATCCTCACCTTCCCTTCTTCCTCTAAGAAAGAATTGTTTTTGCTCCTTGCTGAAACTAATGATTTTAGTCTGTCTCTATGATTGCATCCTGTCCTGCTTCCTTCAGATTTCTGCTCCAGCATCCACCCTTTCTCTCTGATGCATCTTCCATCTCTTCTCTGGCTTCAGGTTTCTCCAATCCCTAATCCTGAAGAAATCTTTTCTTGATCCTTCTAACCCATTCAAATATGCCATTTTTTCTTTTTCCTCTTGTTGCTTGTCATATTTCTTAAAAAGGTTGTTTTGTGACATAAATTAGAAGTAAGAAAACAATCTATACACAGGCCACAACACAAAATAATCAAAAATTAATGATACAAAATTGCAGAAAGCAAACTTGACCCCAGAGAAGGGATATGAGAAATCTCCTTTGCAAACACAAGTAGTCTGTGGGGATAGGATATTACATATATTGTCAGATTTTTTTTTTTCAATGTTTTGATCGGTTTTGCTGGACTTCCCCCCATTTTTTTAAAGTCTGTCATAATGGATGACTTTCTGGGAGGGAAAAAGGAAGGGATAGAGGGAAAAAGTAAGGCAAAGTTAAAAAACAAACCTTATAAAGTTGATTTGGTTATTTGTTCATACACTGTCAAGAAGCTGTTATCTCAGAATGAATAGTCATAACTTTTACACAAACATAGGAGAATGGAGAGCAGCAAAATTAGGAAGAAATAATGACATCAGAAAGAAAAAATGATTTAGAGAGAAAGATGACAAACTCTGCCTTTGATACATTGAGAATACCAGTGAGAAATATCTGAGGAATAGTCAGGATTGAAAATAAACAATTGAAAGGGTTCTACATAAAAGTGATAGTTGAAGCCATGAAGTGAATGGAATTCCTTAAGCCAAGAGTATAGAAAAACAGCATACTATTGGAATACCCACATTAAGGAACAGAGAATGGGGAGCTAATAAAACAATAGGAAAGTATCCCTGAAGCTGAGGTGGGAGAATTTACACAAACTTAGAGAGTGGTCAAGAGGGTGAAAAATTGCCAAAATGATGAGGACTTACAAAATGGTTATTGGATTTGGCAGTTGGGTCACTTAGGGCACTTTCTGACAGGAGCCTGATTGCAAGGTGTGGTTGGACTACCTCTTTTATGTGAGCTGGCCTGTTTTTTTAAGGGAACTGGTAGCACATTTGGCTTCCTTATTGCTCTAAACATAAAAGGCTCAGTCCTGGGGAAATTGGTGTCTGTCATAGGTTTGATCAGAACTCTGTTTGCTTTTGGGGAATGCCTTCCTGACCTAACTTGACCATTTTTTTGTGGAAGCAGAGGAAAGTAATATATATCTTTTTTTAACTTTAAAAGCTATGTTCTTTGGATCTCTTATCAGTAAAGCTATTTTTATTGCATTTTATGGTACATGAGTGTCTAGTTGCATTTTAACTTCTCCTTTTAGTTTTTCTAGAAATTTTAAGGAATAGTATTTCTCTAGCCTAAAACCCTTTCCAGACATTTCCTTTTAAGATAGAAGTAGAACAAAAGCTAAGATATTTCTTAGGGAAATGGATTAACAATGATAACCAAACTTAACTCTCCTCTAGATAAGATCATTGTCTCCTGTCCCTTGGTCTACCTAAGGTCAGTGCCCTTTTTTGTGTTCCAACTTAAGACATTGATCTCTTTCTGGTCTTTAAGAGGAAAGGGCCAGGTAGGAACGAAATGGTGATTATTCTGGAATATTACTCTATTTTAACATATTGTGATCTTTTTCTAGTTCAAGATTCCTATAAATGGTACCTCAAATCCTCTTGGGATAGAACCATGTCAAAAGCCATGAAATACAATGTCAGTTTGGACATCTTGTTCTCCAAGCTAGAAATGGCTTGGATATTAGATGTGTGCAAAGTTAGCCACTGAGGCAGATTTTAGCCTGAGTGACCCCCATGTTTAGCCTGCAGGAGAGAGAGGTTCACTCAGGACTAATCCCATCTCCTCATCACTAAACCTATCTCTTCATTGAAATTGTACCAGTCAGAATTGTCTTACCTTTTTATGGAAATTGCTTTACTCCAGCCTATAAAATGCCTATTATGTGCCAGGCACAGTACTAGGCGCTTATGATACAAAGACTGAAGTCAAACAGTCCCTAAGGAAGCATACATTTATAGGGGAGACACCATGTACATAAATAAATAGGTTCACACAAAATAAGTAGATGGTGATTTAAGGAGTAAAGGCATGAGCAACTAAGAGGATCAGGTAAGAAGCACTTGAGCTGAATCTGTTTTTTTTTTTGAGGGAGGAAGGCAGTTGGGGTTAGGTGACTTGCCCAAGGTCACACAGCTAAGTGTCAAGCATCTGAGGTTGGATTTGAACTCAGCTCCTCCTGACTCTAGGGCCAGTGGTCTACTCACTGTGCCATCTAGCTGCCCCTTAAGCTGAATCTTGAAGGAAACTGTAAGAGATAGAAAGGAGCAAGGAGGGAAATCCAAGCATGAAGGACAGCCATAGGAAAGGCACTGAGAAAGGAGATGGGATGGCTGGACCATAGAGTAAGGAAAGAGGAGTGAGTGACGTGCAAGAAGCCTACTGGACAAGCATTTATTATGCCTGTATGTGCCAGAGGAGGTAGCTAGGTGGTTCAGTAGATAGAGCACTGGACCTGGAGTCAGGATGATCTAAGTTCAAGTCCAGCCTCAGACTGTGAGACCCTGGGCAAGTCATTTAACTTCTATTTGCCTTAATCCACTGGATAAGAAAATGGCAAACCACTCCAGTGTCTTTGCCAAGAAAACCCCACAGAGAACATCAATTTGCTGTGGTCCCTGAACAACAGCAACGCGCCAGACCATGCTAGATGCTAGGAATTAAAAAATTTTTTAAAAGAAACCCAATCCTTACCTTCAACAAGGAGTTTCTCTTGATTTGCCCCTCTCGTGCTAAATCTCCAAAGCCTAGCTCACTAGCTGCATTGTCAGCTACGTCTGGCTGCTTAGCTAAAAGAAAAGGAAAGGCATGCTTACATCATTGTTCTACACCTCACTCACTAGACATACTTTGAATGATCCTTTCTTTTGAAATTGTCCAGCCTCACTTTGTAGTGGACAGGAAAAAAAGATACCCTTCCTCTCTAATGAAATGAAAAGAGACTGAGTGAAGGTTTACAGAGTATTTTAGCATTATATGAAGTTTTTTCTGTTTGCTGCATACATTATCATCATAATAACTGGCATTTTAAAGGAGCTTTCAAGTTTGCAAAGCATTTAACATAAAGTATGTCATTTGAGCCTCAGAACAACTCCATAAGCTGGTATGGGCATTATTACCGCCAATTATTATACCATTATGGACATTATTTTTCCCGTTTTCTTGAAAAGACTACAGAAGCTGAGACAAGGTTAATGACTGGCCTGAGGACACATAGCCAGTATTATCGCATGGATTGGATCCCACATCTTCCTAATTCTAAGTTTGGTACTTTACACTAAGCTGTCTCGCTTCATAGAATGCATATGAACAAGGGATGCAGCTTTGTTCACTTATATACCTCAAGTGAAAAATATTTGTGCCATATTTACACAAGCTTTTAATTAGTCCAAATATAAATTTAACAGCCACTTAATTCTCCCAAATTTAACATAAAGTCATTTAATTCCCCCAAAGCCAACAACAAATAATTAGCAATGTATATTGAATCTGACATAGTTATTTAGCATTATCTCAAAAGTGGCAAATTCTATAGGTCTTTCTGTTGTTTCTTAGGTTTTTACAATAAAAGAATCATAAATCTAGAGATGGAAAGGACATTAGAGGCCATCTAGTCTAACCCTTAGATGTTAATATATTTACTCATTAGTTATTGTAATTGATCTTTTAGAAGTATTGTTAGGCAAATTATAGTGGGGCTTTTTATTTTGGAGATGAAATTAACTTTAGAAATAATCTAGTAATACCTAAACCCCTTCATTTTATAGAGAAGAAATTGAGGTCTAGATTTGTCTGATTAATCAATCAACAAAGTATTTAATTAAGCACTTCGTAAGTACCAGGAACCTCTGACCTTGGTTCTTTGAATACAAAGAAAAAGCAAAAACAGTACCTGCCAGATTACATCCTGATGAGAAGACGTTATGTAAATATACAAGTAAGTTATGATGTGTTAGAGATATACTTGACGCATGAAAAGGTATCAAGGAAAATTTATTAAAATGGAGTTCAGAGGAGGGAGGGATTTCTAGTTCCTTCCCTTGAAGGAAAGGGTAGTTGTTTCCAGCATGACCACAGGAAAGACTACAGCACATTCTGAACTTTGAATCTCCTGGGCCACTGTCCCCTGACCATGTGACTTTATGATCTCCTCTCTGATAGGCTTTCCCTCAAACAGCTCATCAGGCTTGCCCAGTAGTTTCTAACCTGTTTTACCTGACCATCCTACATCATGACTGTGGAAATAGAACTTCCTTGTTTCTCACATATGTAAGTACATACAGTTCATATAATCTAGGCAACTAAGTGGCCTGATGGATAGAGTGACCAACTCGGAGTTAGGAAGACCTGCGTTTAAATCTCACCTCACTTAGTAGCTGTGTGACCCTGGGTAGGTCACTTAACCCTGTTTGCCACAGTTCCTCTTCTGTTAAAATGAGTTGGAGAAGGATATGGCGAATCACTCCATTAGCTTTGCCAAGAAAGCCTTAAGTTGCATTGTTGCTGTTTGGGGTGCTGGGAACCCCAAAATACAAGGAAACAGGGGTCAACCTCAAAAGAATTAAACCACTAAAGCCTTCAATTAGAATAGCAAGGTTTTATTATAACACCAGGTAGGCAGGCAAGATTCCTAATAAATCTTTGATTTTGATGAGGATGGGACTGATACTTATATACAAAAAAATACTGTCAGAAGATCCGGGTAGGATTAAAGAGTGGTAAGTAGCCTGGGGTGGTCTAGGGGCAACAGAGAAAGTATCTAGATGGCATTAAGGAGTAGCAGGTAGCCTGGGATGGGCCAAATGCAGACAACAAAGGAGTTAAGTGTTCTGGGCTGGGTTGAAGAGCCACAGTGAAAGGGCAGTTAAAAGGATTATTGAGTATCTGGGTAGACTGGGATGGGCCAGATGCCTCAGGCAAAATGCCAAGATGGGAAAATTCAAGGCAAAGACATGGTCTTACACCAGTGTGGGAAAATTCAGGGGCTTTTAGGGATCCAGACTTTAAGGATCTTTTCCTTTTAGGGTTCAAGTCCCATAACTCCATCATTCCCCCCTCAAACAAATGGAGCCCAAAATCTTTTGGGGTAAGTAAGGAGTAAAGGTCTCGGCATCTAAAACTGCTTCCTGCTGGCAAGGACCTTAGCGCTCTCCCTGCCTCTCTGGGTCCCACTCAAGGAGTCAGATTTTGGAACCTAACTGATGCCAGGTCCAGTGGGCTAGAGAGACCTTGGACTCAGTTGGAAGTTGGTACATAGCCTGAGCAGTCATCTGGAAGTCCTGGACCCTGGAGGAGACAAATCTGGCAATAAGGTTAAGCAAACAAGGACCAAACAGGTATAAAAGTAATATTGAGGGGAATAAATATGGGGATTAGTAGAGAAAGGAACCAAGATTTCCAGGAAGATGATTTTGGGCCACTAAGGTTATTATGGATTTCTTGCATCCAATTAGCCTTTTCCAAAATACATTCAGTACAGTCAGTATGAGTATCTCTCCAGAGTTGTTGATATATATGCAACAAGAGATGTATGCTAAAGCATATAGACTCCCACTACAGGCAAGCAGGTAGTCTAGGACTATTCTATTATCTAGGACCACCCTTACTAGGGAATAGGAAAGATTGCTAGATTTCTCAGAGATTATAAACTGTCTCATTTGCCAATTGTGAATGGTTTCTGTAAGGTTAGAAAGAATGAGTTCATGTTGTAGGTGAACATACCAATGCATAAACTGCTCTGCTCCCTTTTTAAGGAACCAGAGGACATTTCCCCAGAATCCATGCTTTGCCCTTTTCAAGGTAGGGGTCCTGAGTTGTGTGGCATTGAAAAAAGGAAGCGGAGGGTGCTAAAAATCCAAGGGTGCACACTCCAAAGTCCTTGTAAGGTGTGAAGAATTGGGTGGCCAAGACAGTAGTTCTTGATAGTGGAGTTTTTTGCTGTCATATATCCTCTTTCCAGATTGTTCCATGAGCATGTAGAACATGGAAAGCATATTTTGAGTCAGTAACAACATTTACTCTTTTATTTTTCCCTAGTTCTAGGACTCTGGTGAATTTTGCCTTCAGAGGTCCAAGGGACAGGGGTTTGGTGACTATGGTATGATAAAGACTGACTACTTATAGTGCCAATAAGATATTCATAGAGCCTACTATAGCCATGAATATCCCAGTACAATTCTGAATCACAAAATACAACAGACTCTTCACATGGAAAACAAAACCAAAACATTTATTCAGTCACCAGAAAGCTATATCCCAACAACAGAAAGCCAAATCCATCATACTAACAAAAATCTATGCACAATAGCAATACAGAGGACATCAGCAGCCCCATGTCTTTCCTCTGTTAGGCTTCCCACAAACCAGCTACATTAAACGAATCACAAACAAGCTCCCTTAAACAAATTGTCCTTCTCACACTCATAGACAGCTGCCTGTTTGCCTGCATCCTTCAGTTCTGACTGCTCTCTCACTAGTTTCCTCTCAGCTCTGCTCTAGATCTGCCTCTTCCTGTTCCACCCTTCCACCCTTTCAGCAAACTCTTCTACCACAGGCTTCACTCAAACTCACTTGACTTAGGTTTCCATATGACTTAAGTAGGTCACATGGGCCTATTAATGACTAGGAAAGAGCTTCTCATTTAAATTACTCTTACACTACTGCATACTCAGCTGTCTTACCCCTTGTTCAGTAATGCTAGAATCACTTATGTACCACTCTGTTGTGAGGTTCTGGAAAGGAGAATCTTTTAGATCAGATAGGCTGGCATAAATGCAGCCCAAGTTTCCCTCACAATCATGCACCAGGGCATCTGAGTGGGCACTGTCTTGGAGGAGGGTTGCTGAGTTGAGTATGTGGCATACCCAAAGAATTAGGTCAGGGGTATCTAAGAGCAAGGCTTGATATTTGGTGAACCTGCCTCTAGCCAGCCACTGATGACCTTTTGCTTCCAGGATATTCTGACCTCTGTGGGAAGTTGGAGTAGTGTAAATTTAGAGGCTTCCTCAATTACAATGACTGTAGCAGCCAATGCCTAGAGGTATGAAGGTCATCCAGAAGCCACAGAGATTAATTTATTCTGAGAAATAGGCATCTGGCCTGGGGTCAGGTCCTGGGGAATGAGTTTGGACTCCAAAAGCTTGTCCTCTCCTTTCATCGACATACTGGGTGAAAAATTTGTCCGTATTGGGTAGAGCTAATGCTAGAGTGAAGGTCAGTTTAGTTTTCAGAGTCTCAAAAGCTTTAGCTTGGTTGGGAACCCCACTCTAGAGGGAATGAATCAGGCCCTTGAGTAGAGTCACAAAGGGACTTAGTAATAAGACCAAAATTAGTGATCCAGAGTCTACCAAATCCAGCCATGCCTAGAAAATAGCGAAGTTGTTTTTTAGAGGTTGGGACAGGAATAGGCAGAATTGCCCTTTTCCTATCCAAGGTTAAGGAGTGAGAGGTGGGCATGAGTTCATGGTCCAGGTACTTTATAGTTTGACATACTATTTGGACTTTCTTTAAAGAGGTCCTGTATCCTCAAGTGGCCAAGAAATTATGAGCTCCTGTGGCAGCAGTCAAAGAAGCCTGGATGGAGTTACAAATGAGAATATCATCCACATACTGAATTAAGCAACTATCTATTAGATCCAGGTCCCTTCAATATTTTCCCAAGGCCCGACCAAATATACAGGGCTATCCCGAAAACCTTGGAACAAGACTGTCCATGTTAGCTTACATGGGGGTGTCTATTCAAAGATAAAAATAAGTTGAGTCTGTATGAAGAAGTATACAGAAAAAGGCATCTTTGAGATCCAGGGTGGATACCTCTACAGATCTGAATGAGTATAGGGACTCTATAATTTGGGGGTCCAGGTCCCAAGGCATGGTCTTTTCCTTTTAGGGGTCCATGTTCCATAATCCCATCAGTCACAAAGAGTAGGACATGACTAAAACAACTGAACAAGCATATAATATATATATATATATTCCATAAGATACAGAATAGCAGAAAGGGCTGTTGTAGGAAAGCTATTTGCTACTGAGCAGGGACAAGGGCTTTTGACTTCTAGTTCAATGCTCTTTAGTTGCACTATAACTAATCCACTCTATAATTAACAATGCTTTGAATTCCTTTGGCATTTATGTCTAGACCATTTATTTGGTCCTTATATGCTATCTTGGATTGTTAGTGATTTTCTCATATACGTTTTGTCCTGAATTCCCCAGCTTCCTTCAAACCTTAGCTAAAACCCCATCTTTTGCAAAGAAGCCTTTTCCAGACCCCTTCAGTGCCTTTTGTTCAGTCATGTCTGACTCTTCATGACCTCATTTGGGGTTTTCTTGGAAAAGACACTGTAGTGGTTTGCCATTTCCTTCTCCAGCTGATTTTACAGATGAGGAAACTGAGGTAAACAGTTAAGTGACACAGCTAGTAGTATCTGAGGCTGGATTTTGTAAGAAATGAGCCAAACTTCTGTTTCCACAAGAAAGTATGTAATATACCAGAAGTCTTGTATTTGCTGGGGCAGGCAGGAAAACAAACCAGTTAGAAAGTCTTGGGAATATTAACACTTCACTTGACAGGGATGTGGGCATCTTTTCTTGGGAATATTAACACTTCACTTGACAGGGATGTGCGCATCTATTTATCAGCATATCGAAAGGTAAACAGCTCCTTCTGGGTACTTTAGATAAAAGTCCACCACTCCAAAGGCTGGAGGAGAATTTCATTCCACAACACTGTTTTGAGTGCTAGAATTCTTCTTATGTTAATGGAGAAGGAAACTTAAAACATCCTGGTTTCTGCCTCTTTTCAATTAAGGGAATTCCTTTAAAAGAATTTATGACTTGTCATTCTATAAAGAAAATGAGGAATGTGGCTGCAGTGTAGACCCACATGGGGGTGTGGTTTAGGTTCCCTGAAGTGCCCAGCCAATGGGGGGCAGGTGAGATATTCGAATTGGAAACAGTGCATAAAAAGACTAGCATTTGTCTCAACAAGCATACTCAACAAGTTCTATTAGGAAAGTACCCGTTCTATATTCAGAAGAAGGAATGTAAAATAAATATGAGAACTTTCCTGGCTTCACATTGGGCATTATGCTTTCTAGAGTGAGCATGATTCTCACAACTTGAACTCAGTTTGTCCTGACTCCAGGCTGTCCTTTCAATAACATAACTACCTTCCTCAAAAAACTCTTCCTTGATCCCCCAATAGCTATCTTATCCTGTAGCTTTCCTCCCTGTCCTGGATACATTCCTTGAGAAAGCTTTCTACATTTTGTGTCTCAATTTCTCTCCTCTCGCTATCTTTTTTTTTAATTAAATTTATTTTTTTTCAATGAGCAAAAATCTACATTCTCACCCTCCCCTTCCTCCATTGAGAAAGAAAGAAAAACAAAACCTCTCTTACAAACATGTCAGTTTTCAACTCTTTCTTACCTTTAGAAGAGCAATAAATAGCTTTGTATATCCTTATTTGGTTTATTTTGCTTAGAACTAATCCCTCCCTTTCTCTTCTATTTTTCCATTGAGTGAAATGTATTTCTGTACTCAACTTTGTGTATGCATGCATATGTGTATTCTTAACACCTTTGACCAAATTTCTATCTTCTAAATCCTGTATGATCTGAATTCATCATTCAATGTCTTCCCCAAACTTACCAATGCTTTAATTACCAAATCTAATGCTCTTTTCTCAACCCTCATCTTTCTTGACTTCCCTACAGTATTTGCCCCTGTGGATCACCTTTTCCTCCTGAATACTCTCTCCTCTCTTGATTTCAGGACACTGCTCTCTTCCGGTTCTCTTCTTACCTTCTCATTCTCTTTTGCTGGCTCTTCATCCACCTTTAAAAAGTTCAAGAGACATTTCTGGGTAATTAATCATTTTATTAATTATGTTAATGTATTACCAGTACAGTGGGTCAGGGATGCTCTTAAACGCCAAAGACAATTCATGGTGGTGGGCTGACAGTTGGTCTTGGAAGAGTGAGTATGCCTGAGAGTTTCAATCAACTGTGAATGGTTAACAATTATTGAGAGGGAATGAATATTACAATGAGAGGTGGATCTATTCTGATGAAGAGCTGACAGGATATAATTTTGATCATGTCATTTACTTCCAAATCATACCCAGCCTTGGGGAAATCTAGACAAAGGCTCTATATCCCCAACCTGGCCTGAATAGAACACATTGACCTGGGAGTTTCACTTTAAATTAAATTCATTGTAGGGTTCGGTGAGATAGCAATATCTAATGATATGTTCCCAAAGTGGGTGATACCACCCTATAGAGTGGACTGATCCCAGGGCAGTAGTAGCCTAGGGTGCAGTTGAGGGGAGGGGATTAAATAAAAATAAGGGACTGGTGGAAGCATAAGGAAAGGAGAGAAGATAAGAAAATTTCCAAAAACCTTTTGTACATGATTCATCTGTTGTGTAACAGACTTACAGTCCTAGTGATTACATTATTTTTCAAATAAACACACAAAATACAAGTTATAACTGATTATTTAGTGCATGAAAAATAATTTAGCTTTTAAAAACCAAAGTGAATGCCTAGCACTCAAAGTTCACTCAAAGTGTGTCCCAAAAGTTTTGGGCAGTCTTTTAAAAGCTTTAACTGCGCCAAGACTTTTGGGATGCCTTGTACCTGAAAGGTTCCCAGTGTCAGCTGGGAACCTGACCACTATTTATAACACCAGTCCAGTATTCTTTCCATTGTACTACATTGCTTCCTTCAAAATTATTTTTAAAAATCAAAGAGATAGACCCCAATTTATGAAATGATTCAGTGTTTTTAAGTTCATTTGTAAGTCGATGGTTTAAAATTAAAATTATTTTTCCATAAAAAGCAATGTTACTTGACTAAAAGTGCTAATTATACTCTACTTTCACATTTTTTCTATACATGAAAAAAATGTGTCAAACTCTATCTGGCTGCCTGTAGTATTTTCTCCTTCATTTGATAGTTCTGGAATTTTGCAACAATGTTCCTTGATGTTTTTAGTTTGAGATCCCTTTTAGGAGGTGAACAGTGGATTCTTTCGATGTCTATTTTGGCCTCTAGTACTTCTGGGCAGTTTTCCTTGATGATTTCTTGGAAGATATTGCCCAGGCTCTTTTTTTCATCATGGCTTCTAGTAGACCAATAATTCTTAGATTTTCTCTCTTGGATCTATTTTCCAGGTCAATTTTTTTTCCAGTTAGATATTTTACATTTTATTCTATCTTTTCATTCTTTAGATTGTCTTTGACTGATTCTTGATGTCTCACAGAGTCATTAGCTTCTACTTGCCTGATTCTAATTTTTATCAAATTGTGTTTTCTTCAGCTAGCTTTTGCATCTTCTTTTCCATCTACCCAATTGTTCCTTTTAAGGAATTATTTTCTTCAGTTAGGTTTTGTACTTCCTTTTCCATTTGTCCGATTTTCCTTTTAAATTTCTTTTTTTTGGTATTTTTTTTGTATTTTTAAATTTGTAATTTAAATTTGTATTTTTAAAATCATTGATCAGTTTTTCTTCTATTTCTCTCTTTTGACTTTTAAAATCCTTCTTTAGCTCATCCAAGAATGCTCTGTGGGCTTCAGTCCAGTTCATATTCCCTTCTGAAGTTTCAGATGGGAGTACAGTCTCAATGCTGACCTCTTTGGTATTTGTGTTTTGGTCCTTGTCCCCATAGAAAGATTCTATGATCTTTTCTGCTTTGCTTCTTACTCATGATGATCATCTTTTTCCTGGCTTATAAAAGTACAAAGGTCCTGGGGTACAAGGGGCTCTGTCCGTTCTTGTGCCTTGAAATTGAGGCTTTGTCTGTTGTGGCCTGTGGTTCTTTCAGCTAGAAGCTAAAATGCTGCGGCTTACCTGGTTCTGATCTAGCTGATGTGAGAAAGCAGAGGCCAGGTGAATTCTTTCTGTGTTTCCCTGGAGTTACTCTGGAGCTAGATGCATAAGTGTGGGGGAGGGGTGGTCTGTCACAGGAGTTCTCTTCTGCTGAGCTAGAGCACAGGTAAGCTTAGTGGTTGGTGGACCTGCCTGTGCTAGTGTCTTTCTGATTCCCCTGGGGTGCTGAGGCATGCCTGGGGTCCTGGTCTTCGTGGTTGCAGGCTCTATCCCCCTAGGGTTCAGATCTCTTCTCGGTTTGCTGAGGTGGGGTTGTCCGAGACAGCTCTGGTCCTGCACTGGAACCCTTCAGCCACAGCAAGAGGGAGCCCCACTTTGCTATTTTCCTAGACTTACAGGCTAAGAGACTGTTTGCCCTTTCGGTTGATTCCACAGTTCCAGGATTTTTCCTGGGAAAATACTTTATGGGTCTTTCAAGGTGAACAAGGGAAGGAGGGGAGTATTTACCAATCACTCTGCCATCTTGGCTCCTGGAAGTTCAAGTAGGTGACTTACAGACATTTGATCTACAGGCGGATAGTCTCAGGAGCAGCTGCTGAAGATACCTGGGGCTCTGGGCTCTCACTTACTCAGTCATGTGTCAAACTCTAACCAAGCTTCAGGAAAACCTTTCCCATTCTGGTTCTAGACTTGAATAAAATCCTTACCCCTTTTCCCTTTGTTCCTACGGTGAGAGAGGATTTCTTCTCTTCCTCTCCTTTTTGTCCTATGAATAAAAATTTTCTATTCCCCACCCTATGCAGTTACCACAGTGGCCACTCCTATGTAAGGTGCATTTCTACTTTTAATATTAGTATTTTATGGACATCCTGTTTTATTTTTTTATCCTCATACTGAAAATGCATGCATTTAGAAATAATGCTAAAGCTCTCCAGACTACTGGTTATTCATGACTTGCTTCCATTGTCTTCAAATACATATATATACACACATATATGTATATATGTGTATGTGTATGTATATGTATATACATATATATATACAATGATTTTGTAAAACAATATCTATAGAACCTCAAAAAATTTTCACATTTTAATTGTGAAAAAGCCCTCATTCTCTTGTTATTAGAAATCCCCCTTCCCCCCGCCCCCCGTAGAGTGCTAGGCATTTCAGTTTTTCGAGGGGATTTTTAAAAGCTAAATTATTTTTCCCTGTACTCAATGCAGAGAAAAGCAACCTTTGTTTCAAAAAATATACAACAGCATGAACAACAAATTGTAGAGATCATATAGTATATCTGTGCAATTTTCCTTTTATTTTCCATGTTGATGCTTTTCATTGAAAACAAAAATAGCTGTTTCAAGTCCTTCATTAAAATCAAATCATGGAAATTATAGCTGGTCCTATATAATCATCCCTTCCAAAGTTTGAGAGGATATGTTTCCCTGCAAAACTATTTAACAAAAATAGTATATCAACTTCACCTGTGTAACAATATAAAGCACAATTAGAAACTTCCACCATACTTTTGGTCAGTATTAACCTTACTGTACCAGGCAAAAACTTGTATTTCTAATTTTAGCTTTGCAGATTATATTCAGAACCAATTCTATAAATCTTCTGTGCCTTTGTTTCTTTATCTAAGAAAAAACTAAAATACTATGATACTTGATGATTTCATCAAGATAGAGAATTCCTAGCACGTAGTTCCTAGCACTGCACCACCAGTGCAGATCAACAAGTCCTTCTATAATGTATAGTCTTAGAGAGTTATTTAGGGCTTTGAGGATCTAAGTGATTTGCCCACTGTCACACAGTTAGTATGACTAAAAGGCAGAATTTGAGCCAAAGTCTTTCTGATTATATGCTCCACCTTGCTGCTTTTCAGTGAAATCACAGGAGAGGGAATTTGGTAACTAATCACAGGACATCCCCAAACTTGATAAGTATATTTGTATATCCCATTGAGAATCAAAGGAATTATATGGATAACTATAAGCCTCCAAAACTCACATTGTTATGGGCATATTAGTGGTGTTCTCTTTTCTCCTTCCCAGACTTAAATATTTTGATGAATCTGTTGTTATCCCAATAATAGTACAGATCACGCCCCCATCCACCTCTTCTCATTGGTTTTAGTTCTTGTTCATATTCTTCCACAAATTTTTTACCAAAGGTTCCACTTGACTTGAGAGGACCATTCCACTAGATCGTGGGGTACTGTAAGGCTATCAGTAGAACATGCTGACTATGTTAGTTGTTCCTTGCTCTCAAAACATGACCAACCCATCATTTTTTTTCAGTCATACATCTTTCTGATGAAATCATAAAACATAATTGTGCCATCATCATGCCTATACATGCTCACTGGGAATGCATTATAGCACTTATGCCCAGTGCATTTCTCCATTGTCCTCTGGATGTTGACTCTCAACTATTTGTAGACTTTGGTGTTTCACCACTTTTAGTCCTACAATATCAATAGAAGCATACTGTTGCTAAAAAGAGGGGCTCTTGTGTATCGCCAAGGCAATATTCACAGCACTGGTGGTGACTATGAATATGCTGGCATAGTTCTGAGTCACAAAGTATAACAGACTCTCCATGTAGAAGGCAGGAAAAAAACATTTATTGAGACTCCAGAAAGTCAGATCCCCAAACCGGAAGGCCAGATCTGTCATAGTAACCAAGAAGTCAATATACATTTGCATTGCAAGGGACAAAGGCATTTCCAAGCCTTCCTCGCCCACTCTGCAGGGCCTTCTCACAAACACACACTCAGGAGTCTAGCTGTGCCTGCTTGCTTGTGTCCTTCCCAGCTCTGACTGGCCTCACCAACTTCTTCTCAGCTCTGCTCCACCCTTCCTATTCCACACATTCAGCAAGCTCCTCCTACCACATGTAACTTAGGCTTCCATGTGATTTAAGCAGGTTACATGGTCCTGTCAATGAATGGGAAAGATCTACCCATTTAAATTACCATTACACCTTGTTTCGGAGTTTATAAAATTTATATAATTAACCTAAAGGCAATCTAGCCTCTTCTTTTTCAGTTCTGTACGCTGCTCACTGTCCAGCCATTCTGACTGTCGAAGATAAATGAGCTGACCTATATCATCTGGAAGGTCGCTTCCAACTCTAAATATATGATCCTTTTTGTCAACTCTGTAGGTTACTTACCCAACTGTAGATCTTAGTTTAGACCAGGGATTCTTAACATTTTGTGTACCATGAATGCCTCATGGCAGCCTGATGAAATCTATAGACTACTTCTCAGAAAAACGTTATTTTTTTTCAGAACTGAAGGAAATGCTAAATTTTTGTCAGATGTTAGTGAAGATGAAGATGTAACTTTTTCCCTTCCAAGTCCATGGACTTCGTGAATCTACCCACAGACCCCTTAAATGCCACTGGTCTAAATAATAGCTACCTTTTGTCCTTATCATCTACTTCCTCTCCATATATAACACATATTCATGTGCCTAAGAATATACTTTTACAGATAGGTTCTCTGTCTGTTTCAATTTAAATGTTGAGAGGTTGAGGGCAAAAATGTTTCAGTAATTGTCTTAATTCTCCATTTTTCTATAGGGAGACATTTATTTAGCCAATAAACACTTGCTCAGTCCCTCCTATATGCATAACACTATTCTTGATGCTGTAGAGAAAAGGAAAGATAATTGTCTTAAAGGAAGGAAATGAGGCATGTGCACAAACATTAATTATATGCAATATAAAGCTACATGAGAAGAGTACTCTGAGAAGTACAAATACAAAATAGGAAAACATTATGGGATTTATTCCATTCAGCTAATAGTTGGTGCTAATATTAATTTTTAATTTATGCCCCCAAACTACTGGGTCAACAATTATAACCCCAATGACTAATCCATCCACAAGTTTTTATTAAATGTATAGTATGTGCCAGGCACTGATCAATGTGGGATACATTTGACAATGCAGATAAGCAGGAAAAATAACCTATCTCTGCCATGGAGCAAACTTCACACAACATTCTTTCCTGGATGGATAGACTTCACCCTGTAGCTTCTAGGCCTCTCAAACTGCATAACATTATTCATATGGATGATAATTCACCTTCTTAGAGTACTTTATCATTTACAATGTGATTTTATCATGATAATTCTGGGAGATAGGTAGTATGATTATGGTTGTTTCCATTTTACAGATGATCCAACTGAGGTTCATAGAGGGTAAGTGATTTGCCTATAAGTAACATTTGGAACAAGACTCAAGCCCAAGTCCTCTGCTTTCAAATCCAATGTTCTTTCCATTATATCACACTGCTTAGAGAAACAGGAAAAGGGAGGCAAGGCCAAGATGGTGGAATAAAAGGAATATTTTAGTCAAACTCTCCCAAGATTCCCCTCTAAACACCTTTTAAAATAATGCATCAAATCAAATTCTAAAGTGGTGTAACCAATAAAATTTTGTTGGGGTGAGATATTTTTCAAGCCCAGGACAACTTAAGCAGTCAGAAGGAGAGGTCTATGGCACTGAAGTAAGGGTTAGCTGAAAACAGATATGGCAGCAACACCAGCCGGTAGCCTTAAAAGCAAAAGTGGTAACAGCACAGTAGCTGGTACTCTCATTGCCCAGAGATGGTAAGAGATGGAAAACCTGGTCAGAAGAAGATTCCAAGAGAACCCTGTGCTAGCATTGGGGTCAGGACCAGGAGTCATTTGGCAACTCCATTGTCCATTACTCAGTTCTGAGTCATGATTTCATGGTAAAGAGGAGGGCTTATAGTCCTATGGAAGCAGGGGCCATAGTTCCAAGTCACAGTTCCAGGAAGGAGAAGAATTGTGATTGTGAGAGAGCAGAGGTCCTACCTAGGTAAGGACCAGAGCACAAACCAGGAGAGTAATGACCACACCTATTCCTACATCATACCAACTTAGAAGCATGGAAAACTTACAGGCCCCCAGAACTACCTATGAAAACAAATGGGTGAAAAAACCTGAAGCCTGAACCCTTTCCCCCTCTCCAGAGGTTAGTAGAGCCCGACTGTAATACAGTGTTCAAGATCAAGAAATAGACTGGAAAATGAAGAAGAACAAGGAGGATGAGGAGGAGGAAAAGGAGAAGAAGGAGGAGGAGGAGGAGGAGGAGAAGAAGACCATAAAAAGCTGCTATGGTTACAGAGAAGCTCAAAACTCAGAAAATAGTATTATGAAAACATTTACAAGCAAAGCTTCAAAGAAAAATACAGATTGGACACAAGCCAGCAAGAAATACAAGAATTTAACCGTATTATGTAGTGACCTAATAAACAAGATTTTCAAATCATTACAACATATAGAATCACTCATCTATAATTATTTTTTAAAATTATGATTATGTTCTCCTCTGACTGATGTGTCTGGTGATTATAATGAGGAAGATTGTGATAAATATATAAATTCCCTTTTTTCAAATTTAACAAATATTTATTAAACTCTTATTGTGTGTAAGGTACTGGGGATACAAAAACTGAACTGAGACAATTGTTAATATGGGCATGTGGCATACAGAATATAAGATGCAAATATACCCTAAGAGCTCAGACCTATTAATTAGTAATACTGACATTAATACAGCAATTTAAAATTTGCAAGTATTTTATAGCCATTATCTTTATTTAAGCCACACAATAAATCCCATGAATTACCTACTGCCTGTATTATTATACCCATCATACAGATGAGGAGACAAAGGCACAGAGAGCTTAAATGAACTTGCACGGTATCTCAGAGGTTGAATTTGGAACCACATCTTCCTGACTTTAAGTACAGAATTCTATCTACTATGACATGATATGTCATATGTAAAGAATAAAAGAAGACAAGTTCATCAGTTTTTTAAAGAAAGAATTTTTATGACTGGTATTAATTTGGCATAAAAATTCTTTTGGTCTAAGAATTTGGGTTCATTCCATAAATATGCATTACTCTTTTTTTGGACACAGCTTTTAAAAAAAAAAAATTTAAACAAGTAAATATCAGCACCAGACAGAAAATCCTGTTTGAATGATATTGACTTTCTCTTTTCTCAACTTAGTAAATGTTAGGTCAAATCTACTCTTGTACTGGCAAGTGGACCTACTCTTCACTTTTCTGTTAAAAGGATGGAAAGTAGGGTCTATGAGGAATAGCAAAAGAAAACAGATTCTTTAAGCAATAGAGAACGTTAGAAAGTAGATTAATAAAATTCTGTAAGCACACACAAGGTTATTATATGAAGAAAAGCGACCTTCAACTTGTTATCAGTACTGAGCCTCAGATGTCAAGGAAATGGGCTCAGACTGCCACAAAAGGAATTTAGGCGCGCTCGAAGTCTAAGGAAAAAGTCCTTGCTATGGTTTTTGAGCCCTGACTTGGATTGTCAAAGGATTTTCCTTCTCTGGAGAACTTTGATATTAAAATGGAACTTCAAAATTTGTCTGGAAAGTCAGAAATGTGAATACTTCCCTTTCATGCCTATGGATTGAGGATTAGGACCGGGCTGATCATAAATTGAAATACACATTTCCATAATGAGCTAGCTAGCCAGATTCAAACCAACAGGCAGATGCAAAGTAGATAGATACTGGAAACAAGAGATGTATGGGTGCTGTGGGATAAGATCAGGGAATTTGCTTTTAATCAAAAAACAGTTTGTCATTTTGAGATGAAATTTCATTATTTTTAAGAATGGAAATAAGCCATTTTAAACAACAAAACAACAAAGGAATCATCCCAGTTTCAGAGCTTGCATTTATTAAGTTCTTACTCTGTTCCAGGCACTGTGCTCAGCTCTGCAGATACTAAGACAAAAATGGGGCTGCCATTGCTTTCAAGGACCTTTCATTCTAGTGGGTATGGGAAAACTTAATTGCATTCTTTGAGTCCAGTTCTACATGGCTAAGAAACCAGATCTTGCTTAGAGACCAGATTTATCTAATGCTTAACTGGGTTATGTTAACTAGAAACCCAGCCAGATCCAAAGATGAATAAATGTAAGGAGTGTTCTCCTAATATACACCTCAAACAGCTTGTGAGTCTTAGCTGGAAACTTTTTCTGTGCTGATCAATTAGCTACTGTTTCCTTGTTTCTTTGTTTGAATTCTATATAATGTGTAACTTATGGACCTTTGGGGGTAGTGAGCCATCCCTTTTTCAATTCTCCAGTCCACCGGATGATTTAATAAACTTCTTTCTAGGTTTTGTCCACTGCCAATCATTGGAGAGATAAATACGTTCATGTTACTATAGATGGAATATATAAACAATAAATTGAAGGTGTTTGGGAAAGGAGGGCACCAGTAGCTGATAAGATTAAAAAAAGTGTTCATGTAGGAAACAGTACGTAGGGATGTGCTAGGAAATGTTTAATAATCTCCCCAGGGGCAAAATTTTTAAGTTTAGTCTACACTATTGAATTTTCTCCATCACTTTCTTAAGTCTAATGAGTCAACAAAATAATAAATCAAGCCCTAACTTAGATCATTTGCCCATTTCCAAGGTATAAATGCTGACACTGAAAATTTAATAATTGACTTGGGAGTCAGTATAAGGTGGCTCTAGCATACCACTGGTAGAGTGTCATGTACAAGGAACACCAGGTTGATCAGCAGAATATTTGGAGGGAAACAATGTATATGAACTGGAAAGGGTCAGGTTGTGAGGAGTTTTTAATGCTACCTTAGAGGATCCTTTACAAACTGTCTCACATCCATGTGTCAAAATCATTTAAGAGTCTTTGAAGGAAATAACAGAAACAACTCTCTTCAATGACTCTCTGATTATAAACATCAGGCAAATGATTAAATGGGGGAATATGTTTGCTAAAGATATTTGCCTCTTTGATGGAGGAGATCTAGTACAGAGTCCAAGCATCGGAGGGATTCCCTATAGACAGTGTGTCCTCCAGTTGTCCATGTTTGCGGATGACATTGTGCATCAAGCCCAAGAACAGTGTGATGCCTCATGGAAGATACCTTTGTACAAGCAAAAGAGTTTGAACTGACCATCTGTAATGTTAATGGGATTTAAGATCTTCCTCACCTATTTAATAGGTCTCATGTGGAGCTCATTAAGGGAAGCTTGCTTAGGAGAGGCTTGCTTGCTTGAAGGCTTGAAATTCATACTTTTTGGTAATTGGGCACTGAAGCATGCGGGTTGTGGTGCCTTCTGGCTCTATATATACTCTGAGGTGAGGTTTTGCTTTGGGGCTCACTCAGTGGAAGAAGTTTCATGTGATTTGGCCAGATGAGACTCTGGGTAGCCATTAAGGAGCATCCCACCCACCACCCACCCCTCTTTAAAAACTCAGATGTTGGTGCTTCCCTCTCTGGTAACAATGTAAGTGTGTAATGTAAAGACAGTTGGATCTGTCTGTTGATCTGTGATGTATGTATTGCTAATGGTCAGACAGAAGCCCTGTCTGTTGGCCGTTATGCTATTTTCTCTGTTTGTAATTTCTGTTTGTATTTTCTCTGAAGTTCAGGGTGCTGACTTTTTCCCCTGAACTAAGTGAATGATATGTGTTTAATTAAAGTGAGATGGTTGATCTCTTTAAAGTTGCTTTCTTTTAAGAAAGCGGATCCAAGAACCTGTTCTAGCAGGTCATCCTGGGTATCCTAGGATATTTGCTGTTACACCATCAACACAGGAAAGATAAAGACATTTAAGAATGTCTAGAACAAAAATTAGGATGTGCATTTGGATAAGCAAACTATTAAGACTATGCATCAGTATGGAATGGCAATACAAATGAATGATGAGTTGGGCTCAAAGTTGAACAAGAGGAGGAGAGTGGGCTGGATTGTGTTTGGGAAGTTGAAAACTCTTTTAGTTAACCCTAAATTTCCCATGGAAATATAGGCATATTTTGAATGCTTACTTTCCATCAGTGTTGTTATTTGGCAGCAAGACATGGAATACCATTGCCTCTGAAGAACTAAAAATTAATATCAAACAGAAAACAATGGAGAGGTACATGGTAAATTTGATCAGGTTGTCACCTATAGCCAACAAAGAACATCAGAGAACAGCAGTAAAAGGTATCATATCAAAGAAATATAAATAGATGAGCTGGGCTTATGCCAAGGGGTGAGGGGTGACAGATGAAGTCAGAGTGCTTCATTTGTCTACCTGACTCCACATATTTCACCAAAAAGAGAGGATAAAATGAGGAATGGTTCTGGCATATTGAATGGACTTCCTGTGGTGAGTTTATGTGAGGCTATGGGACAAGAATCACCCAGGGTGAACAGGAATTGCAATCTGCATTAGAGAAAATTTCCAAATCATTTGAATATTTTAATTTTTAAAAATTCCTGAAAATGTATTTTTGTGTAAATGTATAATTTTTTAAAATTCCTTTTACTTTTTTGGGTCCCTAGTGCTCACTGTCATGTTTTTGATAAGGAAAGAGACGAGACTATACTTAGGATTTCATTGTACAGAGAGTTCCTAGGAAAGAAACTCCCTCCACCGATGCAGATCAATACTTCCTCTGTATTTTCCAGCTTGAGAGCATGGCCTAAAGACAGCTCTGAGAGTGTGACTGATGCAGAATCACACAGTCAGTGCATGAAACTAGTGGGGCTCGCACCCAGGCCTTTGGGGTTTCAAGACTAATTCATCGTGTTTCCTCTCACAGTAAATAATGTAACCCACCATTTATAATAGTCAATACATGTATGTGTGTGTGAATATGTCTGTGTATATGTGGGTATACATATATACCTACACATGTGTATATAACCACACACACACATATACACATACACACGTATATATCTACACACATACCTATATACATATATGTACACTTACACACACACACACATACGTGCAGCCTTCATAAATGTTCAAATCTATCTGCATGACCATCTGGTAGAGAGAAGCTTCTCAGTGCTAGTTCCAATTCTGTCACTGATACATTGCGTATCCTTGGGCAGATCACAATGTTGTTCTTCTCAGTAGTCTTGCTTGTAATGACATCCATGCTATTGATCCAACTTAAAAAGGTTCTTAAGAGGAATGGGAGCAATTACTGTCTAAATGATGCTATCCAGTGGGTGAAGTAAGGGTGAAAGACTTAGAAATGAAGTTCTATCATTTGCACAAAAAAAAAAAAAACAAACCCACATGTGACCTGGATCTAAATGATGTCTGCTATTATGTGATGTATTGCATGATGTAATTCATTGCCTTCGGATCAGGTAGGAAGATAGAACACATTTCCAGATAGCTATCGTAGAGTAAGTGAAATCATACAGCCCCAAGAATTTTAAGCAGAACTGATCTCATTAAGGCCAAATTATAAAACAAGTAATAGAGGTATACCCTGCATCTCACTGCCCCAGATTCATAGTGATGTCATTTTGACATCATCATTACATGCCGTCCTTCGCATCTGGAACCCTGTAATCTACAATTTCCTTAGCCCTTTCTTTCCTCTCTTCAATCTGGGCAGTTCTGTTTCATCAGAACCTGTGTTTTTCAGGAGATACCTAATGATTTAGGTGGAGCCTATCCAATAAATATGTTTTCCTAATGAAAAATTGGAATATGATCTGGTAAAGATCTTCTTTTTGGCAAAATCTTGTTCAAAAGGGACTTTCTCCAAATCCAGGATGTATGATTTACATAGGCAACTTTACTGATCATTACCACCAAGTGCTAGAAAGGAAAGGAAAGACAGATCATGCTGATATAAATGAATGACAATCAATACATTTGAATACTTACTATGTGTAAGGCACTATAGTGGGCATTGTGAGGAGAACAAAGATACTTAAAATAGTAGCCTTTTTTAAAAACATTTTACACCTTAGTTTTTAAGACATAATGATGTGACAAATTGAGTAGCAGTTTTTTTAATTGTGCCAGACAACAATAGAGGTGTTAGGAAACAGTGCCTGATTAGCTGGCAATTTAATTATATAAACAATAATGGTGAGAGCAGTTCAGCATAGGGAGAGTTTACTTCACATTGGGGTAGTTAGGGAACAATTTACTGACAACATGATTTGCAATGAGTCTGGAAATATGAGTGGGATTTGGAAAGTCAGAGAAGAAGAGAAAAGGCAGTCCAAGCAGTTGAGATGGCATAGGCAAAGACTTAGAGGTAGGAAATCTCAAAAGTATATTCAAAGGACAGTAATTAAAGCTCTTTGACCTGAACAAGAGAATCATAGACAGTAGCAGTGAGTAATAAAACCAGATTGTAGACTGGGATGAGAAACATGTTTTATTTAATTTTTAAATTACCCCCAAGCTTCTGTTGTCCAGATGTTCCTGTCTGTGGATGGTAATGTGGTGATTCCATTGAGTCACGGAAAAATACAGGTTCTGTTCAGTGAAATTAAAATCACTCAAAGCAGATCAGCCTCATGACACACACAAGAAAAACCTAATACATTAAGAATGTGTGTTGTCCAGATAATAATGGGTCATCAAGACACTATATTCATCTGTTAATATAAGTATCTTGGGGAGGCGTTTTAGAAGGACAAGTCTCCGGATCCAGAATGGACTTGGAGATAAGACTAGATTGCACTGAGGAAATTGCTTAGCGTTTTCAATGATGCCAACGTGCTTATCACCAAATTTCATTTTTTTAAAGCTTTATGGCTGTGAATCATGGAACATAGTTATCTTGGAAGAATCAAAATTTCAGAGGAATGGAAAAACACCTGATGAGAATAAGGAGATTACAAAATATTACTAACCAAGACTCACATGGAAGAAGTAATGAAAGAAAAGAGCTATGAGAATATGTAGGCCCAAAAGAAAGGGAGAATACAGGATAACCAACGAGAAAATGAATTGCACTAGCATCTTTAAAAATATTCACATATGTAGAAGAAGATCTCTGGTGCACTGTGTGGCTCTATCATGGAATTTTTATGGAAGGACAACTGGGACTTTCTTAGGATGAGAAAGACGATTTTTAGTCTACACTAGTAGAATCTCCCCAATGCCTATAAACACCGTTGCTGAAGTAGAAGGAGGCCTCACAAGACTGAGAGCTATTCTCAACAATTAAAGCTATGCTGAAGTGACTGCTTCATAGGATTTAAGAAAAGGCCATATATCTACTTGTCAGGAATGCTTAAGGGAGAATTCTTGTTCAGGGTCATACTGAACTAAATGACTCTTGAGGCCATTTTTTTATTTATATAGTTTGGTTTTGAGAAACAGTGTAGTACTGTGGATAGAGATCTGGCCTCTGAACCAAGAAGATGCGGGTTATAAAAGTATTTTGGGGCGTGCCCATGAAGCAAGCAAAAAACATAAAATGAATGTCTGCCCCATAATGACCGTGTGACCCTGGGCAAGTCACTTAATTTTTTAGTACTCTAGGTCAGAGGTGTCAAACATTACTACCTCAACATTTCCAAGTAGCCTAAACCAGATTAAAATGTAATTGAGAAATCTTATCAAAATAAATTAAAAATACAGTAGAACACAGATAATGGTACTACATGGTTTTCTAAGTCAGTATGAAGCTAGCAGAGATCCTTAAGTACAGTTTAGTAACCCTGGTTTCTATTTGAGTTTGACCAGACTGTACTAGGCAATTCTCTAAAGCTGGAAGTTGCAGAGAATGTGTTGACCTGGATTGGTAGAGAAAATGTACTCATCTGTGAATTCTCTATGCCAATGAAATCATAGGGGTAATCCCAAACCTCATCTTTTCTCTTTACATCAAGTATTTCCAAGTATTTCTCTCTCCTTGAGTCATCCCTTATAACAGTGAAAGAGGGGGGAAAAGCAATTGAACAAAACTGATCAACACATAACTAAGTTTGACTGTATTGGCAGTGTTCCATGTCCACTATAATCCATCAGACACTCTGCTCATCCCCAAGATACTCTGACTCTGGTTTCTGTTTGTTTCATAGAAAGCTATAACCAACTATCACCAAGCACTATCTAGTAAGGTAAAGTCAGTTTCATTATTTTAAAGATACTAGTTTTTGCTCACTAAATGTGGAGTATTCTTGTGGGCAGCTAGGTGGCCACTGGTGGATAGAGGGTCCAGCCTGGAGTCAGGAGGACTCACCTTTCTGAGTTCAAATCTGGCCTCTGACACTTACAAGCAGTGTAACAACCCTGGCAAGTCACTTAACCCTGTCCTCCTCTGTAAAATGAACTAGAGAAGGAAATGGCAAACCACTCCAGTTATCTCTGCCAAGAAAATTCCAAAATGAGGTCATGGAAAGTTGGAGATGATAGAATAATAAGAAAAATTCTCTTCTTAAAAAACTTTCAAAGTGTAGGGATTCTGAGTACTCTAAGTCTCTTGGATTGCTTTACTTTTTTTTTAATCCCTATTTGCTGATGTGTTTTTCCCTTCACCTTAGTTGAGCCCACTTTTAAAAAATTTATTTTTAGTTTTCAACATTCACTTTTATAAGTTTTTGAGTTCCAAATTTTTCCTCCTCCCTTGCCAGCTCCCTCCCAAAGATGGCATGAAATCTGATATAGTGAGCCCACTTTTGCATTGACTTCACAAGTATCAAGGCATATGTTGACTTAGGGTGGCAAACTTTATTAAGTTCTTATTAAATTTTCTCTTCTTCATTATCTGCAGCAGACATTGACAGAGAAATTGCAATTATCTGGGAAGACGGAGGGAGCTGATCAAGAGACCCTTGACCACTTCCTTCTATCTCTCCCCATCCCAATAGAAGGGACAGAACGTAAAGGGCATGTATCGAGACTGCTTTTGAGGCATGAAGAAGTGTTTTAATTAATCTTCATGGAATTAGAGGGCAGTGAGCCTCTCATTGCATCTTTAAAAAAGAAAGCCATATTCCAAGGAGGCAACTTGAAAAGTGGGGGCCCTATGGGGTGAGAAGAAAGGCAGCGCTGGTCATTGGGAATTGAGCAGTGAAGAGGAACAGACCCACATAATCCATCTGAGCGGCCTCCACACAGAGGGGTAGCATCTAGGGGAGCAGCATGAGGATACCTTGAGAAGGGAAGGAACATAGGGACCCTGGAATACCAGAAGAGTGAGTTACCTGGCCAGTGTATTCCCCATTTGGGAGCTTCTGTACTAGGAGGCAGCTAGGTGACTCCATGGATAGAGTACTGGGCCTGGAATGAGGAGAAACCTGAGTTCAAATCTGATCTCAGACACTTACTAGCTATGGGACCCTGGGCAAGTCACTTAACTTCTGTTTGCTTTAATTCACTGGAGAAGGAAAAGCAGACCACTCCAGTATCTGTGCCAAGAAAGACCTCACATCCATGGGGTCACAAATAGTCAGATACAGTTCAATAACCATTGCTATACTTGGTGTGCCCTGTCTTCTCATTGATGCTATATGTGGAAGCATTTGCCCCAGGCTCACTGAAGGAATGTTTTGTTACAATTGTCCTCTCAATGCTATCTCGGTATATGCCTTTGCTTTGGGTTAATTTTGTCTGCTGACCAACTCTTAAGGGAAATAGAACAGTGAGGGCTCATGTTTGGAATTTGGACCTACAGACAACTTTCAACTTGGAGGTAGTGACCTCTTGTAAACCCAACTAGGGATGTGCTTATAAATGTTTAACAACCAGCCCTCCAAAAAAAAGTACTTAAGATATATATGCTTTTAAGTTTAACTTGCATTATTAACATTTCTGCCATCCCTTTCTTAAGTCTAGGCAACCAACAAAATAATAAATCAAGCTCTCATTTGTAGCTTTCACCAGTTTGCAAGGGGTAAGTACCCGCATTGGATATTTAACAATCTTGTCTGATTGGACACAACAAAACCAACTGTATGGATTTATAGAGACAGTTCAATAAAGTAGAAAAGAATACTAAACTTGGAATCAAAGGACCTGAGTTTGAATCCTGGCCCTGCTACCTTTGTAGCCATGGGTAAGTCTCTTAAACTTTCATGCCCCTCTGAAGCAGCCAGGTGGCAAAGTGGACAGAAAGCTTGGCATGGATTAGGAAGATCTGAGTTCAAATCCAGCCTCAGACACTTGCTTACTAGTTGTGTGACCTTGAACAAGTTGCTCTGTTTGCCTCAGTTTCTTCATCTGTAAAATGGAGATAGTAATAGCACCTACCTCCCAGCATTGTTACAAGGATCCAATGAGATAATATTTGTAAAATGCTTAGCACAGATGCCTAAAATGCCTATTCCTTCTCTTCTCTCTTTATTTTATTATCTTCCTCTGTAAAATACGGAGGTTAGACTAGATAGTACTCAGGCCCTTTTGACTTCTACATTTGTGAACTTTTAATTTTTTTCCCTTGAAATGGAAGCCTGCAAGCTGACTTTCCATGTAACTATGATTTCTTCCTCTTGTCTAGTTTCATTTGTATAAAGTGTCAATATCAAAGTGATTCAGTTCTTCCAGAAGTGTTGATTGTTGTGTGGAGCCCACACATTACCACCACTTAAATTATTTGTAAAAAGTCTAACAACTATGTAATTTTTAGCAACTTCTGCCCTATTTTCTGCCACTGAAAATGCAGAAGTGAAAAGAAACTACATAGAATTGGAGACAACGTTATCCCTAGCTCTGCTGCAGTTCCCTGGCAATATGCTGTCCATTATAATCTAGGTTGTTCCTTGATCAGCAGGTGCATCCTATTTTATCACACTCCTTCTCAAAGTCTGTATTGATGGGTAGAACTTTCCATAACTTATGCTACACCGGCACAGTTTTGCCTCGATCCTATGATGAGATATTGGAATAGGACTCATGTGGAGATGCTCAGTAAATATTTGTTGAAGTTGAATGAATGAATAGATCCTTTAAGTAATCCGGGGCTACTGAAGAATTCAGAGCTTACTTAGAATACCATCATCATGATGGTGTTTAGGAAGATTAATTATCCAGCACTTAGCAAGATGGATTGAAACAAGTTTAAATTGGAGGCAAAGAAACCAATTGAAAGCTACTGCAGTTTTCCAGGAATGATGTGCTATATGATACAGTAGTGATAGGGGATTTTGCTGTCTCAGCTTTGACAGAAGAACTTGTATGAATAATTGGTAAGCATACTATTTCTCAGGGTGTATATTTGGGTTGTGACAGAAATTGCTAAGATTTGTTAACACTATTCAACATTATTCTTCACATGGGGAAGTCAGGAGTAAAGAAATTGATATCTGAGAATAGGATTTGGATTCCTGGCTTAATTAACATAGAGAAAGATGAGTTATTGTCTGGGAATGGAGTACATCTAATGAGAGGCCATTAAAACACACACACACACACACACACACACACATTTGGAGACTTATGGATCTGATGAAAATAGCTTTAAACTAAAAGTATGTAGGAAGGGAAAAGATGCCCAAATATATATTCCAAACCTGAAATGTCAGAGAACAGAAGGTAAACATATAAAGAATATCAATGGAGAACAATAATGATTTTTACAAATGACATTTATACAGGGTATGCCAAAAGTCTTAGTACAGTTTTAAGCTTTGATAATTTTAAGGCAGAATTTCTTAACCTTTTAATATGTCACTGGACCCCTTTTAGCAATCTAGTACAACCTATGGAACTCTTCCCAGAATAATGTTTTTAAATAAGATAAACACAAAATAAAATAAATGGGATTACAAGGGAGACCAATTATATTGAAATGTAGGCATCCAATTTTTTTTTTAAAAGCTATTTACAGACTCCAGGTCAAGAACACCTGCTTTAAGATTTACAAAGCACTCTACGTACAGTGTCTCATTTTATCCACAAGTGTGAGGTTAGGTTTTTTGAAACTGGCAATATAGGTATTATCCCCATTTTAGTGAAAAGGAGGTTAAGACTCAAAAGGGACTAGTTATTTGCAGGAAACAACAACCACAAATAGGGCTAATAATAAAACCAATGACCTAAGGTAGCTATATACAATTTCACAAAGTATGGATAATCAATAAGGTGAATTAGAGACCTTAGTGGAAGAAGTTAAATTGAGCATGAGGTGTCATTGAGACTTGGTGTGATGTGACTTCTAGGGAGTACTAGGGATATGGAGAAACATACCCTACTCAAAAACAACAGCACAGGTAAGAGGGTGGTATGTGAGCTAAATAGTATAGGTAAGTCTATTCTGAACTGGTTAAAGGGGCAGCACTATAGAATAGTCATTAATTAATCTGGAGGAGAAGTTCCTAGCAGAGGAATCCAGGGATCTGTCCTTGGTTCTGCAACATTTAACATTTTTTCTAACAAACTGGGTAATGATATAGAAGGTATGGCTTTTGAATTTTGTGAACAACACCAAAATGGAAAAGATAGCTGACTGTATCAGAAAGCATCCTAACATACATGGTGGGGGCGGGGGAAGCTGCTATCACAGTTTCTTTGATCTACTTTTCTAAAGGAAAGGCAGCTTTCGAGGGGTTAACAATCACTTTAATCAAGCACATATATCAGGCACCTAGCTCAAGGGAGTCAGTACCCTGAACTTCCGAGAAAATATAGAGAAATCAAAGATCAAGAGATATAACTTCCTCTGTCTGACTATAATTAATACATATATCACAAATCAACAGAGAGGTCCAACTGTCTGACCATAATTACCAGAGAGGGAAGCACCAACATCTGGGTTTTCAAAGCCTGGGGACTGCTTAGCAGCTTCCCAGAGTCTCATCTGGCACACAAACCTTCTTCCAAAAACTAAACCCCAAAGTAAAACCACACCTCAGAGTCTTTATACATTTTAAAGAGCCAGAGGTTTATCACATCCCTTGAGAACCAGTGCCTCATTAACAAAAGGTATGGACTTTCCTACAAATCTTCCCAGGCCCAACAATGGGTGGGAAAGATCCTCCTTAATTACATTATTCAGAGGCATTATACTTCTTGGCATAAACAAAAACAGCAAAAGATCTTACTTTGCTTGCCCTCGCACTGACACTGGATGCCAGAGCCAGGAGATAAAAATATTTCCATAGATTTGAAAGATGGGGCATTTCATGAAATGAAACCTAGTAAAGTCCTATACAGTGTTAAAAAAAAAAAAACCCTAACTATACAAAATGGGAGAGGGAGGGTGTGTGTGTGACAAGACAACAATTCATGTGAAAAAGATCTTTTACTCAAAGATCTTTAGTGAGGGAGCTGACAGCATAACATAGCAGCCTGGAAAGCTTAGCACAACCTCAGGGTCCAGAATTAGGTAGGCACCGATCCTTCAGTACTATGCCCAGGTCAAAACACATAGGCAGTACTATGTAGTGTTTTGGCATTTTATCTTTTTTTGGATTATGGGTATTTTCAATTAAACTGTTTTTCAGTTAACAAATGTTTGTTTTCCTCCCATTCCCCCATTTTCTCCCCTCTCCCCAAATTTAAAAGGAAAAGAACAAAAACCTTATAACAAATATGAATAATCAAACAAAACAAATTTCCATATTGGTATGTCCAAAAAATGTAGTTCTCCTTCTGCATATTGAGTCCATTGCCTCTCTGGCAGGAAGTGGGTAGCATAATTCATTATTAGCCTTCTGGGATTGTGCTTGTTGATTGTGCGGACCAGAGTGTTTCATATTTTGAGTCTTCAAAGTTGTTTATTTTTACAATGCTGTTTGTATACAGATCATTTTCCTGGTTCTGTTCACTTCACTGTGCATCAGTTTGCATAGGTCTTCCTAGGTTTCTCTAAAACTAGCCCTTTTGTTACTTCTTGCCACATAATAGTATTCCATTAATTCCATTCTCCAGTTGATGGGCATCCCCTTAGATTCTAGTTCTTTGCCACCACAAAAAGAGCTTTTAAGTGTGTGTGTGTGTGTGTGTGTATTTTCTTTCTGCGATTGCTTTGGGGAGATAGGCCTAGTCACAATATTTATGGGTCAAAGGATATGAACATTTTAGTCACTTTAGGGACATTGTTGCAAATTAATTTCCAGAATGACTGGATCAATTCACAGCTCCACCAGCAGTACATTAATATGCCTATTTTTTTCTCAACCTTCCAACATTTGTCATTTTTCTTTTGGTTCCATTTCATTTTAGAAAGAACATTAAGAATTATCACTAGAGGAGGACAACAAGGTATGTGTGTGTGTGTTTGTGTGCGTATATACATACATACATATATATATCCTATGAAAGAACCTGGAAATGAGAAGATCTAAATGGAACATGATAGCTGTACCTAAATTAGAAAGACTATCATACAAAAGAAGGATTAGACTTGTTTTCCTTGGCCTGGTGGGAAGAACTAGTAGTAATGGATATAATTTGCAAAGACAATAAATTTCAGATCAATATAAAAGAAAACTTCTAAGAAATTAAAGCTGTCCAAAAATAGAATGGGCTGACTCATGATTTTCAAATAGAGGCTCAATGATTACTGAGCAAAGAAGTTAGAGAGAAAATTCTTGTTCAAATAAAATTTGGATTGGTAACTTCTGATTTCTTCCCTGGTTTCACCTATTCCTAAATAAAACCCTCCTCTTTTTCCCTGTATTCTTTCTTTTTTATAAAACTTCAAAGATTAGTAGATTTTTTTAAAGTCCTTTTAAGTCATTGAACTTTCCAACATCATTCTTAGTGGTAAAAAGTAAAATGTAAAATTTCCCCCTAAAAACTTGAAAACAGTCAGAAAGAAAGTAGGTTTAGACCTATATCTCATACCAAATTCCTCAATACATTAAAAATAAGATACATGACCTGAATATTGAGCTTCATGATATAAAAAAAAGTTAGAAGAGGAGCAGGTTCTATATTTTTCACAGATATGGGTAGGAGATGTAGTGTTAAGCAAAAAAGGAACAGCTGCAATCACAAATGATAAAATTGATAAAATATAAATAAATTATATAAAGGGGTAGCTAGGTGGCACAGTGGATAAAGTGCCCAGCCTGGAGACAGGAGGACTCTTCTTCTTGAGTTCAAATCTGGCCTCAGATACTTAATAGTTATGTGATCCTGGGCAAGTCATTTACCCCTGTTTGCCTTAGTTTCCTCATCTATAAAATAGGTTGGAGAAGGAAATAGCAAACCACTCCAGTATCGTTACCAAGAAAACCCCAAAAGGGGTCATGAAGAGTTGGGCATGACTGAAAATGACTAATCAACAAAAATTATGTGAAACTGAAATGCTTCTGCACAAGTAAAATTAATACATCTAGGATAAGAAGTGAAGTGGTTGAATAAGGGTGAGGGAAATCCTTGCCAAATTTCTCAGATAAGGGTTTATTATTCAAGATATTCAATGTCTCCCAAAAATCATAATAGTTTAAGCTTTAAATTTCAAAACTGCACTAAGATTTTTGGACAACCATTTGTAGGTAACCAATATCTGTGTGTGTATATATATACATACATATATATATATATGACCAAAAGTTATTCCTCAGTAGATAGTCAAAGGATATGAATAGTTCTCAAAAGAAGAATTACAAACTATTAACTATGAAATGAAAGAATACTCCAAAGAACTAATAATAAAGATAAATGAAAATTAAAATAACCATGCAATTTTATTCCACACCCAGAAAACTGGCAAAGACGACAGAAGATAGGGCTATTCAGTGTTGGAGGAATTGTGGGAAAACAGGCACAGTAGGGTATTGGTGGTAGAGCTGTGCATCAATGCAACCATTTGGGGAAGCAATTTGGAATTATACGAATAAAGTGACTAAAATGCCCATATCCTTTGACTGAGAGAATCTACTACCAGGTAGTTATTGATAAGAAGGAAGTCCCCATTTCTGTGATAACAAAGAACTGGGAACAAAATGTCTGTTCACTGATTGGGAAATAGGTTAAAAATATAAATGCAATGGAATATTACTGTGCTGTAAGAAATAACAAATATGATTAAAACAGAGAAGGATGGAAAGTCTTACATGAATTGATGGAAATACATAATGTATGCACTTAGACGTAGTCAGATAAAAGAAAGGACAACTAAGAAAGTAAAATTCTTTCATTGTTACAAATTTTATTCCAAAAAGACAGCTTGTATGTATTTTGGCTAATGGGATGCAAAAGTATTTAGAATAGTGTTTCCAGCACATAGGAGAGATATTCAGTGAAGGATGTCTGGGAGAATGTAGATGAGAACTGCACAGAAAATGTGGATAGACTGTTGCCTAACTGAGACTACTCACATTGATGAGATCCTAGATCCAATGAAGTACAAATTTGCCCCATTATCCAGAAACAATTGAATATCTCAAGAAGTCTACATACAAAAATGAAATTCATGATACCTTCTAACATTGCTGTCCTACCATCCAAAGAATTGCCTGAAGTCAAAATAATAATTTGTTGTCATGTCTCGATTTATTTTGTTACTGTTTTCTTGCCTCTTTCGCATTCAGCTAATGTCTCATTGTATATTTTGTGTAGAAGTGGGAGTACAGAGGAGGACAAAAAAGGAAGGGATATAATCACCTTGAGTTTGAAAGGTAATTTCTCCCATACTTAATTATCTAACTATATTTTAGCATGAAAATGTGTAGCCACTCAGTTAGAACATGTAATTACAGAAGGTAAAGGAATCATAAAATCCTTATTAAACTTTGTGAACAAAATGTGCTATGATAAGCAGTAGACAATTTTTCAAGTTCAGTCATGCAGCATTTCAATTTTGTGTGACATCCAAATGAAAATACTGAACAATTGAATAAATTTTAGTAAAACTTCTGATGAGAAAAAGCCTCATATGAAATTATGAGCAATAACTTTAGAGACCGTACTGATTTAGTTAGTTTTATACAAAATATTGATATAATTATATTTGTATGATCAATATCTCCCAATGTGTCTTTTCCACTCCTCCTTCCCCTTACAGTGAATAATTTTCAAAAGAGGGCAGGGGGAATTCAATCAAACCAAACAACTTTTAAAAATGGGACTTCCCTCTGTATTGCTGCTTCCTGGATTATGTTGTTGGCATATAGAAATGTTAGCATATAAAAATGTTTATTTTTTCCTTCCTTTTATTTCCTTAGTAATCTACCTTTCCCCTTTTTCTCCCTTCTCTTTTCCTTTCTCAGTTAAGAGGTTAGTCTAAAAATCTCCCCTCTTCTCTTCTCCTCCAGCTTGTTTGTTTTCTTTTTTCTGCACCTTTTTCTAAGAAGTTTTTCTTTGTTTTGCTCTCTTCAATAACTTTTTTTCCTTCCCACTTAATTCCGAAGCTTTATTCTTTTGATTCTCAATCTACATACACTTTTTTTATTCATTAATTTTTCTATATTTTTCATGAGGTTAAAATTTCTGAAGAGGCTTGATTATTCTAACTAATTTCCATTATTGCCTTTATAAATCTTTCTCCAATGTCCCTTTTTGCTAATATGCCTAACTCTTAGTAATAATTAGTTAGAGAACTAATGTTGGATGGAAGTAGCTACATGCATTAGAAATTACCCAAGGTCCCTAATCATGTAGTCTCATTCTTCCATCTGCTTTCTCCAAAATTCTTCTTCTTCTTAGTGATTGTACCATCTAAACTCTGGATCTGTCCTTGCTCACCTCCCTGGATGCTATCTACTTCTAGGAGCTCATATATTCCTTCTCCTGGGTCAGAATATTGTCCACAGAGCCACAACACTTTCTCTGAGAAGGGAGAAAGCAAGTTAAAGCTTTGAGAAAACAAGAAGTCTCAGCAAAATAGAAAATGATTGCTCTATTGTATGCTTTAGTCACATCTTGGAAGCTACTTAGATGTTGATTCCAAAGTATTGGAGTATAACAGCCTGAGATTCTCCACAAGATTGTGTGTGTGTGTGTGTGCATGTGTGTGTCTAGAATCCTACAAATAAACTTGTAATTGTTTGCAGGTAAGGGTTATTTTGGAGTAGCTAAGTGGTGCAGTGGATAGAGTATCTGGCCTGGAGTCAGGAAGAGTCATCTTCCTCAGTACAAATTTGACCTCAGACACTTACTAGTTGGCAACCCTGGGCAAGTCACTCAACCCTGTTTGCCTCAGTTTCCTCACCTGTAAAATGAGCCAGGGAAGGAAATGGCAAACCATTTCAGTGTCTTTGCCAAGAAAACCCCAAATGGGGTCATATAGTTGGATATAATTGAACAACAAGCTTTATTTTAGAGATTGTTTATATCTTCTTTTTCTGGATCCCCTCAGTATGACGATTCTTGGACTTTATCCTTAAAGAAAAGAATAGTTCTTATGTAAAATATGTTCCTCAAAAATCAAAAGCAAATTTTTATTTGCTAAAAGCTCAAATCTTTCCCTTGGGAATACTATCATTATGTGATAAGACATTATGTCATAAAAATATACATCAAAATCACATTGGAGTCAGGATTTGCTAGGTCTATTGGTATTGGTGGTTCTGACTTTTGAATAAGACAAATAAGGCAAAGTTTGATTGCTACATGTCCGTGCTAGCTGTTGTAATTGTTTTTAAACAATAGGTACCTAACTACCTAAGGTTATCCAGTGTTTTTACCCATTAGCTTTCATTATACACACAATGCTTATGATTGTCTTTTGGGGTGTTGCACAATAGAGCTCAGTTACTACTTTTACTTCCTAGTACTGACAAAGTTCAACTGTGGAAAGCATAATTTCACTTCTTGCTGATTTACTTTCTTCCAAACTGTTCCATTATTAGAAAGTTTTTCTTGCTTTCCTCCTTCCCGATACACCGTCTCTAATTCCTCTGATTTAGACCATCAAGAAATAGCATTGGACTATGAGTCAGAAATCTTGTAATCAGGTTCAGTGGTCATGGCTGTAATGATCCAGTCCAGAATTAAAGGTAAGTTCACCG
Source organism: Bettongia penicillata ogilbyi (assembly GCA_023548195.1). Taxonomy (NCBI): domain Eukaryota; kingdom Metazoa; phylum Chordata; class Mammalia; order Diprotodontia; family Potoroidae; genus Bettongia; species Bettongia penicillata. The sequence continues at coordinate 4,319,571 of JAJHZJ010000287.1, read as the reverse complement.
ATGGAAACTCACACACAAGCTATAGTTTTAAGAGATTAGGCTACTGCTGGGTAGTAGTCACACACATATGTTATACTCATACATATGCGTATGTGTCTAATGTACAAAAAGACCTTAATATTTAAAAGCTTAAAACTACACTGATTTCTGAGATATCCTATATACACATGTGTATATGTATGTTTGAATATGTGTGTGTGCATAAACAGTACCTGGCATAGAATAGGTACTTAATAAATATATATTTATACAGACATACATGTGTATATGGATATTGAGCCTTCTGTGATGTACTCTCTAGAGTGTGTGAATGCAGCCAACCTAGCCTGATTTTCTCTCTTTGCCAGTTAGCTCCTGAAGGTAATCCCTCCCTAAGCCCTATCACAGCTGCCTGAGCTGACATGTCATTTGAAGTATTACATCCTTTTCATTCATTCCCGCTACCTTGGCAACATTGTTTTTGCTTTCTAAGGGTAGAATTCTATTCTAGCGATATAGCTTGATAAGCTAAGTAACAAAGACTTGTTGAAATAACCACAGAGGCACCATGTATGATTATAAGGGACCAGAAATTCAAAATTATTTCCTTCTTGCTTTGTCAGTTTACCAAGAGAAAGAGCCCAGTTAGATTTTCACTTGTTTTTCCAGTTTGCTCAAAAGAGGTTGCTTGCTATTCACTTTATACTAGTTAACAATTTAATATTCTTTAAATGTAGAAGGGGCAGAGTGGAGTAGTGCATAGGAAACTGGCCTCTGAGCCAAGAGGACTTGGGTTTGGGCCCTTGTACATCCTGGCTATGTTACCTGGTCAAGTCAAGTGAAGTCAGATGTCACTGGGGTAAAGTGTGTGGAAAGTATTGACCTGGTGTTTTATTCAGTAGTATTGACCTTGAATACTAAGAATATTACTGAAAAGAAAGAAAGAAATGACAAGATTCTAGCTTATATAGGATGGATCCTTAAAGATTCCAGTGCTACCCAAAAGTTTTCTTGGTAGTACCTCATCTTTTCACTATTCATATGACTTTGTTACAGTTTTGACCCAGACTACTTTCATTTCCTAGTTTCTTGCCCTTTTCTCTTCTCCTGCTTTGGATGATAGAATTAAAATTAAAAGATTCCTCAAGGACAATATTATTGTTTTATAGATGAAGAAACTGAGATGCATAGATATTTCATGATTTGCTTGAGTGAGTAAGGTCATGCACAAAATAAATATCACAGGTGGGATTTGATCCCAAGTCCTCTGATTGCAAAATCATGCTTTTGTCACTAGGCTGGGCTATATCCTAATGATATGAGTTTATCATTACTATTACCTCCTCCCCCGCAAAAAAAGATATCAAAGACAGAGGGAAAGGGACTAAGGGACTCACCTGTACAAAGGAACACTTTCTGCACTATTAAAGAAATGCAAACAAAATGAGTGCTCATCATTTGGGGAGTGGTAGTACAGGTAGACTCTGGTCTACAAATGTAATAGAATATTCCTGCACTTCCAAGAATAGCTATAAAGAATTTAGAGAAACTTGGAAAAACTTGCATGAATTGAAGCAGAATTAAAAAAGTAAAAGCAGGAGAATAATGTATACAATACCCACAATAATGTCAAGGAAAATAATTTTTCTAGATTTCAGAATTGTGACCCATGTAAGGATCAATCACAACTTCAGAATATGAATGAGGAAGCATGCCTCCTGGCTACTTTAGCTGATCTCCTGGTTTACTTTGGCATCCTCTTTTCAGGATCCTGGTTATGTGTTGACTAGAACCTTGGTCTGGTTGTACTTGGCTTCCACATAAATTTCTCTCTCTATTTCCTGTGCTGTGTAACCTAATCCCCCAACTACATGCATCCATAAACTTGGCTTCTTCCATAAATTTGGCATTCTCTTCCTCTACTTTATTAACTCCTGGTAGATCCTTCAAGTAGACCTCAGCAGTCATATTAATTCATTCATCAAGCACTTTTTAAGCACTTACAGGGTACTAGAAAAGCTAAGAAAATACAATTATTCCTTCCACATCATGGGGGTTAGATGCACCCCCATGGTCTAGAAAATCTGTGTAAAATTTTTTGGCTTTCCCTTCGTACCAGAGAAGGGTACTCTGAATTTTTTCTTTTTCTTTTATGGAGTGTTTAGAGTATTAAAAGTTAAAATATGTTGATATTAAACAATACAGATGCATATATTTTATACATTTCTGAGTTTCTAAACTTTTTTTCTGTGTCATCTGCTGGCCTTCTCATGTCATCTGTGGCTTCCTCAAAACTCCCCCAAAATTCCCATTTAATTTCTTATGCCAAAATTTTTTTTACATTTCTTACGCTGACCTATGATATATCAAAATCATGATGAGAAAAGTCAGAGTGTGGAAGGGATAAGCATAAAGACAAAAACTAAACAGTCCTTGACCTCAAGGAGCTTACCTTGTATTGGGTAAAGTACCCTCCTAAGGCCCTACACCACTGCTCTGACAGGTAGGGTATATTTTTAAATTAAGTTGACCTAATAGCGACTGTCTCCCTGGGGTAAGAGGTGAGATGACCAGGGCGGAGGTTGTCAGAATCCTATGCAAGCTCAAGGCCTAGAAGCCATCAGATAAAGTCAGAGAAAAAGAAGCTGTGATGTTATGGCCATGAGCAAGTGAAAGATCTCAGAGCCAAGAAGTCAGAAGGAAGAGGAAATGCTACCAGATCCCAGAGTTGAAAGCAGGAAGTAGTCAGGTGCCAAGCAGGTTAGATTCCTGAGCTAAGGAGCAGAATACACTTAAGTAAGAAGCCAGATTTTATACAGAGATTTCTTTTCTCTCTGTCATGTTTGATTCTTCAAGCTTAAGTTAGTGGTAGGAGAGAGAAAGAGAGAGAAATGTATACATACATATCTACATGTTATTTGTCATCCAATAAATTACCTTTTGCTGCTTGATAAACTTTGTAAAAAATATTTTTACCTACAAACTTCTGTTAAGGGTTACGAGAGGAATGGACCTATTAGAAAGAAAATATTAGAGTTCCTTCAAAAACAAAGAAATCCTTTAGATCCATCTTTCTCTGGGGTTGGCTGTCTTACAATTGAGTTTGGGAGGTGGAGGGATTAATTTATGCCAGGTCTGCACAACCTGTAGCCTGCACAGCCTATGTGGCAAAGGATTTCCTTTATATACAAAGGATGTTTTGCTCTACATTTTCGGCTGGCTGCTGAAAATCCTTTGGCATATCACAAGCAGCCTGAAGGCCATAAGCCACCTGCCAGCAAGGTTGTGCAAGCCTGATTTATGTCTATTAATTTATGCCCACTAATACCCATATATTATTTGAACAAAGATAGATATGACATTGGATTCCATTTCTGGTACTGGATTTCATTGTTCAAGAATGAAATGCTTCCTTATTTTCACACAGAATTCCACCCCTCCCACCTGGTTAAATTACTCAAATGCACTTCATCTTGTAAAGGTCATGCATCCCTTATTTTTAAGTACTTGATAGAAAATTGAAATTTTGCACGTGCGACCATGTTTCATCCTTAAATGTTGTATACATGTTACTTTCTTACCTTCTCTCTTTTCATTTGCTCAGAAATAATTATCTTGGCGTTATAATAGTCAGAACAATACTTGTTCTCCAGCTTATTACAAGATTGTATTTCCATTGAGAAGTTCTTCATGGTATATTAAAACACAAATGAGGTAGCTATAATCAATGGCAATAGAAGCCTAGAAATATAATTATAGGACCTCACAATTTGACTGGGGATGACAGATGGTAATTTGGATTACAGTGTATTACAAATAATGCTAAATTGCTAACAGGAAATATTTTTAGCCTCTTTTCACACTCACAATCCGTCAAGCATAAGATAAAGCATATCAGGGAGCACAAATCATTAGAAAGTAAAAAGCAAAGACGCACTGAAGAAATAATGCAACATCCATTCTGTTAAAGTCAACTCTCATTTAATGCTCTGTTACTGAGTTTAAAAGGCAATTCCTGTGGTAAGCCATTTAATCTTATTTCTTTACAGGAAAGCAAAAAGAAAGTACACATATTCCACAACAATGTTCACTGAAAAAGTATTGCCTCTAGCTTTGAAATGGACTTGAGCAAATCCTTCTTAGTGTGAACAGCTTTTTTAGGTTATTGAAGTTTATACCGAACCCCATTAAAGTTCAGCTTCCATGTCTCTTCCTAGTGCTGGGGTAACCTTGGTTTCTCCAAGATAATGCCCAGATAGCAAAAGCTTCAATAGGTTCCATAGAGGTGGACTGGGCATCTGGACTAAATGCCTATGGTCTGAAGGCCTACTTCCCTACCTAAATCCAGAGAGGTTTATCTTCAACAGATTGGCCAACAAGTGGTGAATTGGTTTTTTTTTGGTTACAGAAATATAATCTAAGGTATGAAAGGGTTATGATCTTAATGAATGTAAGGAGAAACCACTTTAATGAGTTCATAAGTCTTTGAAGGATTGATGTTTGTGCTTAATCGAGTGTGAAGAGGCAGTAACACCCCTGACAGAGAATCATTGACTTGGTGCAGAATGACACAAACTTTTGGGACTTGTCAATGGAAAATTAATTTGTTTTGCTTGAATATGTGTATTTGTTACAAGGGTTTTGATTTTTTTTTCCCTAGTGTGGGAAGGAGGTAAGAAAGAAGAGAAAATAGATTACTGTTAACTAAAAAAATAAAATTTAACATAAAATGTATTAAGAAATAAAAGCCATGGGGAACCTCTGGGAACATATAACATTTTTATGTCCTTTATAAATAAAACAAGTGATCTAAAATGGAAATTCATGGTTTCATGTAGAATTTTCTTTCTGTATTCTCCTGTGTGTAGACAGATACTTTTGTGAGGGGAAAATTTAGTATTTAAGGTCAGGATAATTTTTTTTCTCACACACACAAAAAAAGAGCCAAAGTTTATGACAGACATCTACTAACAAAAATAACATATTCTTTGATTAACCACGTCTACTATGGCCACTAGAAAAAGTTGCTCTGTTCTAAAGTATGTGTTTCCTTACCTCAGTTCTTTCCAGAGATTGTGTGCTGGATAAGTTCCAGCTTCTAGATTTTAGAAATCAAAATGAATGAATGAATGAAACAGATCTGTCCAAAGGTGGAAGAGGCTGTCTTGAGAGATGTTGAGTTTACTCATCCTGGAGGTCTTCAGAGGCTCTTTGTGAGTAGGCCAAGTCCCATTTGGTCATTGTTTGGGCCCTGATGCCTCTGAGTGAACATAAATAGCAATTGTTTCTGTTCTGATCAGAAACCCTGAGGTTCTTTCTCTCCCAGATTGATTTTTTTTTTACTAGGAAATAGAGGCCATTCTCTGCCTCATTCTTACTTGTCTTAATCACTGAATGGGGGTTGCCTCTGTCAAACTGAGACCTGTTAAAGACCTTAGTTTAAAAAGGCCAAGATCTCCCACTGCATCTAGGACCATCTCTAGTTGTCCTGATCTATATCTTCCCACTGGATCCAGACGGCTCCAGAGGAGAAAGTGAGGCTAGTAACTTTGCACAGTCCTCCCTCACTTAAAGTCAATTCATTTACATGTCATGGCATCACCTCTCTGATGTCATGGTCCTCTTCAAGAATGAAGGACAAGCAACAACCTCTGTGAGTAGTAGTAGGAACTGGGGACCCAACTGGAATTGATCAGCTGGGAAACACAGCTCTTTTTCTTTCTTTCTTTCCATCTTTCTATCTTTCCATCTTTCTTTCTTTTCCTTCCTTCCTTCCTTCCTTCCTTCCTTCCTTCCTTCCTTCCTTCCTTCCTTCCTTCCTTCCTTCCTTCCTCTTTCCTTCCCTTCCTCCTCTCCCTTCTTCCTTCCTTCCTTCCTTCCTTCCTTCCTCCTCTTCCTTCTTCCTTCCTTCCTTCCTTCCTTCCTTCCTTCCTTCCTTCCTTCCTTCCTTCCTTCCTTTGTTTCTTTCTCTTTCCTCTGTCCACATGGGGTATCATTCCCTTACCTCTGGGTGCTCTGATTGTTTTGATTGTTGAAAACTCTCAAGATAATTTGGGTTTCATGGCCTAGATTTCTTTCTTAAGGACTTGCCTTAAACCTAAATCACTCTGGCTCTCATTGACTGGCCAACATGGCCAACAGTAGGTCCCAGGTCGAGCCCCACTTGATTGTTGTTTGGAGTCTGATTAGCTCAGAGTGAACGTATAGCAATTGTTTCTGTTTTGGTCAGACAAACATCCTCGAAAACTCTTTCATTGCATCAGTTTTTAGGGAAGAATCTAGGGTGAATCACTAATTCAAATATAAGTTTCTTAGACTAGCCCTTAGCCTGTCAAACCACTTGCCACTCTCCAACTAAACCTCATTTTCTGTTACCCACTGCTTCATCCGAGTCATCCTACCTTCTGTTCACTAGAAACATTTTTTTTCTAATTCCATCCCTTTGCAAATATTCCCTGCATTTTAATTGCCTTCCGTTCTCTTTCAATCCAGATCCTACTTCATAACCCACGGTACTGCTCTCTCCTGGTTCTCCTTTTACGTGACTGACAAATTTTCCTCAGTCTCCTTTGCTGAATAGCCATGCTTTGGGTATATTGCAAGGTTCTGTCCTGAGTCTTCTTTTGTTTTCTCTCTCTACTCTTTATTGTAATCTCCTCATCACCACTCATGAATTCAGTTATATATTCCAAGCAGATGGCTCCCAGATTTTGCATGCAACCTTCATCTCTCTCCTAAATTCCAGACTTGCTTCAATAACTGTCTCCTAGAAACTTTGAACTAGACGTCCTGAGTAGGCAATTCAAATTCGATATCTCCAAAACTGAATCCATCATCCTTCTCCCCCATCAATCATCCTTCTTCTGAGATTCCCTATTATTGTTGAGATACTGTGCTTCTTCTAGCCACTTTGGTTTGCAGCCTCAGTGTCATTCTGAATGTCACCCTTCCTCACCGCCCAGATCCAACCCACTGCCAAATATCGCCATTCCCTCCTTCGTAACATCTCTCATATAAGATGAAATGGAAAGAAGATTCCTTCTTTCTATTCACTGAAAATCCTTCTAATTGGTCTCCCTGGCTTATCTTTCCTCACTATAATAATAACAATAAATAATAACTAGCATTAAATATGTCTTTTTGTTTTGAAAATGATTTACATATTATTTCATTTGATTGTGTGACTTCAAGTAATCCTCTACACAGCTGTCAAAGTGATTTTCCCAAAGCTTATGCCTGACCATATCACACTCTCCCTCCCCAACTCAATACATCTCAGTGGTTCACTGGCTATTGTATATAAACTGCTCTGTTTGGCATTTAAAGTTTTTCCCCACCCAACCTCTTCCTATCTTCTCAGTCTTCACATTACTTTTCCCTACCCACTCTATGTTCCAACCAGTCTAGCCTACTTCACACACAGGAATCTAACTCTTCTCATTGCCTTTACACCAGTTTCCCCCTGTGGCTGTAATGCTCCCCCTTTATACGTCCACTTCTTTTTATCCCTTATTTAGGGCAAATTCCCCCTTCCACATAAAGCCTTTCCTGATCTCCTCACACAGTTGTACTAACAATTCTTCCTCTCCAAACTACCTTGCATTCATTTTCCATATAATGTGTAAATATTGAAACATATATATGTATACATATATATGCACACATACACATATGTGTATGTGTGTATATGTGTATCTATATATGTGTATGCATGTATGTGTGCATATATATGTGTGTGTATATATATATATATATGCACATATGAAATTTCTCCCACTGGAATGTTCCCCCAGGAACAGTTTCCTCTTGTCTCTGAATCTTCTGCAACTAACAAAAGTGCCTGACTCATAGTAGCTGTCTAACAGCTACTTGTTGGTGGATTGATTGATCTCCTCTAAGAAGTTTTTCTTGACAGACCTTACCCAATTTTGCTTATTATTCTATTTTGCAACTCTTAAGTATTTAAGTCATACATATATATGATACCCATAATTTATCAAAACATCATTTTTTTCTTTCAGTATACATCTTAAATCTCCATCTGTATCATAAGGCCCTTGCTTTATAGAGAGGATCTATCCTTTTTTAGGTATGAGTTGGCCTAGTTGACCACTGAAGTCTCTTCCAACTTTGAAATTCCGTGATTTATAAAGCCAGGGAAGCTAGGTGGTGCTGAGAATAAAGTACCAGGTCTAAAACAAGGAAGACTCATCTTCCTGAATTCAAATATGACCTCAGACACTTACTGGCTGTGTGACTCTGGGCAAGTCACTTCACTGTTTGCCTCAATTCCTTATCTGTAAAATGAGCTGGAAAAGGAAACAGCAAACCACTCCAGTATCCTTGCCAAGAAAACCCTAAATGGGGTCACAGAGTGTTGGGCAGGACTAAAATAAGTGAAGAGCAACAATGAAGTTATAAAGACAGGTATTGTGCCACTTTCAGAATTCCTACATGTATTACCATGCTCTGCACGCAACAGCTATTACTTCAGCAGGTGATTTCCAGAGATTGTGTGCTAGATAGAGTTCCTGATTCTATATTTTAGAAATAAAAATAAAGTAGACACATTCTTCCCCAAAGTGGAAGGGGCTACCTTGAGAGGCTAACTGGCTATCTGCTAGGAGAACGCCTACCAGACGTCCACCCTTTATGATTTACAGATGGACTGGTATCAGATTCTGATGCTATGCAATCTGGGAAACACTACAGAGTGAGAAAATCAGTGGGACTTGGTGACTGACTGGATTAAGGAGGAAAGAGGTAAAGGGGAAAGAGGTATGGAAAGTGGTTCTGAGTTAATCTGGAAAATGTTGGTACTGTGGATGGTAAGAGGGAAATTGGGAAAGGGCAGCTACTTGGCATAAAAAAAGAATAAATTCCACTTCCAAAATGTTTTTGATATTGATAAAACGTCCAATTAGATACTGGAAGATACAAGACTACAAAGAATGTGTATGATCAAGACTGAAGATATGGATTCGGAAGTCATTTTAAATAGCTGATAGTTGAAACTATGTGATAGCCTTGTAAGTGGTCTTTCTCCTCACCTCTCACTCCCAAAAGCAACTCTTATGTTCCTAAAAAAGAGTTAGCTAAGCAATGATTTCCCTCCATGATAGCTAGCAATTATCTCTTTCTTGCCCCTTAAATCCTCTATACTTTGTAAGGAAATGTGCTTGAATTTTGTACACATCTTAATTTTTACTAGGTATAAATCTATGTACAAAGCTAAGCATTTTAGTCTTAGAGTTCGATTAAAAATTCTTAGAGTGGTATCCAGGAAGAGTTTCTGTATTCATTTTCCTGTAGCTACTTAAAATTTTATTTAATAGCTTCTTTTATTAGACATATGTATTTCCTGGTAGCCTTGGGGTTCATTTTTACTATTGTAATAAAATAAGAAAACTTCTATTACAGTTTATATCTAAAACAAAACAGTGTTTATGGCATATAAGCAATCATTTTGTCCTTGTACATATATAAGGTATGAGAAAAGACTGAGCCTGGCTTAGAGGGGTCTGAAAACATCATCTTATTACTTTATTGTCACACTATACACATACACATGTATATAATATGTATTGTGTGACATGAGTGGCTCTGACCTCACTGTCTGATGAGCTAGATCTGTTACATTTCAACCTTTCTCTAGCATTCTCTAATACTCTGAAGGGGTTGAAGGAGTTTCTGTTCTCTGCCATTGTCCAGAGCTCCACAGATTGTTCCCCCAATTTTGGGAGTTCCAAGACCCCAGTTCTCATTTAACCACTTTAACATCACATTAGCTTTGACAGAGGAATATTTATTTTTCAGGTATAATAAGAGCAAATATATAAACATTTCCCCCCAACACCTTTCAGGCATAATCTTCCATACCACCTCAGTCCCTGGGAGGGAAAGGAAATTAGGCCAGCAACTTAATTCAGTTCTCATATAAGTCCCTTCAAGTTCAAATCCAAGCCTTGGTAGGCTAATGTCTCGGACCAATGATCCTTAAGTCTTCCCTGCTACGCTGGTTACAACATTCAGCCAAATATCTTCAGTTGCAAGATCCCTACGACTTGAGCTCCTAGGTTAAGGACTCCACTGCCTGCACCTAGAACTGAAAAAGAAAAAGGAAACAAGACCAAAACCCCAAGTCCATTTTGCACATGGTTGTATGACCAAGGTGGAAAGAAGATGACCCTCAGGCCCTTCCACCTTGTGCTAGAGGGAGGCTGTACTTAGTAAGGTGGATCTTAAGACTTCAACAGTTCTGGTCATGCAGCAATGGAGAAAGAAGCTGTTCCCAAGCACTTGGTAGACCAATGCAGGATGCCCCCACATAGACCTAGATCTGTCTCATAGGAGCAGGGTTCCCAGGGCCTCCATCATAGGTTATATAGACCTGTGCCAAACTCCCATTACATATGTATAAACCTACCTCAGCTGTTATTGTTTATGTGGATACCAAATATATGTTCTGTTTTATTTCTACTTATTTTATTTTTCAACTACGACCCACCCAATCTGCATTTTAAAAACCCCATTTCAAAACCCCATTTCGTCTCGCTTATAAACTTTTTAAAAAAAGTCAATTCCTGATTCCCTTGCCCCCACTTCCCTCCCAATATTGTTTCTCAAGTGGAAAATATCATTTTAGCCTCCTAAATGAATTCACAGAATCTAGAGCAGGGGTTAACAGCGGCAGCAGCACAGCGACACACAGTGGTCGGAGAGGGAAGCGTCAGAGTCCACTAAATGGAGGTATATGCCAAAGCAACCAGTTAGAAGTAAACGTTCTTACACCTGTTTCCTAGGCTTCCAAGGTATTAACTACACTAAAATCTCAACCCCCTGCTGTCTCTATCACAATATCACTTTATGACATCCTATGGCAAACTCCTTTATATGAGCCCAGTTTGGTTGGTTGCTGTCCTTTGTTCTTGAAGAGGACATCACCATGATAAAGTGAAGCTTCAGTGTGTCCAACTGTGGCTGATCAGACCAATATGAGCTAGGACTGCTCTACCACAGGTCAGCCACAGATAGACCATGTGAATATTTGGGGTGGAAATCCCAAATTTGTGCATCTTGCGTTTACTTTGTGCTGTCTCAATTCTGCTTTGCTCCAAAAGCGCAGTACCCTTTCTGATGTGGGCATGCTATGCTGAGCAACCCTGTGCCAGTGTCTCCCATGTTGCACGGTCAAATCCAAAGTTCTTTTGAGAGACTTTGAGAGTGTCCTTGTATCGCTTCTTCTGACCACTATGTGATCACTTGCCCCATGTGAGTTCTCTATAAAATAGTCTTTTTGGCAAGCATACATTTTGCATTTGAACAGCGTGGCCAGCCCATTGGGGTTGTGCTCTCTGAAGCATAGTTTGAACGCTTGGCAGTGCAGCTTAAGCACGAACTTCAGTATCTCGTACCTTATCCTGCCAGGTGATCCTTATAATCTTCCTAAGACAGTTAAAATGGAAAGTGGAGGGAGTGCTGGGTGCATGATTTTCTGTTTGCTGATGATTGTGCACTCAATGCAGCCTCTGAGATGTAACAAAGTATGGATCAATTCTCTGCTGCCTGTGCTAATTTTGGCCTAATAATTAACACCCAGAAAACACAGGGGCTCCATCAGCCACCACCACACCATCCATACATGGAACCATCAGTTACAACAAATGGAGAAGTTTTGAATGCTGTGGATAAGTTCACTTACCTTGGTAGTGTACTTTCCTGGGATGTACACCTTGACAATGAGGTTGATGCACACATTGCCAGAGCTAGCTCAGTGTTTGGGAGGCTTCGAGGAAAAGTTTGGGAGAGAAGAGGTATTGGACTGAGTACCAAACTGAAAGTCTACAGAGACATTGTTATATGCTTGTGAAATATGTGAAATCAATACCATATGAACTCAGTTGTCCATAGGTGTATGTATGCTGGAGACAGGAATAGAGAGGAGGGAGAGGGAGGTTAGGAGAAAGGGAGAGGGAGACAGGGACAGAGAAGTGGTCTCAGAATTACAAAATCCTGGCTTCAAGTTCCACTTCAACTCATCAGGTCAATAATAAGCATTTATTTAACAACTACTCTGTCTGGGATACTGTGTTAAGGAACAGGCATATAAAGAAAGGTGGGGAAAGTTCTCTGCCCTCAAGGAGCTCATAATCTAATGGGAGAGACAATATGCAATGTACAGACAAGATATATAGAGGACAAATTGGAGATAATTAAATAAGGGAAGCTCCTAATATTAATAAAGACCAATAAAGTCTTCTTGCAGAAGGCAAGGTTTTAGGTGATACCTGAAGGAAGCCAGTGAAGCCAAGAGGCATAGATGAGGAAATGGAGGACAGCCAAGGAAAATGCCTGGAGTATCTTATGTGAGTAATCACAAGGGGGCCAGTGTCATTGGTTCATAGAGTATGTGGAGGAGAGTAAAATGTAAAAGCACTTGAAAGACAGGAAGGGGTTATGAAAGGCTCTAAGAGTCAAATGTTTAATTTTATATTTAATCCTGAAGGGGAATAGGAAGTTACTGCATTTATTGAGTAGGGGAATAAAATGGTTAGACCTGCACTTCAGGAAGATGAATAAAGCTTTGGAAACTGAATAAAAAATGAATTGGAGTGGGATTAGAGGCAAAGAGATAGAACAATAGTCTATTGCAATGGTCTTTATCAGGAAATCAACAGGCCTTGCCAATAGATTGAGTATGGAAGGTGAGAGTGAGGCATAGAGGATGACACCTAGATTGTGGGCCTGAGTTTCTGAGAGGATGGAGGTACCCTCAACAGTAATGAGGAAGTGAGAAAGAGGGTAGGGTTTTGGGTAGAAGAAAATGAGTTCTAAGTTGCAGGATATAAACCCACATAAAATGAGTTAAGTTTTGGAAATACTGAGTTGAAGACATCTACAGGACATCCAGTTTGAGATGGCTCATAGGCAGTTGGAAATGAGAAATTGGAGAAGGAAATAAAGGTAGGACTGTGTATGTAGATTCTGAGAATCATCAGCATGGAGATGATAATTGAATCCATAGAAGCTAATCGTATTACTGAGCACAATAGTATAGAGCAGCAGAAGAGGCTAGGATAGAGCCTTGGGGGACATCCATGCTGTTATTCATAGCCTGGATGACTATCTAGCAAAGGAGATGGGGGAGTAGTCAAACTGGTAGAAGAACTAAAAGAAAAGGGTGATATGAAAATATAGAGTGAAGAGACTATAAAGAGGAAAGCATGGTCAACAGTGTCAAAGTTTACAGAGAGATCAAAAACATGAAAATTGAGGATAGAAGGTTAGATTTAGCAATTAAAAGATCATTGGTAATTTCAGGGGAGGAATCCAGACTTCAGAGTTAAGAAGGGATGTGACCACACTCTGGCTAACTCACTTAACCTTTCAGAGTCTCATGCAGTTTTCTAAAGCTTTAATTTATAGAACTGTGACAGCTGGCCTTGTCTACCACAAATTGTTTTCTGAGATTTCCCCAAACCCATGAGAACATAGGTCCTTACCAAGATGGACAGTGTAAGCAGTGTAACAAAAAGGACAGAAACAGTCTTGGTGTCGAGAATATCTGGGATGAAAGCCTGCCTCTGATGCATATAGGCTGTGTGACTGGGGAGTAAGGCACTTAGACCCTCAATGTACTAGGCAATTCTGTAAGATTAGAAATAGCAGAACAGTTTGAGAGCTGCATTGGTAGGAGTTTTAACAGTGTCCTATACCAGTGGAATCATAGGAGTGATCCAAAAATTAAATGCATGTATAAACACATGTATAAGTACAATTATGAACAGAAATTCTACATTTTAAAGCTAGGTATACACAAATACAGTTAGTCCAAAAAGCTTGGTTAAAAATTGTCTGACATACATTGGATTTTGATGGATGGTAGATATTGGGTCTTAAGGTTTAACCAATAAGAACTATACTTGGACAGGTGGTGACTTCAGAATGTGACTTATAGGTATCAGTGTATTCAGGCAGTAAAGCAAACAAACTCTCTCTGTCTCTCTCTCTCTGTCTCTCTCTCTCTCTCTCTGTCTCTCTCTCTCTCTCTCTGTCTCTCTCTTTCTCTCTCTCTCCTCCTCCTCCTGTCCTTCCCCCCTCTCTCTTTCAAATTTGGAATGAATGAGTAAATATTTATTTGCAAGATGGATCAGTCAGTATGTTGCCAAGGAAGACTTCTCCCAGCCAGTTCTCTTAACCTTACTAATCATCTACCTAAATAATCAATCAAAAACATTTGTGAAGCACCTCCTACTGTGTGCTAGGCATTGTAAAGCATTAGAGATGCAAATACCAAAGTAAAAGAGTCCTTGCTCTCAAGGAGTTTATGTTCTACTAGAAAGAGAACTGATAATGTTCAAACAGGATTTTCTGGATATTAAGTGTTATAACAAAGATGATAAATAATAGAAAGGCATATATATAAAAAGGCATAATATAAAAAGAATTTACTGTCTCTACTGAACTCTAATCCCATATTATTATTAAATATTTCAAATAGGATGTCCTATAAGCATCTCAACTCAATATATCCAAAACTGAATTCATTATCTTTCCCCAAAACTCACCCCTCTTCTGAACTTCGCTGTTTTTTTCATGAGTAGTACCATTCTGCCGATCACCCAGATTCTCATCGTTGGAATCGTTCTCAACTCCTCACTCCCCTTCATCCCGAATATCAATTCAGTTGCCAAATCTTGTCATTTCTCCAGCCATAATGGGTCTCACACACATCCATCCTGTTCTCCCTATCCATGTAGTCACCATCCTCATTCCTCTCATCACTTCTTTCCTGGACTATTGCAATAGCTTCCTAATGCTCATCCTGACTTAAATCTCTCAGTTATAATCCAGCCTCCATACAATGGTTTTCCTAAAATGCAAGCCTGGCCATCTCACCTTGCTACTCACTAAAAGCCCGTGCCTCCGCATGACTTTTAGGATCCAATATGACCTCATCTGTTTGGCATTTAAAGGTCTTTACAACCTACCCCCTTCCTATCTCTCTTATCTTTTTTCACATGACTCTCCTCCATACATTGTATGGTTAATCCACGCAGCGTCCCATGCTGTTTCTCACTGTGCCTTTGTACTAGCTGTTTGCCATGCCTGGAAAGCGCTCTCTCCTCATCTCCACCCCTTAAAATCCATTGTTTTTTATAGGAGGCGATTCTCAGTCCCCTTAATTATTAGTGCTTTCCCCTCTAAGGTTCTCTATCTATCTATATCTATATATGTTGCCCCTCATTAACATATAAGCTCCTCGAAGGCAGGAAACGTTTTTGTTCTTTCTTTGTATCTTTGTCATTATTTGTCCTTCCTTCTAGAAGAGGATCATGACATCAGGAAGATGATGCCATGACTTGCAAGTGAATTGGATTTAAGTGAGAGAGGGTTGTGCAAGGTCACCTCTCTCACATTCTTCTCTGGAGCCATTTGGAGCCAGTGGCAAGGTATAGATCAGGTTGACTGGAGATGGTCCCCCTTTGTATCCTTAGCACTTAGAACAGTGTCTAGAACATAGTAGGTGCTTTATGAATAAATGTTTATTGAACCATTATAGCAATAGTAATTATAATACAACATATCCTGAATTGAGTTTTAAACTTTTTTTTGTTGATAAATTTTCTTTTAATATAAATCTTTAATTTTCCTCCAAGTACAACTTCCCCCTAAATAATCAAGAAAACAACATAAAAGAATAATAATAACTGACAGAACACTTTGGTGGTTTCCTTTCCATTAGAAGAAAAAAAAGTGTGTAACTTTACAAAAATTTACTACCAGTGTTTTTCAATACTTTTTATCTGATTTTTGTTGCTCTATAAAGTTGAATTCATTTACATACTTGTAGCAAATATATTTATTGTTTTGAGCATTACTCTGTTCATTCTGCTGACATTCTCTCTGTCGGTCCTTCCTAAGCATTGAAAATTATTCAAACTTCAATCCCATTTAATGATGGAAATTATGCCATTAAATTGATGCCATTTCCTATAGCAAGGAAACATAATTTAAGACCTTAAACAACTTTTGTATTTGACAGAAGGAAGCTAGAGAATGTAATTCTATTTTTTGCCCTCTTTAAAAATCCATATCAAAGGAACACAAATTCCTTTGGATATAACCACTGCTTATGAAGTTTTATATATATATATATATATATATATATATATATATATATATATATATATATATATATATATATATATTCTCTGGGGTTCTCCATGGCCAGTTTTGTAAAGGACCATGGAAAGACACTCTAGCCCATGCTGTTGTTGACTCATTTCAGTCATGTCTGACTCTTCGTGATCCCATTTGGGGTTTTTATGGTAAAGATACTGCAGTGGTTTGCCATTTCCTTCTCCAGGTCATTTTACAGCTGAGGAAACTGAGGCAAAGAGGGTTAAGAGAGTTTCCCCAGGGTCACTTAGTTAGTAAGTACCTGAGGCCAGATTTGAACCACGAGGAGGAGTCTGCCTGGTTCTAAATCCAGTGCACCACCTAACTGCTCACTGAAGCCCAAACAGAAGACTATTCTAAGTACTAAAAGAGATACAGAATAAGAAACTAAAATTTTGCAAGATTCTCCCATTGATAGAGGAATGGCTAAACAAATTCTGGTAAATGAATGTAATGTAGTGAAATATTACTGCACTGTGACAAATGATGAATATTATTAATATAGAACAAGGGAAGATTTGAAAGATATGAAAACTATCTAGGGGATCAGTGGATTACAAGTTGGATGTGTCAGCACTGTGATGTAGCCACTGAAAAAACTAATGTGTGCTTGGGCTTCATTGAGGGCAATAGCTTACAAGAACAGGAGGAGGATAATACCATAAGTGCATAAATATTTTGTGTTCCTTTGATAGGTCCATGTTAGACCTCATCTAAAATATTGCACTTAGTTAAGCTATAGAAATCCCCTCCCCCTCCAGTTAATAACTCATGTTTTTCTAAATGAACACCAGAATCTATCCATAGTGGACATCCTATCATCCAGTACAAAATTGGAGCATCCCAAGCAACAAAATAACTGTATCTTAGAGTTTATATCACCTTTCTCAGTTTTGTCATTTATAAAATTAAGGGTCTGGACTAGACAATCTCTAATACAGTCCATTAGAGCTTTAATTTTATTATCTACGACTCATATTGAATCAGGATTCTACTGTCATTAAAGCGTAATCAGCTATTTGTTTGCCAAAGTTTACTTTTAGTAAACAATCTATTTCTCTCATTAATTCCAAAATTATCTTTCAGACAATTTGTAGCTGGAACAATTTGGTAGTCAACTTTTGATAATTTATTTCCAGAAATGGAAATAAATGAGTCCAAAGCAATGCCATAGCTTAAGTTTCTCATAACTGTTTCTTGGATTTCTCTACAGTGTAAGACATCAGTTAAAGCACTAACCTGGCATACTCCTTATGTCTGTTATATATTGGTAAATAGCATTTTTTAAGTGAAGAGACTACATCTTTTCCCACATTGTCACCTGTGTGCTGGGCACAATCTGACTTTGGTCTCCCTGAGTCTTGATTTATGCTTTCCACCCTAGGGTGTTCTGATTCAGATGGAACAAAAACTCATTTTTGCTCGGCATGTTTGCCTCTACTTTTTAACAGTGTGGCATTGGTATTTTTTTCTTTTTGTTTTTGTTTTTGAAGAAGGGAGGGAAGGCAATTGGGTTTAAGTGATTTGCCCAAGGTCAGGCTAGTAAGTGTATTCTGAGGCTGAATTTGAACTCAAGTCCTCCTGACTCCAGGGCTGCTGCTCTATTCACTGCACCACCTCGCTGACCTGGTGGTATTTTTAATAGTATTTTATTTTTTCAAGTTACATGTAAAGACAATTTTTAGCATTCATTTTTACAAGATTTTGAATTCCAAATTTTTTTTCCCTCCTTCCCTTCCCATGTTGCTCAAATGGTGAGCAATTTGGAATTATATTTGTGCAATCAAGTAAAACACATTTTCATACTAGTCACAGTTGTGAAAGAAGAAACAGACCAAAAGGAAAAAAAAAGTATGAAAAAATAAAGTGAAAAAAGTATGCTTTGATCTGCATTCAGAAATCAGTTCTTTATCTGGATGTGGATAGCATTTTCCGTCATGAGTCCTTTGTAATTGTCTTGGATATTGTGTTGCTGCAAAGAGCTAAGACATTCATAGCTAATCACACAATGTTGCTATTATTAGGTACAATGTTTTTCGAGTTCTGCTAATTTCATTTTGCATCAGTTAATAAAGGTCTTTCCAGGTTTTTCTGGAATCTGCCTGGCAATGGTATTTTTGCTTTGGACTTATTAATTGTAAATGTCTTGTATAATTAGATATATCTTTAAAATATAGTTGATAGTGTTTTTATGCTTGATATTTGGACTTAAGTCACCCATGAAAGGAGGACAGGTATACTAGGGTTAACATTTGAATAGTTTATTTTCACAGAATTATTAAAGAACTGAAAAGTGCCAGGGATCTAATCCAGTCCCTTCATTTTCATCATAGAAGTTTTGAGAAGGATGTTTTCTTTTTTTTCAGAAGTCCTGGACACCAAAGCTTAAGGATACTAAGCTAAAAAGTGTTCAGAGGCAGGCAACCACATTTATGAAGAGCCCTGAGTCCTAGCCTTATAACGATCTGTTGAAAGTTTAATTTGGAGAAGGGAAGACTCAAGGTGGGGGTGGTGAAGAGAAATGATAGCTGTCTTCAAGAATTTGAAGAGTTATAATGGAATAGAGAGTAGACTTCTGTTTGGCCTGAAAAGGCAGCATTGGGAACCCATGGGTAGAAATTACAGAAGCCAGTTAAAGCTTGGTGTTTAAAAACAAAATACTCTCCAACAATGAAAGCTGTCTCAAGAGTGGGATGGGCTACCCTGGAAGTTGATGGTTTCCTCTTCTTTTGAGATCTTCAAACAAAAGTTGGAAGACCATTTGTCAAGTATATTATTGTGGGGATTACTTTTATGTTGGACTAATCTTTTCCAATTCAAACTGTGTTGGTCTTTGATTTATGTGAACTAAATGAATTACTTGACTAAGTGAATTAAACATAATTAGGAAACCAGTATGTAGTGATCAAAACTACAGCAACGTAAATGTTGAACAAAATAACTACCCCTAGCATTTAAAGTTAAAAGATAGAAAGTCTCATTTTATTTTATTTGAAAAATCCTTTATTTTTATGTCAAAAAGTACACTAAAACACAAAATACGATCAGACTTCCATTTTATTATACTTAAAAGTTACCCATCTATATAACTTATGTCCATTTTCTCCTAAACCTCAAATGGACTCACACATAGACAAATGTCTAAAAGAAGGGCATTTAAGGTCACTACATATAATGGTATAAATTAATCTGCAGGAATTTTTCAAAAGCATGTGTTTTGACCATAGTAGCTCTGTACTGAAAAATCATACTTTCTGAATACTACAGTATGATTCAGTAATAGTTTACTAGTAATGTTTGCACATATTTAAATATTTCAAAATCTCCTGTAAGCCAGAATAGTTTATCTTCCTTTTAACTGTAATAAGCCAATTTCTGCCAGTTAAACTAGCTAATACCTAGAAGTTAATTTCTTTTTTTTAATATAAATTTATTTGACTTTTTACATTCATTTTCACAAAATTTTGGGCTCCAAATTTTCTCTCCATTTATCCCCTCTCCCCACCCCAATACACTGAGCATTCTAATTTTCCCTGTCACCAATCTGCCCTCTCTTCTGTCATCCCTCCCTTCTCTTATCCTCATCTTCTCTTTTGTCCTGTAGGGCCAGATGACTTTCTATTCCCCATTAACAGCATTTCTTATTTCCTAGTAGCAAGAACAATACTAAACAGTTGTTCCTAAAACTTTGAGTTCCAACTTCTCCCCATCCCTCCCTCCCCACCCATTCCCTTTGGGAAGGCAGGCAATTCAGTATGGGTCATATCTGTGTAGTTTTGCAAATGACTTCCATAATAGTCAGGTTGTGTAAGACTAACTGTATTTCCCTCCATCCTATCCTGCCCCCCATTGTTTCTATTCTGTCTTTTGATCCTGTCCCTCCCCAAGGGTGTTGACTTCAAATTGCTCCCTCCTCCCATTGCCTGCACTTCCATCATCCCCCCCACCCTGCTTATCTCCTTCTCCCCCACTTTCCTGTATTGTAAGATAGGTTTTCATACCAAAATGAGTGTGCATTTTACTCCTTCCTTTAGTCGAATGTGATGAGGGTAAACTTCATGTTTTTTTCTCAGCTCTCCTCTTTTTCCCTCCACTAAAAAGTCTCCTGCTTGCCTCTTGAATGAGATATAATTTACCCCATTCCATTTCACCCTCTCTCCTCCCACTACATTTCTCTCTCATCATTTACCTTAATTTCTTTTAAGATATGGTCCCATCCTATTCAATTCACTCTGTGCTCTCTGTCTCTGTATGTGCGTGCATGTGTGTATGTGTGCGCATGCACACATGTACATGTGTGTGTGCGTGTGTGTGTATGTGTGTGTGTGGTCCCACAAACTACCCAGATACTGAAAAGTTTTAAGAGTTACAAATATTGTCTTTCCAAGTAGGAATTTAAACAGTTCACCTTTGGGAAGTCCCTTAGGACTTTTCTTTGCTGTTTACTTTTTCATGCTTCTTCTCATTCTTGTGTTTGAAAGTCAAATTTTCTTTTCAGCTCTGGTCTTTTCATCAAGAATGCTTGAAAGTCCTCTGTTTCATTGAAAAACAATATTTTCCCCTGAAGTATTACACTCAATTTTGCTGGGTAGGTGATTCTTGGTTTGAGTCCTAGTTCCTTTGACTTCTGGAATATCCTATTCCATGCCCTTCGATTCCTTAATGTAGAAGCTGCTAGATCTTGTGTTATCCTGATTGTATTTCCACAATACTGGAATTGTTTCTTTCTAGCTGCTTGCAATATTTTCTCCTTGACCTGGGAATTCTGGAATTTGGCCACAATGTTCCTAAGAGTTTCTCTTTTTGGATCTCTTTCAGGTGGTGATCGATGGATTTCTTCAATACTTATTTTGCCCTCTGGTTCTAGAATCTCAGGGCAGTTTTCCTTGATAATTTCATGAAAGATGATGTCTAGGCTCTTTTTTTGATCATGAGTTTCAGGTAGTCCCATAATTTTTAAATTGTCTGTCCTGGATCTATTTTCCAGGTCAGTTGTTTTTCCAATGAGATATTTCACATTCTCTTCCATTTTTTCATTCTTTTGGTTTTGTTTTGTGATTTCTTGGTTTCTCAGAAAGTCATTAGACTCCATCTGTTCCATTCTAATTTTGAGAGAACTATTTTCTTCAGTGAACTTTTGAACCTCTTTTTCCATTTGGCTAATTCTGCTTTTGAAAGCATTCTTCTCCTCATTGGCTTTTTGAACCTCTTTTGCCAATTGAGTGAGCCTATTTTTCAAGGTGTTATTTTCTTCAGCATTTTTTGGGTCTTCTTTAGCAGGGCATTGACCCATTTTTCATGCTCTTCTTGCATCTCTCTCATTTCTCTTCCCAGTCTTTCCTCCACCTGTCTAACTTGATTTTCAAAATTCTTTCTGAGCTCTTCCATGGCCTGAGCCCATTGGATATCTATTTCAGATGTTTGGGGTACAGAGGCCTTAGCTTCTATGTCTTTCCCTGATGGTAAGCATTGTACTTCCTCATCAGAATGAAAGGAGGAAACATCATCTGTTCCCCAAGAAAGTAGCTTTCTATGGTCTTATTTTTCTTCGCTTTTCTGGGCATTTTCTCAGCCAGTTACTTGACTTGTGAGATTCCTCTCCACCCCCACCTAGATCTGCCCAGCTAGTGCTTGGGGTCTAAGATTGAAATGCTACTCCCCAGCCTCAGGGCTTTCCGTGGCAGGTGTGGCTGCCATTCAATGTGAGCTTAAGTTCTGGTGCTCAGGTGGGGGCAGGGCCGCCTCCCAGGCTCAGTTCCCTCAAGGGGTTTATGCAGAGACCTTTGGTAATGGAGCTCCTGCCTGCTCGGGGAGTCCCAGGTCGCCCTGCTTCTGCCGCTGCCTCCCGAGGGGGCCCGAGTCACGGAGACACCCCGCTTCCCTCTCGGCCAGCCCAGAAGTCTCTCTCACTGACCTGTAGCACCTGTGGCTGGAGGGACTTTTACAGCCACCGGAGGTTCCATCCCTGAAGGCTGCTCGGATCTGCTCTTCTAGGGCCACGCAGCCAGGGCAGGGCAGGGCTGGGCTCCACTGTCCAGTGCACGATGGACCCCTGGGGACGGCTTTCCAGGGCTCTCTGGAACGGAAATCTCCCCCACTGTGTTGCTGCCCAGCTTGTACTGCTCCAGAATTTGTGGGGAGTTCTTTTTACAGGAAATTTATGGGCTGTGGGTTCGGAGCTAGCATACGTGAGTCTTTCTACTCCACCATCTTGGCTCCTTCCTTTATTTTATTTTCAATAAATGTTTCTAGACTATCCTCTTTGGACTTAATAATTACCTACCTGAAACCCAGAATCAAAATTGAATGCTGAGAAAGTAAAATGACCAAGCTTGGCCCCAAAATATAGACACTAAAAGGTACCTCCTCCTGCTTCTTTGCAGATGGAGGAGTGCAGGGGGGGTGGTGTGTGGGGTAATTAATGTGGAACACTGCATGTAATATCAGACTAAAAAGAAAAAAAAACAATGATATTATGCCTGGCCTAAGTCTCTAATTCTTCTGATTCTACTTCACATGGACTTGGATATGGTGAAAATCCCCAACAGTTTTTTGAGTCCTTATATGGGTATTTTTAAATGTTCCTAAACTACCTGAGCAATTTCTGATATAAATGAAAAACTTCAGGAAAGAAAAAGAGTACACCTCTTGGGACAGATGATATGCAGTAAGAGTTAGAAATATAAGACTTTAAAAAGGCATTTTTCTTTTATAGATTGAATTTTTTTACCTTAAAAAAAATCTCATAATGACCCAAACAGAATTTCATAAGTTAAGTTTATTTATCTAGTTCATATTAAAAATGAAAATTGCATTTTTCAATTTGCATTAGTAAATTAACTTTCATGCCCTCAAGGCAAATGAAATTATTTTTTTATAACTACTGCTAGCATTTAAAGTTAAAATATGAAAAGTTTCATTTAATTTTCTCTTCAATAAATGTTTCTAGATTATCCTCTTTGGACTTAATAATTATCTACCTGTAACACAGAATCAACAAGAATCAACAAGACCTTGATTCTATAAGTAAAGAGAGTAGTAAGGAATAATAGATATTTTTTTCCACTAATTTTTTAACCAGAAGCTTCAGTTACTACTAGGGAGGAGAGATTTAAGGTTGACCACTCTTGCATATTACATCCCAAAATTATATACTGAGTTTGGAAATAAATGGATTGCTCATAATTTTATTATCACATTTCTAAGGACCTATAATGACTCAGGAATGGATTATGTCTGCTGCGGAGGCATTTGGTGACAAGGCAACATCTGTGAAAGACAAAGAAAACATTTTTATGGCCTTTTAAATGCATTTTTTCTAAGCAAAAAAAAGATGAACAGCTGTGTCTGAATAGGCAGAAGGCATCTGTTTCTATCTTGATATCACTGAGGAAAAGCAAACTAGGCTTGAGGATTACTTAATTGCTTCACTTAAGGCAGAGTGAGTCATTGCGATTCATCCTGACTTGAAAAATGTATTAAAAATTAATTGTAAAACTCTAAAAATACTGTCTTGTTTTATCTCTACATCATTGTCCAATTCCTCCAGTTGTTTTCCCACTGACGATTTCTTTAAATCTTTTCAAACCAAAAGTTGCCTTTTCAAAATCCATGGACTTTGTACTTCATACCCATCAGATTGACAAAGTCGACAAAAGAAGAAAATGACACAGTGGAAAGGCTGTGGGAAAACAGGGACATTGATGCACTATTGATGGAGCTGTAAATTGGTCGAGCCATTCTGGAAAGCAATATGGAATTATGACCCTCAAAATTACTAAATTGTGCATAATGTTTGACAGAGCTTTCTTACCACTAGGCCAATACCCCAAAGAGATCAAAGAAAGATGAAGAGGAAAAATATGAACAATATATATAATATGCATATACATATATTATATATACACATACATACACACACATAGACAAAGAATTGAAAAATCATGGGCAGCCCATCAACTATAAGAATAGCTAAAGAAATGATGGCCCATGGATGTAATGAAATACTATTGGATGACTCCAGGTATTTTCACTGGCAAACCCCTAAGCCCTCCTCTTCTACACTGTTGCTTTCCAGGCTTCTTCCAAGTCTCAGCTAAAATCAGACCTTCTACAGATACCCTTTCTGTATACCTTTTAATTCTATGTCTTCCCTCTGTTGACTATTCTCAATTTATACTATGTATTGTTTGTACAGTTTGCATGTTGTCTTCCCATCAGACTGTGAGCTCCTTGTGAAGAGACTTTTTTCCATCTCCAAAAATTAGAACATAATAGGCACTTAAATGTTTTTTGAATATTGTGCTACCAAGAAATGAGGAAAGAGATGGTTTCAGAGAAACCTAGAAGGACTCAGATGAACTGATGAGTAAATATAACATTGTAAAAATGAGCCATTTTGAAAGGCTTAAGAACTCTGACCAACCATTAACCAACACCTAGAGAGCAGAGATTGCTTTTGCCTTTGCAGCACACAGTAGGTACTATGTAGCACATAGTATGAGATTAACAAATGCTTCTTGACTTGACCAATGCAATGATAAAGCCTACTAACCACTTCTTGACAGAGGGTTGATGGATGATACAGATCATTTTTGGCTAACATGAGACTGTTTTGACTATATATATCTATTACAAGCCTTGCCCCCTCCTACCCCTAGAAGTAGTAGGGAGAAATAATAAATGCTTAATTACAGGGGCAGCTAGATTGCATGGCACTGGGCCTGGACTCAGAAGATCTGTGTTCTGTGAACCTGAGCAAGTTAGTCTCAGTTTTCTCTTCTGTAACATGGGGATAATAATAGCACCTTCTTCCCAGGTTTGTTGTGAAGGTTGTAAAGTGCTTAGCATAGTGCCTGGAACACAGTAGCAGCTATATAAATGTTATTCTTATTACTTACAAAAGTAAAATAATAATTTTTTAAAGGCCCATAAAAATGTGTTTACTAAGAATATATATGTGTAGAATCCATATAAGATTGCATGATGTCTCAGGGAGGGAGGGACAGAAAATTTAAGACTTATGGAAATGATTGTTGAAAACTGAAATCACTTTTTTAAAAAAGCCCATAGATACCATATCTTCCTATCTTTTCATGTTGATTTGGAAGTATAGAATGTGTGTGCACCTATGTAAATATATGTATATAGCTTTATAACTTTATTCCTCATTTGATTCTCTATTACTATCCTGCCCTATTATCCCCCAGCTTTATATTTCACATAGCATTGTCTGAACCTCTCAGGCACAAGATCACAAAACTGAGGAGTTGTAAGGGATCTCAAGAGGCATTTAATCCAACCCATACCCACACTTAAGTGGTCATTCATCATCTGCTTGAAGACTTGTAGGAAAAGGGAACCTGATACCTGCTGAGGCAGCTCATACACACATACGTACACACACACACCTGCTGAGGCAGCTCATACACACACACGTACACACACACGTACACACACACACCTGCTGAGGCAGCTCATACACACACACGTACACACACACACCTGCTGAGGCAGCTCATACACACATACGTACACACACACACCTGCTGAGGCAGCTCATACACACATACGTACACACACACACCTGCTGAGGCAGCTCATTGGTTTGGGAGGAGTTCTAACTGTTAGAAGCAGCTAGGTGGCTCCGTAGATAGAGTGCAGGCCCAGGAATCAGAAAGACTCATTCTTCAAATTCAAGAGTTCAAATTCAGACATTTACCAGCTATGTGACGCTGGGCAGGTCACGTAACTGTTTGTCTCAGTTTCCTCATCTGTAAAATGAGCTAGAGAAGGAAATTAATCACTCCGGTATCTTTGCCAAGAAAATCCCACGTAGGGTCATGAAGAGTAGGATACAACTGAAAACAAAAAATTGTCAGCAACTCTGTCCTGACAAGAAATTTCAACTTGCTTCTTTGCGTTTAGGTAGGGCTGTTTTTTTAAATAGTTATTTGTCACACACCTCTACTAGTTCATAAAGCTCATTCAGGCCAGGAACTCCATCTTGGAAATCCCTTCTTATCTGGTAATTATTTGCACATGCCAAACATTTCTCTACCAAAATGCTTAATGAAAAAACTGGGATTCAAAATTCTCAAGTTTTTTAGAAGGTTCTATTATATAGAAATGAGACAAATAACCAAGCAACCTACTACAAACATCCATGCTTTTCTATGCTGAACCACTCTCACTAAAAGAGAGTAAAGAGCCATGCTTCTCCTGTGGCATATTTGTAAATTTATCCCAACTTGATTGTAAGGCATTATCTCTTATCCCTACTTCAGCCATACCCATAAAAGGCAGTGCTGCACCATGTGGACACCTGCCTCAAGAGACTCTATTGCCACTAAGCTACCTCCAGGTCAGTTTTTCATGTTGTTTATCTTCCCTACCCATAACACAACTTGACTGAACTTCAACTCGCCCTACCCACTATAGTTTGACCAATGATTACTATGGTGACTTTTTTTTGGTATGATTGTGTAAGCCAGTGATCTGAGCCAACTTCCACTAGTAAGTACAATACATTAAAAAGAATGCTAGACTGGGTTGTTCAGGAAACATGGATTCAAGTTTCAACTCTTTACTAGTTGTGTGACTAAGTTACTTAAAATCTGAGCTTTGGGTTTCCTCTTCTGCGTAATAAGAACAGTTCCTGCCCTACCTCAACTGGGATACTGTGAGGAATATGCTTTGTAAAACTTAAAAGTACTATAGAAAGATAAAGCAGTTACTATATCAGTTAAATGAAGATAATCTAGTTTAAACTTTAAACTAGGGATTAAAAATTAAAATCTCACAGACATCTAATGCAAATGAAAATCTCTATCTAAACAGAAATACAGAAGTGGTTAGTCATAACTAATTTCACCCTAGGTGAAATCAGGAAGTGGATGAAGTTTTCTCTTTAGTACCCACCCACAAGCCTCCCTCTATGCATCATGCTCCTTTTCCTATCCCTTAATTCCTTCCCTAACCCCACAGTGGGTACAAGGCCTCCTATAGCCTCTCTCTACAATCTTCTCAAATCTCCCCGCAAAAAAGTCATAGGGGTAAATGATCTACAAATAAAAGGGTGGTGTTATATAAATTCACCTAGACACTAACCTCCTAGAAGAAATATTTACTTTTGTACCTTCTATAGTACCCTACACATACCAGATGCTCCAAACGGTGGAAATGAGAAAAAAATAAACATTTTTCATCCAATCACAATTAAATGACTTTAAAGTGAATAATATTCCATTCAATACCATGAATTCCTTATATGAAGTCCAATTAAGTGCCTATTTTATAAGCTAAAAACACGCAAATTTGAGTATGTATATGCTGTGAGAAAGTTCAAGAGGGAAAAATCATTTGCAATTTGAGATCAAATGGATCAGGCTACCAGGGTCAAAGGCTGTGGTTAAAGGAAGTAGCACCTGAACTTGGCCTTTAACGATAGGATTTCAGCAGAAGGGAACATGATCGAAGAGTTACAGCAAAAGCACAAAAGAAAGCAAGTAGCATTAGGTTTAGAAAATATTTTCACATGCTAACAAGAAATTATGAATGGATATGACCTAAATGTAAATGACAGAGGAGATACTTTTTACAACTATCAATGAGGGAAGAGTTCTTAACTAAAGAGATAATCACGAAAGATAAAATGGACAAGTTTGAGCAGGACAGGTTGATTGTTTGAGTCTTAAGTTACAAAGTAGGGCCCTTTTTTTTTTTTTGCAGGGAGCAAAAGTAATGAAGAGACAACATCAATGAAAAATTTTAAAATACACTTGAGAACAGAAGTTCAGAAGGGGACACAATCAGAGCAGTTGCTACTATTGTGTTATATTTAATATATACTTAAAAATTACATAACAGAAGTTCACTTTCATATACAATCACCTCTTCTGCTCTTTGTACACCGAAATGTTCATGTTTAAGTTCATATTTTAAAGTTACTTTTTTAAAAAGGAAGTAGCTCAATTAACGTGAGAAGAAAAAAAACACTGGAAAAAGGTAGGAACCAAGACTGCAGAGGGCTTTCAAATTTATTTAGACAGCAAGTCATTAAAGGTTTTCCAACAGGAGTGTCATGATTCTATGTCAAGGATGAAGACATTGTCATTAAATAAAATGCTGTCCCATTTTTTTGAAATTTTAACCAAAGTCTATTTGGTGATAGCCAATGTATAACCCATAAGGTCTATTTCTCTCTTTGAAACAAGGAACCCAAGCCTGAAAGTTAATCAAACAAGTAGCATAGTTTTAAGTTCAAAATATACATTCTTGGTCAGTGATTTTCATATTAACAGCAATTTATCTTTTAGAAAGAACAAATGTCCTGTCTTACTAAATTGGGCAAATACATATTCTCAAAGGGGCACAGTTTTTACTTTTTAGCAAAATCAAGGAAACAAAATGCTAGAATAGAATCAGGAAACAGTCTGTTGAGAATCTAATTAATGCTTCTTCTGGGCACTAAATAGGCACATACCAGGACACTGCCATTCACATCCCTTTAGGAAGGATGTTTTATGATTTTGAGTGGTTAAAAATTACTTTCTTTTACTTTATATCTTAAAAATCTATCATATTTATTTCTTTACTATGTTATTTTTTTCCTCCAAAGAGCTCAAGATAGTGTTCATTTTTTTATTCTAAGATTTTCATATACAAAAAGTAAAAAAATAGAAGTGAGAAAGAAGCATTTAAGAGGTTGATACTGTTAATTTTTATGCATGCAGGAGCCATCAAACAAATTCTAAGAAAACAAAAATGGTGTAACAATTCTTTTTTTTAAACACTCTAAGAACTTGGCATGATTCATTCTTTCCATGTTTTATGCTATGATAAATTAGAGATAAAGAAAAAGAAATCAGATGGCAAAATTATATTCAATTCTAGTCTCCTTTTCTTCTTCCCTTCTCTAATTTTATCTATATTTGCCTCAAATTCCTCTTAAGTATTTTAACTTTTTCTTTATTCCTGGCCAGATAAAAACAAGGTACAGTTATCTATGCTAATCTTGGATGACAATGCTACTTATATTTCCACAGTTGCCTTCTTATATCCACAGGGAAAAAGATACAAACACAACACAAAAGTAGTACTTTTCAAAAAAGGATCATTCAATTCAATACAATACTGCAGGCGTATGTTTAAGCTGAAGGCAGAGTTTGTCCATTTGTTTTTAAACAAGGGGGGGGAATCTTTCCCCCACACACCATTAGAATATCTTTGAGTCTTCTCTTAACATATTTGAGAAAAACTTGTATAGAATTTACAGCCACTGAACTGATTAAAAAGTACAAGTCCTGCCTATATTCCATTTATGATGAGCTCTTTTCTAGCCTCTTCCAGGTTACCAACATTATGTGAAAAAAATGGTCTACATTAGTCAATTAGAAAGATGATTAGAGATATATCCAAATATGCATAAACATAAATTCTTTTCCCTGTAATTCTACGTTAGTACATTAATTTATTTTCTCTTCTCTTTTCACTCCATCTTTTCTGTAGGACAGAAAACAGAACGTTTTTGTTTTTTATTCTGTGAGTACCAGCTGAGTTATTACATTTGTGTACATCCCTGGCAGTTTTAAAGCACAAGCAGGGAAGAATGAATTAAATGATTAAGTGTCTTAGCAGGCACTGTGATAAGCACTGGGGATACAAAGTAAGGCAAAAGAGAAAAAGGAGAAAGAGAGAGAGAAAAATAAAAGAACTCTATTTGTGGGGAAAAGGAGAATATAATCATCTCAGATATTAGTGACAATAATGCACTGTTACCTGTAGAACACAAAAATTCAATGATACCATTAGAAACCACTCATCACAAGGTGAATTATAGGCTTTGACTACAAAAAAAGTAATATTATTACTGTTTTACCTTACAGTATTTCATTAGGAATAATGGTCAAACTTGTGTTCATTCAAATTCACTAACTTTCAAATTATGGGTTTTGGGGGGGGAAGAAAGGACATCTCACCCCTGTGGAAGGTGCTTATTGTATGTCTCTTCTAGGTAAGTTCTGAACACCAAAGATTTTTTAAGTTTGTCTGGAATAAGCAGGCAGTAAGATACAAAAGAATTCCCTCCAGAAAAGTCACTGGCACAGAAAAGGAACAAATGAAGAGGCAAAGTGCTCTTCTATCCTCATAAGAAGGCAGGTTCATTGATTCAAGCACTGGCATTTACCTCCCCTCCTAAATGTGTTGGGGAAGAAGAGAGTGACCATGAAATGAACAAATCCACTCTTTCAGGGGGCCACTGGCAAAACTGTGACTTAATAACACCAAACACATTCAGCCTAATCTTACCTACTTGAGAAGTTAGCCATACTTTTTGTAGAAATCTCAGATTTCAATCATTCTATCCTCTGCTCATCTCTAATTGTATTACTGATTATTATGAGAAGTAAATCCAGGGGCCATTCCACTTTCTTAGACATCACATTTACTCATTTTCCAAACATAACAGAAATGGAAAAAATATCAGAACCCAACAATCAGTTAATTTCCACAATCTGTGTTCCTTCTATGTGCAGTATTGCTTGAATCTATTAAAATAAACGTCTTAATATAAATTTTATTCCCCCCTCAAAAGAAAATCTACTAAAGTGGGACTCATTTACAAAGTGTGCAAGAATATATATTTTATAATAAATTCTTTCCAGTGTTAATTATGCCACATTATGTGAAACTACCTTCACAAACTCAGGAGACTAGAACAGGAATAAACATTCCTTGCAGAACAACCTGCTCACAAAAAAACCTCAAAGTGCTGCTGTAGGAGATGATGAACTATTTATGATTGTGTGTCTTGGTAGGTTAGTGGCTGTTACTGGGAGGAGAAGGGGGGTTACATTCTTGTCCCATGCCCATAGACAAGTTTTATATTTATATAAAGCTTAAGGGGAAGCCAAAGCAAAAGTGACAAGCTCAACATGCTCCACTCAAACACTTCTAGGTAACCATTCTACAGCAGAATCAGCAGAGGCCATTGTCCTTTCTTTTCAACAACAGAGCAAAATGCTGTTGTTCATCAGAAAGGGTTGAAAGAGGCAAAATATGTGGCAACAAACAGCAGCAGCAATTCAAGTAAAGTAAAATGTGAGTACTTTAAAAAACCCTCTTCTATATGAAGACTTAAGGGTGAAAAGGGAAAATGACCTATATAGAGACTATAGAGTCAAAAGCTTACGCATGTTCACCAAATGTTAATTCACTTTACAGTCATTGACAAGACTACTGTACATGTTTCTGCACCTGCACTCGTAAAAGCAGATAAAATATTTAATATGTAATTTACAATGTATTTTACCAGCTCAGCATACAGGATGAATATAGAATATATCAAAGTAGTTGACAGTTATGGGCTTTTGCTAACCCTGCAAAAATAGTACTTCAGGTATCTGCTAATAAAAAAAAAATCAATTTGCTGTTTAGAAATGATACAATTCACAACCTACCACAAAATACAAAGGGCTGCAAAAATGTATACCATTCCAACAACAACATATATAAGTTATTAAATAATGATTTGATTTAAAAGAATATAAATGAAGCCTTTAAGTAGGTCTTTTCTACATGCATATTATTCCTTATTAAAGGAAAAAAATATGTAAAAAGGCCATTGGTAATTGCTTTGTTAACCGCTGTAGAAAATGCCAATTCTCTTGTCACACACTCCACTAGTTTAGCACTTAAGGTCTCTGCAGTGTTATAAATGTAAGTTTAAAATACTGTTAATTCTATAACTCCATTGGTAAAAGAATGTGACTTGGAATATGGCAGTCTTCATATTGGGGGCAATGATCCACAGTTTTGTTTCTTGCTTTTTCAGAATTTTCTTTAAGAGAATAGTTATCCAGAAGAACAACATCCTCCGCTGCTCTGTCCTTGTGGCTCGTCATCAATGATCTGTACACCCCGCCTGGTCGCTCCCTGCTGACTGGAACCATTGCCTTTTGCTCTCTCATCCACTTGAGCTGTTTCAATCATTCCTGAAGGGGAAAAAAGATACCTTTAAGAAGCTGGCTCCCTATTTTCTCTAAGTAGCCTCAAGATATTTCTATGATGTTAATACCCTACTACGTTAGATAATTTTTAAAAATGACTTTTTCAATTTAACTCAACCATTTATTAAGTGGCAATACTAAAACAGCCCCAACCAAGAAAAACTTATGTTTGGGAAGAATTTACAAATATGGTACCAAGATGTAATAAAAATTAAATGTCTAATGTCTAGTTATAATGAATTATGTGCATCTTTAGACTATCAACCTAGATCTATGTATGAGGATCGCAGTCTCAAGACATTAAATGCTAGGGGAAAAGAACATTTGCTTTGAGGAAATGAAAATATATGTTGGTCTTCTAAAAATGCTAGTCAGAAAAAATTAAGACCATAGTTAATGATGAAGGTGAACTTGCCATGACACACTTTATAGGTGACAGGGGGAGAAATGGAAAAATAATGTCATTTTTATCAATACAGGGAACTCCTGGGGAGGAAATTCCATTTACTAATACCAACCTCCTAGACCTTTGGAGATGCCTGGAGTACTAAGAAGGTTTTAAAATTTTATTAATTAAATGATATTTTATTTTTATTTTAAAAATCTGTCTTCTTTCCCTTTCACCTCCCTCCCGCCATTAAGAAAGCAAGAAAAACAAAACCTCTGTTAAAAATATGTAGTTAGTTTAACAAATTTGTGCATTGGTGGGGTATTAAGAATTTAAGTGACTTGCCCAAGGTCATACAAGATACATATAACACGTATTTCACAGGAAAGACCTGAACCCAAGTATACTGGGCTGTGAAGATGACTAGCCAATTACTCCATGTTTCTTCAACTACTATAAAGCGTTTTGTCTTAAATCAAAACTACTTGATATTACACAAAATAAAGGAAAAGTCTGTGGAAAAGCACAACAGCTATTCTTCGCACTTTGTAAGAGGGAAACACACAAGAGATTAGGGCTTAATAAGCTTATGGAAAATAAAAACTAGGGAAGGGGTTCCTTGATGAACATTGTTGAATATTATAAACTCAAGACACTAAAAAAAAAAAATCATCCTGCTTTATAAGTAACCACTATTTGACAATAAATCAAATTAGGATACAAAATATCTATAACTTGCTATATGATATCGCCAATTTTCTCACCAACTTTACTTGTCCCTTTGTGCCTAAAGACTTCTTTTATAAGGTTTTAATTAGTATACACTTTCTTCTTATTCTATTTTTATGGTTCTTATTATTTCACAAAGGTCTTTCATGACTTCTTCTTTATTTCTCCTTTTTAGGAATAGTAAATGAACATGTAATTTCATTCATATATGGAACTTCAAGATAAGGAAACTCCTTTTGCCAATACAGGTAAGCATCAATACTCTTTCCAAGTCTTAGTGAGTTGCCAGAGCATCAAGAGATAGAGTGACTTGCCTACATGGCCACAGGCAGCATGTGTGAGAAATTAGGTCTTCCTGGCTTTAAGGCTGGCTCTCTTTATGGCCTACTGACTCTTACTCTCCCTACTTACTGATCTTCAATGCATTATAATAGTCCATTACATTTATAAACCACAATTTCTTCAACCATTACCCTATTGTTAGGTTATCTCCAGTTTTATAATTACAAAGAAGTGCTGCTATAAATATCCACCCAAATATCTTTTCCTGATAATGCTCTGGGCAAATTCCTAAGAATGTACTTGTTGTAAGAAGGGTATTATTATTATTTAACCTTTGTAGGGAACTGACAGATTGCATGGGGAAAAAATGAAACCACAAAAAAAATCCCCACTGGATCATGAATTTCACTAAACTTTATTTTTTTTAATAAGAAAACTAAAAGAAACTGGAATGATAAATTTATCTCAAGTATGGAAATTAGATGAGTTTTTTTTAACAGAAGAAAGTATCATGGAAAAGGTAAATGGATGCAATGAAGCAAACAAGTTCTACATAATAAAAGCAACATTATCAAGACAAAGAGAAAATATCTGTGAAAAATATGAGTAGAAAATTTTAAATGTCTAAAGGAATCAATAGATATTCAAATACCACACTCCCCCCTTTCCTTGCAAAGGGAAGCCAAACCTCAGATAATACCACAGAAATTAAGCTTCTTTATAATAAAAGCACTACAATATAAACTGAAACTGCATTTCATTTCCACAATCATAGAGGAATACTGCTAATAAAAAGAGTAACTCATTTCTAAACATACTCAATCTCAATGCACTTACTTTTACAAAGATCAAGAAAAAGTTCCTCAATTCCTTTGTTTTGTTTGGCCGAAGTATGATAGTGCTTTGCTCCCACTGATTCTGCATACCTAGAAAAAAAGGAACTAAATTATAAGGTGCCAAAAAAGTCTATGTCTTATGTAGTATTCAACTTAGTCCATACTTATTTTGAGCTGTCTTAATATACTCCAAAATAATAATAAATGTGAATCAAAGCTGATACTTCAATTTCACATTAATAATCCACTAACTTATCTATGTGGAAGTTCTTGTTCAGATACAGGTTAAACTGGATGATCTTTTAGGAGCCTTCAATTATAAAAGTGTATGATTCATGAAGAGATTTTTTTTCAAATACTTCCAACCTCACTTTTCATGAAACTCATTCATAACCATATATACAAATTCTCATCACTAAAAGGTGTACAACCTAAAAGGTGGTTGTCATTGTTACAACAACCAAGACCAAAGCATCAACAATGTGGTGTTCTGCAATGCTAAGTCTAGTACCTAGACCAATCAAATCACAACTCCTTGAAGTATTCAGATACAGAAATGTCATTTTCACTAACAGGAAATTCAGAAACATATGAAGTGATGGTAAAAAAGATAAACATAGGGGTGGAAAAGCAGTAAGGCTTAGATCTAAGACTCAATGGTTGACAAATGTGAACACATTTTAACCAACGTTCTTACATCCTCCCACCTGCAAATAATATAGTTAAGATGTAACTAACTACCTAAGCCTTTTTCTTTCCACTTTAGAGGCTGTAAAGCTATCTTGGGTTGGACTGGACAAGAGGATTAATATAATACTTGGTCATACCATTCACATCTCGGTGTCTCTGAACTGCTGTAGATGATCAACTGAACCATATTCCCCATTCATCCAGCACCTGATTCCTCCTCATTCCTATCCCCTTCAACTCTCCGATGTCAAAATTTCAATCTAACTCTACCCAAACCTTCCACTGTGTCCTCTGGAATGCCTGTCTTATAGGCAACAATCTCTCCTTCATACCAAATCTTTCCTCTCCTATTTTGTGCATCTATTGGCTCTTACTAAAACCTAGAGATGGCTAGGTGGTGCAGTGGATAGAGGACGAGGTCTGGAAACAGGAACACTCATCTTCCTGAGTTTGAACATGGCCTCAGATACTAGCTGTGTGACCCTGGGCAATTCACTTAATCCTCTTTGCCTCAGTTTTCTCATCTGTAAAATGACCTGGAGAAGGAAATGGCAAACCACTCCAGTATTTCTGCCAAGAAAACCCAAATGGGGTTATGAAAAGTGAAAGAGGACAAAAAAATGACTGACAAGAAAGCTAATAATTACCTAACCTGCCCCAGACTCTGTTGACTTCCAACATTGCTTATTGCATCACCAACTGCCTTTCAGACATCTCAAACTGGATGTCTAACAGACACTTTAAGCTCATTATGTCCAAAACACAACTCACTATCTTTACACACACACACACACACACACACACACACACACACACACACACACTCCTATACCCCTTCCCTATCACTGTAAATTGAACCAACATCTCCCCAATCACTCAGGCTGACGATCTTGTGGAGTCATCTTCACCATGTCCCCATCATCCAAGCTGTTGCTAAGACCTGTTGACTTTACTTATGCAACATCTCTCCGATATGCCCCCTTCTCTCCTTTGATATTGCCACTCTAGTGTAAGCCCTCTTTTCATGCCAGGATTAGTGCAGTAATATGTTAGTGGGTCTGCCTTCCTCAAGTCTCTCCTCATTCTGATCCATCTTCCGTTCAGCCACTAAAGTGATTTTCCTAAAACACTGCAGATCTGACCTTGTCATCTCCCTCCTAACTCAACCTCACTGCATTCAGGATCAAATACAGAATGCTCTGTTTGGCATCTAAAGCCTTTTAAAACTTAATCCCATCCTACCTTTCCATTTTTCTCACACCTGAACATCCTGACATGTACTCTTTAATCCATGACATTGGACTCCTGGTTGTTCCACAAACAAGACACTCTACCTCTCAACTTTGGACATTTTCTTTGGCTGTGCCTCATGCCTTAAATTCTCTTCCTTTCTCATCCCCTCCTAGTAGCCTCCCTGGCTTCCTTCAAGTCCCAATTAAAATCCCAAATTCTGCAGGAAGTCTTTTTCAACTTCTCTTAATTGTAATACTTTCCTTCCATTAACTATTTCTTATTTATCCTGTATATATCCTGCTTTGTATATATTTATTTACATGTTGTCTCCTTCATTAGATTGTAAGTTTTTTGAAGGCAAGATCAATCTTTTACCTCTTTTCGTATCCCCAGCATGTAGCACAGCATCTGGCACACAGCAGGCACTTAATAAATGTTTTCTGATTGACTGATACTTTAGTCACTATCTTGGACTCTGACAAATTACATTCAACACTTACAAACTTTAGCAGTCTTGGAATAAATCACTGGACTCTAAATTTGCAATCCCAGAAGGAATTTGCTTTTCCAAACAGGCAAATATCCAGCTATCTGATTTACTCACATAAGGAGCTAAAAATGCAGAAGCCTTGCCTTCCATCCTCTTTCTGTATCCTTAGGTCTTCTGTGCCTTCCCACACATCTTACAGCTAAATTTTTTAGGTGTTACTGCTTCAGAAGACACTGAGCTCCTGGAGAAGCAAGGACTGCCTCATTTTTTCTATTTGTATCCCTAGAACTTAACATATAGTAAACTTAATGCTTTTTCATTCATTTATTGCCAATCATTATCAGTTTACATCATCTTGTATTCTTTTTTGAAGTAGAAGTAAATTAGATTCTCAATAATCACATATGATGAGAAGGCATATAATCTATTCCATTAGAGTGAATATCCACAGAGATGAAATCAAGAATTACATAAATAATAGGCCAAGATATAATAAATGTTTGTACACTAAGTGGATAAAGGAACAAGTGTTGCCCAAATATTTCACTTCATTATTTCAAGAATGTGGATTGCTAGTGTAAGCATTCTTTCTACTTGATGCACAACACAACTCCTCTATGCCTTAGGTGGTCTTAAAGAGTTCCTACACCCAGAAAATTCAGTATGCTGAAGCCACTTGGGTACGATAAACCCTCCGAAATTAGCCATCACTAAGCCCATTTTGTAGGCTTTTAGGTTTCTAAGAACCTGATAAAGCCTGAGTGTCGGTGCATAGGCATAGGTCAATTCCAATCAATCATTCAATTTTTTTAACTTACTTTTAAAAAATATTTTATTTTCAGTTACAAACCTCCCCTGACCCCGCCATCCCAAATCCGTTAAGAAGGCAAGAAAAACAAAGGCTAATATAAATCTGTAGTCAGAGAAAACAGATTCCCATATTAGCCATATCCAAGAAAGAAAGAGGAAGAAGGAAGGGGGAAAGAAAAGAAAGAAGGAAGAAAAGAGTGGAGAGAAGGGAGGTAGGAAAGTGGGCTGGGAAGAAAAGGAAGGAAGGAAAAAGAAGGGAAGAGGACTGGGGGAAAATGAAAAGAAAAAAGGGAAGGGGGAAAGGGAAAGGGAAGAAAAGAACATAAGCTTTAATTTGTACTGAGTCACTTCTCCATCTCAAAGCAGGTAGCACATTTTATCCCCAGTCCTTGGGAACTGTGGTAGGTTATTGTGCTGATCAAAGTTCCTGAGTCTCTCAGAGTTGACTGTCTTTACAATGTTGTTGTTATTGTATAAACTGTTCTCCTGGTTCTGCTCACTTCATTCTGCATCATACAAGTCTTCCCAGGTTTTTCTGAAACCATGCATTATTTCTTACAGCATAGTGGTATTCCACCATATACATATACTGTAACTTATCTAGCCACTCCCAACTGATGGGCATCCCCTTATTTTCCAACTCTTTGCCACCACAAAAAGAGCTGTTATAAATGTTTTTTCTACATATGGGTCCTTTCTTCTTTCTTTGATCTCTTTGGGGAATAGACCCAGCAGCAGTATCACTGGGTCAAAAGGTAAACACAGTTTAAAAGTTTTTTGGGAAAAGTTCCATACTAGTTTCCAGAATGGCTGAACCATTTCACAACTCCACTAATAGTACATTAATGCAGCTGTTTTCCTATAGCCCCTCCAGTATGTTATTTCCTTATTTTGCCAACTTGGTCACCACCTCATACCTGTTTTAATTTGCATTTCTCTGATTATTTAGAACCCTTTTTCATAAGGCTATGGATAGCTTAGATTTCTTCCTCTGAAAAATGTCTATTCATACCATTTGACCATTTATCAACCAAGCAATGGCTCCAATCAAGCACTTAATAAGGGCCTATTAAGTGGAAGGCACTGTGTGGAATACTGAGGATATAAAGGCAAAAGTAATATACTCTTTCCCCACAAGAAACCAACATAACAGCATTCATGTGCAAAGATATATGTATAAACACAGACAACACAAACACAAGGAAACTGGGTAGGAACTGGGGGTGGGGGGAAGAGTGAGGAAGGAGGAGGAGGAGGAGGCAAGAAAAGCCTCCCATTAGAAGTGATACTTGAATTGAATCTTAAATGAAAATATAATTCCAAGAGAGCATTCTACTAATGAGGGACCAGGTAGTACAAAGGTTGGCTGTGAGTTAAGATAAGAAGTCTAATTTGGCTGAAAGAATACTGTGTAATCAGGCTGGAAAGGTAGGTTGAAGACCAGTTTTGGAGAGATCTAAAAGGATAAAAAGCAGAAGTTTCTATTTGATTCTAAAGGTAACTAGTAGCCACTGGAGTTTAAATAAGATGGTAACCAAGTCATACTTGAACTTTCGAAAAAACCATTTTGGTTGCTATGTAGAGAATGAATTTCAGCAGAGACTAGACGCAAGAAGATCAATTAAGACATCCCTGAAAGAGGTAATGTAAGACTGAACAAGAGTTGGTGAGTGGAAGTGAGTGAAGTGAGTGGAAGGAAAGGGGACATATATGAGAGATGCTAAGCAATGAAAAGATATGACAAATGACTGGATTTGGGGTGAGGGTGAGGAGTTGAGGATGACAATGAGGCTGTGAACCTGGGTGACCTGAAGAAAGGTGGTATCCTTGATAGAAACTGAGAAATTTAGAAGGGGAGGGAGGGAAACGAGTTCTGTTTTGGACATACTTAGCCTGAGATAACTGCAGGCTATCTACTTTAAAATGTCCAACAGACAACTGGTTATAGGACTAAAACTTAGGAAAGAGACAAGGGCTTCAAACAGATATATTCTAGAAACACCTGCATAAAAATAAAAATTGAAGCTACAGGACCCTGATGAGGGACCACCTATTCAGAATATAGAGAGAAAAAAAGACAAGCTCTGGAATACATTGTAGCTACAGACACTACACTACAACAAGGTAGGATAGGACTTTATTAAAGGAAACTATTTAAAGACTTGGGAGCGGGGGGAGGGGGGGAAGGAAGAATTCACAGTTTTATTTTAAGGAAGAAATCACAACTTACGTTTCTGCTTCTTGAACTGAAACATGCCTTTCTTTTTCCAAGTCTATCTTATTACCTGGTTGGGAAAAAAATTAAATACAAACTCTTAGTAATGGCTCATTTTCACCAAAAACCCACAAGAACTACCTCACAATTTTTTAATAGTACAGATTACAAACTTTTTGGTTCTTAGCTGACATTGTAAGTGAAAAATTCAGACAAAAAAAGAAAATACCAGAATATGCAATGATTAGAGTTAACAGCAAAACTTCTACAGGCCTATAACCAACTAAAAAATTTAGTCCATTTGAAAGGGAAATTTTCTTACAATTTCTACATGATGTTATTTTATGACATGAAATCACAAATACAGGTAGTACTATGATCATAACATTTTCAACTGCTTAAAGTTATAATAAGTAAAATAATTTTCCACTATCAAATGTAAAGAACTTCAAAATCTCATCAATTCTCTTTAAGCTAACAGGATTTTTCCTAGGCCTTTCTATCCATCCTACAGTTGAACTTTTGGTGTTATAAATGCCAGGGTCCCTCAGAAATGCATACTTCACTTTGTTAAAACCAGCCAGAATCCCTCCGGCTAGCACAATCCACTAAGTTCTTAGGACCACTACTTATCCTCATTTTCCTTGGTTCCTTAAACCCTAGGAGCCTGAAGCTAAAAGAACCTGAATTTCATTCTATTTCTGTTCCTTCGGAGTATCATAATATCATCTTTGTTGTTTACAAAGCATTGCATGACCAGGCATACAACTGGGATAGAAGATAGACAAAAACCATCCGAAAGGGTAAACGGTTTATCATGCTTCAAGGTTCACAGCGTTTAAACCTTTCATTAAACATTAGCCTCAAGGCACTAGGCCAATATTTTTTAGTCCTCCTTTGGCCCTGCCTTATCTACTAAGTTTGACTTTGATATTAGTTCATTTGTAGATCATGCTATGATTTTGGCTGGCCTATCTACTGTCTTAACCCTTGGGAATCATTCCCCCAGTACTTGATTATAGGTTCTGGGACCTCGGCAAGTAGTTCCATTTTACATGTCATCCCCTCTCCCCACTTTCTGAGTTTATTTTATACTTGATCCACTGGCTGTGGCGCTGAAAAATCCCCCAACTATCATCTTCTTTGGGGTTTCAGAACTTGGATCACCTCATCCTTCCTTGGTCAGGGCAGGGTGAAAAAGAGGTAACTAAGTTTGGGGTTTTTGAAAGCTAGTCTTTCTCCCACCTCAATCCATCATGCCTGTTGTACCTAATGCCAATACTGAACCTCTAATCCCCCGTATGTTTTTAGCATAGATCCTCTTCCTATAACTAAATTATCCTTCTGAAAATGTGTTCCCTTACTTTCACTGCTAATTTCAATTCACTAGCTAATTTCAAATGACTGACACAGGACCAATGGATATTGGATAATTTTTCTTGTTCTTAACTATTGACTCTAATTACTTATCTCATGAGTCATGAATCTGACAAACTATGTTTTTTAACATAAATGTAGAAATATAGCAATGCCAACATATTCAACTCTACTCTCCTCTCCCCCTTTATAAATTAGGTAGGATTATATCACAATAAGGATAAAAACTAAATATGTAACTTCTCTGGTTTAAGAAAGTCCCTCAATCAAATATAGACTGGCACTTTTTCTGCAACTTATAGTGTCAGAGAGTTGTCTAGAGTATTGAGAAGTTAATGAAGATGCTCAGGATCATACAGCTAATATATATCAGAAGAAACAAAACTTGAACTCATGTCTTCGGGCTCCAATGCTAGCTTTCTATGTACATTACCTAGGTGGCTTCTCCATCACAATACTTCAAAATACCTAATTCCTGGAAGCAGTGTGGAACAGTAAAGATAAAGTGCTACAACACTTGCAAGCAGCAAAATATCCCTTCATATCCTGCTTCTGACATTTAGTAGATGCATGACAAGAATGAATTACGCAATTTCTGAGCCTTGGTTTCCTCACCTATAAAAGAGGATTATACCTGTATCATCTACCTCACAAGGGCTCAAACAGGATGATTACAAAGCATACTGCAAACTTTAATGCATTATGTCAGTTTTATTAGGATTACTAAGGTCTTCAGTCAGCATTTCAAAATAATTTTTAATTTTTTCACATAAATAAATCTAAATACTAGCTTCTGTTTCATACCCAGACCACCCCCAAAAAAGAAAAAAAACCCATAGAAGTAATGGGTCTCTTATACTATTTCCATTACTTTGATTCATATCAAAATTAACTTAAAGATACATGAACAAAAATATCTCCAGATAACCAAAGGCTATAAGTTAAAATAAGCTGAATAACAAAAATAAAAATTCGAATCAATCAACAGGACTGGTATTAGCCAAAACTAACAAGATGAAATGTAACTGGGAAAAATAAAGAGTCGTGATAGCATTTTTAAAGCCAATTCTACAAGCCCATAGGTGGCCAATACCTGGCTAAGCATGTAAGACCCAGAGTTTTTGGATGAAATTAACAAGTTTGAGATAACATGGCTTCACTGTTAATGTAATGCTTTGATTAATAAAAGTAATATCCACAAAATAGAAGTGAATAGACAAAGAATGTAATTGGGAACTATTTAACAAAATAAATAAAAACACAACGTAATTTTAATTTGTGGTTTTCAATATGTAGTCAATATGTAAATATGTCAATATGTAACTTTCGGGATTCTGTCTGTAATTTAATACCACTATAGTAGATGGAAAGGCTAATCTTTTCTGAATGACTACGGAGTAGGGCATGAAATATATGTTATTATAATATTTGGTTAAACAAACAGCCAATCTACCTTTCTTCTTGGTCAGGTAACACAAAAGGACAATTAATAGAGCCCAGAATGGAGTAAAATCACATTTAAGAAACTATGCAGTTCTTTTAATGGTCCCAAACTGTTCTCTGCTACGAAAGTCCATTAAAAACATCATTATTCTTTGAGCATAACAACATGATTGAAAAATACATAATACCACCTTGAAAGAATCAAAATTGTAGGCATGCCAAAAAAGAAAAGGATAAATGATTACATGTAAGCAGGCTACAGTATATTGCAAATAATACCTCAAGCACAAGAAATACATTACTCAAAGCATGTACAAACATGAAATACGGACTAGTTGTGTAGAAAACATAAGTAGTCACAGATGGACAGTCCATGGGCTATACTGGCACAAAACTGTAAAAGATAACAGAGGAAGATCTCTAGGATCTGTACAAAGATTTACAGAAAGATATGTACAAAAATGATATAGAATAAAAAGATATGGAGAGGTTATGATCTGTATCAGAGGAGGGAGAACCTTTGTTGATAGGATCATGAATGTAATATATATCAAAGTCTATTTGGACAAAATATTAGATTCCTTCCATTTGGCTTAAGTCAGAAAAACAAATGGAAATTAGAGGGTCAGATTTCAGCTCACTATAAAGGAAGAGCCTGCTAACAATTAGAGCAGATGAAAAATGGTCTGCTTTGCACAAGAGTGGATTGTTTGTTACTGAAAATGTTCAAATCACAACTAGATATCCACTTTTACAAGGAATGTCATAAGGAAATACTACTACTACTATTACTAACTAATATTTACATAGTACCTAATTATGTGCCAAACATCATGCTAATTCCTTTACCTATTCTCTCATTTGATGTCCATAACAACTCCAGGGAGTAGGTGCTATTATTACTTCCATTTTACAGAAGAGAAAACTGAGGCAGAGATTAAGTGACTTGCTCAGGGTCACATAGCTACTAAGTGTATGAGGTCACATTTGAACTCACATCTTACTGGTTTCAAGCTCAGCAATTCTCTTCACTGTGCCACCTAACTGCCTCCAAAACAATATTAAATACTGTTTAGAAGTTTGGACTAGAAGAGTACCAAGTTCCCTTATAAGTAAAATTCTGACTTGCTAATGAAGAAAATAGCTAAGAAATAATTTTTTGGAACTGTATCTATGCTTTTGTCAGTTTAGATAACTCCCAATGAGAAAATTACTTTACGAATTGAGATCAGCACCTCTTAGGTACTTACAATCTTAGAGAATTGGTATGGAGCACTGAGAGGTTAGTGACTTATCCAGAGTCATACAGTCAGCATATGTCAGAAGCAAGATTTAAACCCAAGGCTGGCTTTTTATCCACTGTAACAATGATTCACCAATAAAATAATAGCAATTTATACCGATTTAGTGGCTTATATTGGCTTATATTTACAAAATGTTACTCACCTTCTCTTTCAATCCAAAAACCCTGTAAATCAGTCAGGGCAAATAACTTCACTATTTTAACAAGTGAGATGGCTGGAAAAAGTTAAGTGATTTGCTCAGGTCACAAGAATAGTAAACTGACCAGGCCAGAAATGAAACCCTAGTCTACGGATTCAGTGCTCTTTGTATGTTATCGTTCTGCTATCTCTTTAGACCAGTAAAAAAGTAGTAACTTTTTCCAT
Organism: Bettongia penicillata ogilbyi; assembly: GCA_023548195.1. NCBI lineage: Eukaryota > Metazoa > Chordata > Mammalia > Diprotodontia > Potoroidae > Bettongia > Bettongia penicillata. The sequence goes on along the minus strand of JAJHZJ010000287.1, from coordinate 4,275,240 downwards.
TTAAAAAAATGATTCATGCTATTTATTAATGCAAATTTAATTAAATGAGGTTGATTTTCCTAATTAAGATAGTAAGTTATCTTGAGTAATCTTTTCAAAGGTGAAGGCCATTTGAAATATTGCATTTGACATGAATCATTTGCTAACTCACTCCAGTCAATTTTCAAAAAAAAAGGTAATGCTAAAAGTGACCTAGGTCAAGCCATTTAATCCCTCTATGACTCAACATTCTCATCTTTAAAACAAAGTTTATACCAGATAATTTCAAAACTTTCAACACTGAAGTTCTGATTCGAGATTGAGCTGTTTTAAAAGACTACTTCTTCTTCCCTTCTGACATAACTTCAGGAACATTAAAAAGCAAGTATTTCTTCCATGAAATTCAAAGGACATAGACTAAGTTAAAAAAATTTAAAGTAAACAACACTTACCAACTATACATAAACAGATTTCATTTCCCAACATTTTCCGTAATTCCTTGACCCAGTTTTTTACCTGTGTATACAAAAAGTATGTATTTAAATACAGGGCAAACCTTGGACCAGTGTTTTGTTATTAACACAGTATGTTTTTATAAATAATTTACTTAACTAAATAACTTCAGTTCTCACTCTTGTCACACCTTATAACAAAAAAAGATTTTACTTCTGAAATTGTGTACAAAGTTTCTTTCGTTATGATTAAACCTCATCCTCAAGGTTTAAAAAAAATTTTTTTAAAGGCAACAAGATACACAGAAAGCAAAAACAATTCTGATAGAGAAAAAAGATTCAGGAAAAGGAAACTAAACAATCCCTCAAATCATTCCTATATCCTATAACTCTATGAGCAAAACTTATCATAATTTACATGAATCAAAAAGAATGATTCATTTGAAAAGAGTATTCTGAAGTCTTTTACAATACAATTAGTATAAAAATATTCCTCTGAAGTTTGTCAAAATGGGGTCTAATCTAATCAAAACATTTTGGGCTCAGCCAAAACCTACAAAATATATTAAAATTTAAAAAAAACAGTTTCAACTATGTCCCCAGTACTCCCCAAAAAGCAGTTCAGGTTTCCAATAGTTCTTGCTGTAGGACCACAGAACACACTCAGAAGAACCTCTATAAGGATTTCTGATCTACTAAAGAAAAAAGGGACATTACCTTCCCTACTTGCTCAACAGCAATTATGCCCTGCATTTCTCAGTCTAGCATTGTCTGTCTTTGTTCCAATAACATATAGGTTGTTATCCTGTGGGCCATTTAACCTTTTTCTGTTTCCCACAGGGAGAATTTGATAGTATTATCACAATGCTTATACCTTTCCTCAACCTCTCAAATGAAATGACAGAACTCACATGGGTCCTACTCTAACAAATGGAGCTCTTTGCATTTACATTTTTCAACCTGATAAAAGATTCTTTTTACTTTATTTATATAATTATACAACCCCTCACTAACTCATTGCCTTCTTCCTAATCACTTTCTATATACTGCTTAACCTCCAAAAGACCTTCCCACCCTTTAAATCAATTTTACTCAGACAAAATACTTGCCTATTTCTTTTATTCTTTGCCCCTTCACATGTTCCCTCACATTTTACCAACATATCATCTTAAATTACTCCACCTAACAGGCCAAGGAAGAATGATATTGACATAAAACAACTACACCAAGATAACAGGAACTCTAACAGCTACTGGCTGCTTATCATTTAAAATTTTTCCACTTCCTGGGCAAAGTTTTTCCATGAGCTATTAACACTCAAGGGTTAATTTGCATGTCTTTATACTGCTTTCAAGCAAGCAAGAATAGCCAAAATTAGAAGAAGGAATAGCCAGCAAATAAAAGAGTCAGCTAAATATTTCAGCACTAAAGAAAGCTTATAATTCAAGATAAAAAGTGCTTCCAACTACAAAATTACCCACTTTGGTTACATATTCCTCATTAAGGAAGTAGAAATTTAAGAAAAAGCATACTGGTATTTCATTTGTCCACAATTCCTTAAGTGGAAAGAGAATCCAGTAGAATGTTTTGAGCCAACCCATTTATAATCTTTCTGGCCTCAAAACATTTATAAAGAGATCTACCATTTGTAACCTGGATTAGAAGGGGAAGATTTTTTTTTAAATAGTTGACCTACACTAAACTCTTGCACAAAGCCATCATCTACTTCACAGAAGGACAAAGGACCCAAACATGCTGTTCTTTCTACCCACTACAACTTTATCTCTGATTTCCTGAACATCAATTCCAATTTTTAAACTTCCTTTCTTTACCTGTCAACATTTTACCTTCAATTAAACAAACATTTATTAAGCCACTGCTACTGCCAGGCATTGTACAAAGCACTGGATACAAATAAAACAGTCCTTACCCTCAAGCAACCTAATGGGAGAAGACAACACACAAAAGTAAGGTGATAAGAATGGGGGAGGGATGGCGCTCTTGTGCCAGGGACAAGAACAGAAGGTACTACAGGGGTATGATGATGGTAGAATCAAATCCAAGGAGTTAGTGAGAAATTGTTAAGCTTGAGTTCTCTTTAAATGATGACTTTGGAAAGAGATTCTGCTCTGCCCTTCAATCAGAAGTGCTGAGGTTACTGAAGATACTGATGAGGTATAAGTATACCAAAACTGATGAAACCACCTGGATAATGAGTTTCCTGGGAACATGTTGAATTGAAGGAGTGTAGCTGGTGGGAAATGGTATCTGGCCCAGGCTAGATTTCTGACAGTAATTCTTAGCCAAACTACTAAATTATTGGGTGCTTTGACCAAGTGTCAAACAGGAGGTGTTGCAGGAACCAGATTAAAATGCAATTGGAAGGTGTTGAATAAAATAAACAAAAATACAACACAAAATTAATGTTAAGTTGTGGTTTCTAAATAATTGGCCCACAAGATTCTATTTCTATTTGAGTATGACAACACTGCTTTAGGAAATGGGTTAATAGAAGCTCATTAAAGTTACAAATTTTTATCCTGTAATTTTATTTAAATGACCATGGTGATCCTTTTCCTAATACATGAAAAACTAATAGATACCTTAACAGACTCCTATAAATATGTACATACATATGTATACACACATACACCTTACCCCATTTCAAAACACTTTAGTCACCAGTTATTTGACTATGTATCTTTACCCTATATTTAATGAACAGTAACTCATTCAAGAAACCTTAAGCACATATTATGCACAAAGCATTATATCAGGTCACAGAGATAAGAAAAACAAAAAACAACCCCTTTCTTAAAAAAGTTTAACTCAATTGTCTCACAAAACAATTTCGTTATGACTACAAAATATTAAATACAATCAGCAAAAAGATAAACAATACCTTCTGAAAGGAATCTTCATCTGTAATGTCATAAACTAAAATAGCTCCATTTGAATCTCTGTAGTAAATTGGACCCAGTGCATGGAACCTCTCTTGGCCTGCTGTGTCCTAGATTAGACAAAAGATTTGTTATCATGAAAGTTCTTCGGATTATATAGGCTCAAAAGCTCAACTGTTAAAATACAACTGTTTTAACCTAAGACACTCCATAGGAGGAGAAAGGAAATATTAGAGTAAGGAGAATCTAAAATGTTTAAATGTAGTCTTTATTTCTAAAGTAAGTCAATTTGCCAGCACAGATTCAGCCTTATTTCCTCTAATCTACATAAAGACCTTAAGTGAGATGAGGAGATTGTGAAGACTTTTCATAATAAAAATATGGGGAATATTGGATTTTCTAAATAAAATTTCTCTTCCATAATGCCTCTCTCCCTGGATACCTGAGTTTCAGGGTTTGCGGACAGTCAGTTGGTTCCCGCCCCCCACCCCTTACCAGCTACCACCTTTTTTTATGAAAGTGCTGTGGGCTGTAGCCGAAACTTGGAAGTTACTCAAATCTCCCCTTTGTTGTACTGTTGCCACATCAATACTACCAGCTCCCGCTTCTCCCCCTCCCCTCTTTTCTAAAGCCACATCAGCAGTTAAGTTAGATATTAGATGAGGTAATTGTGTTGGTAGAGGTGAAAATTTTCTAGTTTGTCTAGTTTTTTGCGCTTAGATTGTAAGCCCGCCTCCCAGCCAATGGAGAGGTGGAAGAGTAGGGAAGTGGGATTCTTTGCATTAGCGTATAAAAATTGTGCTTCAATTTCTGTAAGATCCCCTGACCTGGTGGAAGGACATTGCTTTCTTGAGAATTGTAATAAATCTTTTTCCTTCTGTTCTTATTGAGAAGCCTCTTCATTTATTTAAAATTTTGAGTAAGGGTCTTTTTATCCCACACAACCTTGACTGATACTCCACAAAACCTTCAAAAATTCAAATATGTTCAGAATATTTTACTCAAAAGAGAAAAGCAGAGATTGACATTTTAAAAAGTCTAGATGGCTGGAAAAAATGTTTTCTGAAAAAAACAAGAAAAAAGCTGGAAGAAGGAACTATCTGCTATAAATCTTCAAAAATAAAACTATAAATAAAGAAATTTAAAGATAGAAAATCTCTTTGGATCTTGTCTAGTTATTTAAACAGTTGTGTTTGCGATCACTAAAATTTCTTTTCGGAAACATTTTCAACAGAAAAAATGAACTTAAATTAACAACAGCAAAAATTCAAATAGCTCAAGTCCCAATTTTCTGATTACTTAGGTTAAACAATTCCAGAAACATCCAAACTTGCCACAAAAAAAAGGTTAACTTACCCATATTGCAAGATTTACTCTTTTTCCACCAATATTTAACTTCTTTGTTAGAAAAGATGCCTAGAAGAGACAGCGAAATATATACATATTATTATAGGGTTCCGTATGGAAGAATAACATTGTATCATGCCCACAGAAACACTAAGAAACAATATTAATATAAAGTATTAAAAATTGATGGAGGAAAAATAAGTGACTGAGTTTCAATTCAAGTTAGCATACAACTACGTTTATCCCTTCCACACTACAGTGATTAGGGGTGTGGTGCCCCTTCAACCTGGAAAATCTGGGTAAAATTTTTGGCCCTCCCTTCATCAAGAGAAGAAGTCTGATTTTTCCCTTTTTTTCATGAGATGTTTACAGTAAAATTACTGTAAAATTTGGGTTGATATTATACAATACTATACATACAGTTTATGCATTTCTGAGATTCTGAACTTTTTCTATCGTCTGCTTGCCTTCATGTGTTGTCTGCAGCTTCTGCAAAAATTCCCATTTAATTTCTTATGCTGACCCATGATATTCTGAAACCATGATGGGGAAAGTTGCAATGGGGTAGGGATAACTGTACAGTAGATGTGTAGGACTATGGTCAGGCTACAAAGCTTCCAGAAAACACTTCCTACACAATATGCCCTTTGTTTAATGAGTATAAAACAATCTGATCCCATTCTCAAGGAGTTATCTCATTGGCACCACAGGACACACAAAATATGGCTATAAAATAATGGGATTTTATATCAGACTTTGATGAAAGTTCTACCTAGATGTTTCTTCATAACATAGAAGTGACTAGCTCTTTGAAGCATGCCAGCAAAACACAAACTCCAGGAAGTTCTATACCAAGATAGAACGAATATAGATCTAATATATGGATTATGATGGACATGATCTTTTGTCCAAGACAACAGATTGGCTTCAGGAGGATGATTAATTTTTCAGTTACAGCATTTCATTATCTATGAAGTCATACCAGGAATTACTATCTGTGGTTATGAAGAGAATAACCTATGCTAGAGAAAAATCATGGATACTTTAAGTATTAAGTGTGTATCAGAACATATCTCCAAATGAATATTAACCTCCCAAAGTGTTCATTTTGAACACTTTATTTGAACAATGTAGCCTATGTAAAATGTTGTAGGACCTGCCTATGCCAATTTAGAGGCCACAAAAGAAGACATCTCATTACTTCATAGTCACTGCTTGCCTTTGACCAAAAACAGCTATTAACCAGCTTGATACTGCACTTCTTTTATCAGAGTTTGCTCCAGTTGCAAACATATACATTTACAATCTCACTAATGTGAATGTTCCTTCCAAAAATGAAAGTCATAATCCCCACCCATATCTTTTTTATCCTGTGTAACTTTTACCACCTTCATTCCCCTGAATCTTCCCCTCATTGTGCTGGTATTCTTCCTGTTGATATCTTGGCATTGTGTGCATGCCAATGTACAATGACAGTGTGTATACCTGTCATCCTTTACTCACTACAAGACAAGACCACCTGCTTTCCTGATCATACATCTCTCCAATGACTTCCTTTATACTACTCTTATCTTGAAAAATTCTTGGTCAGTAATGTACTGTATCTTGCTCATGTCCACAATGTGCTTCTTCACTGTCCTTTGGGAGCCCTTAATTTTCATTCTTCAGAGACAGTGACATCATTCATACAGTAATATAGTCAGACAGTACAAGCAAAATATAGTTAGTAAAAAGTTGGACCTTTGATTCAGGTAGAGATTTACCTGTCATCAAAGAATTGCACAATATCTCAAAGACAATCCAGCCCTTTCTCCTACTGTTCAGTTATGGAACCAGGTCGGTCACTGTCTATTTGCAGTACCTGTGTCCAAGATATCTGTAATGACTGACTAGTTCTATGAGTTATCAATTCAAGCACACATTGTAACCTAGACAACAGCTATTTCCTGTCTCCAAGGTTTTTCCAGTGTGGATAATTAGACCGAACCCTTACATGATTATATAGGTCCACTGCTGAAAAGTTTGAGGCAAAAACCACAATGTCATAAAAACAGGGACTTATCAGCTAGAAAAATTCTTTCTCACTTAGACTCTATACTGTACATTCTCTATGACACTTGCAAGTGTCTTTGTTGAACATATATCTCAACATTATATTTTAATTGGGACTAGTCAGGGCACCAAATAAAATTTTTTATTTTAAGAATTTTCATGGAATCTTTTATAATCTTTAGATATACACAGAAGACATTTTATAAGACAGCCTTAAAAATGACTAATAATTTGTTCTGCTAAATATATGTATTTTAAACAACCAAGAACATTGAGATAAGGTACTCCCCACATCTTTTAGTCAACTGTGTAAGTCTGACAATTCCCTTATCATACTTTCATCAAGGATGCTTTTGGCAAGTAAGTAGAGTATTGCTGTAAATATTTATTGAAATGGTTAAGCAGACACACAGGTCAGTAGTTATTATTTTCCTGGTTACATTTTGATAACAATGAGGTCCAGGGTCCATTTTTCCTGAACCTTAGGGCTTCCCCTTTCAGATAACCTGAGAATAAAACCCTTTAATGTCCTTAAAATATGTCACCTCCAGCACAGACCTGCTCTGGGCATATTTTATCTAGTCATCCTCCTCTTCCTATCTCCTTTTTTCTTAATGCCATTTCAACCTTCTAAGGTAGCATGGGATCATGACGTCATGGTGGCTCAACCTTCATTGAGGTTACTAAAAACTCTACTGAAATTGCCTATGTTTTCTGAGGCTGGTGACCTGCACAGACATTGCTTTATCTCCAAATTGAGACTCAAAGCATCCGCTGGACATTACAGATCTACCCAGATTATTCCTAAAATACATCAACCATAACAAAAGATTTTTTGTTCCTTGAACTAGTTATAACTTTCAGTAGAAAACAACAACTAAAGATTCCTAGAACTTCTTGTTAAATCTAAAATACTAGTATGGACTTTTTACTGCTCAAGAGAAAAAAGAAACTGTTTTAACTGACTCATCCTGTTACTTTCAAACTATCACTATCAGGTAATTTTGTATCACATATGTAACATTTATAACACATATAAATAAAACCAGCAACCCATCCCTAACCTCAGAGAGGGAAATGTGTAAATCCTCAGGTCTCAAGAACCAACACTGGTTACTATAATTAAATGGAGTTCAACTACATTATCTTCTCCTGATCAATAAATGCTAGTTAACTAATTGCTTACTTTGCTCTGCAACCATCTCTCTACATATTAATCATTTCTAAAGAAAAAGAGTTCATTTACCACAGTATATTCAAGAATTCCCCAAATAAATTATAGGCACCCACACTGTTTACAATTTTTTGGTGATTTTTTTTTTTTGGTTTTGTTTTTGCTTTCACAGAAAATACTGTCACATGCATAGCTAAATGAATGCTTCTCAAGTTATAGGCAGAGCAGCAGGATTACGAATGAAAAGTGAGACTTGTTTAGTCACTTTTCTCTCATTGCTCGAAACTGCTTAACAGGAAGTTTGCACCAGTTCAAGACACCGTTGTGTATTAGTATGCCTGTCCTTCTACAACTAGCTTATCTTCTACTCCCTTCTGAACTCTCTACTCCAGACAGACTAGATCTTTTCATTATAACCTGAACCTCTGTCATTGACTTTGCTTACTTACGGTATTCCCAAGTCTTCTGTTTATCTAAGCACAATCCAACCTTCATGACCCATCTCACCCATGTTTTCAATACTTATTTGACATTTACTAGATAATGTTTTGTTGGAATGTTAACTTTTAAATACATCACTTCTTCCCAAGAATCTCTTAAAACTGAGGGTACAGACCATGCCTTTTGCTTTTTAAACATGTGCTACAGTTGTAACAATACCCTGAAATACAAAATGCTTGAGAAAGACTGATGAATACCCCATAATATATGTATGTCTCCATTTACCTCAGGACCAAGATGTGTTCCTGAAAACAACTTGGCTAACACAACCCATAAAGTAAAATTATTTTACATGTACTAATGAAATTCACTATAAAAGAACCTTATAGTTACCCTTTTATTAAGAAACATTTACCTGGTTTTAAGGGTCTAGAGTACAATTAACACTATGCTAAAAATGTTTTGAAAAATAATTAAGTATATGAATGTAATGGAATACTATTATACTATAAAAAATAAAGTTATGGATTATTTATAAATCATTAAATTAAATATGTTTAAGAACAATCCATACGATAACATCAAGAGTATAACAACAGTCTTGAAGACTTTAAAAGACTGATGAAAAATGAAATAAATCAGAAGAACAATTCATACAATGACAATACGGTAAAGAACTTTGAAAGTTCTAAGAATTATGATCAATACAGTGATTCCAAAGGATCACTAATGAAACATACTACCCACCTCCTGACAAGAGAGCTGGCAGACGGAGGGGTACAGAATGGGACATGTATATAGGCAATGATAGATTTGTTTTGCATGTCTATGGTATTTGTTACAAGGAATTTGTTTTACTTTTCTCTGTTTTCTTTCAATGGGGTGCTGCTGGGGGGAGAGAGAGAAAACAAACTTCTGTTAATTTAAAAAGAGAGGTTTGGGCAAATACCACAGACGTGAATGCTGCATGCACTTTTAGACAATGTCACTGCATTGTTAATTTAGCTTAATTGTTTTACTTTGTTATATAAGAGATCTCTGAAGGAGTGGGGGTGTGTGTGTATAAATGTTTGTATTATAAAAACAAAGCACATGAATAAAAATTCAAAAAGCAAAATAAACTGCATAATTCTTTTTGTCTGTTTTTTAAATCGTGATTTTTGTAGGTAAAATTTCTTATACTGGAAAACATGTTTTGCATAAAATATCTCTGTTCCTTCTTTTCTCCTATTACATAGCTCTGGAACTCCTACCCTGGCCCCTGGGAATCCTGCAAAAGGGAGGGAGGTGTGGGAGCTTGTAGAGAATCACACCTATCTTCAAGTATTCAAAGGGCTATATTATGTACAAGGAACAGAACTGCTTAACCCTAAATTCATGCCTTCTCATCCTGTATAATATTTGGCCATCTTTCTACAAAGCCACCATATAAATTTACCCAAAGTGCTAGAAGTCTTCTGGTTCCTTTAATTTCTCCCTAAGTGTTTTTAAATCGTGCTACCACCAACATAAGATTTCTTCCATGTGCATACAATCAAAACCACTTTTTTTTTTTTTAGCATCAGTTACACTTCCAAACAAAGCACACTGGTATTGAGGTGGGATAGTCCAGGTCTGTTAGTTCTAACCTCACCTTACAAAGCTTGTGCTTTACTGACATAGCTTTGGAGAGCCCAGAATTGCCTCCTGGGCAAAGTGAGATAAGAAATAGCAGCATGATTTGATCTTATGAGAGTGGTTTCAAGGTAGGTCAAAGTATTTCAAATAATATTTATGTGTGCTAGAGACATAGTTCCTGCCCTTGAGGAATTTATAATCTAGTTGGGAAAATGTCACACAAATAAATTATATAAAACAAAATACAAAATATGCAAGTACAAAGGGCTATATGGAGATTCCAGGAGAGGGAGAATATTTTCAATGAAGGACAGGAAGGATTCCAAAAGAGAGAGGCTGCAAAGAATGCATGCTAGGGGTCAGGAACACCACAGAGACAGGAAAAGGCAAAATGGGTTTTGAAAACTGGTAAAGAGTACAGTTTGGGAGATACATAAATTATGTGTAAGAGGGACAATTGAAAAATAAAATTAGAGTCAGATTGTACAGAGAGAGAGTCAAACTAAACAGATTGGACTTTATTCAGTAAACAACAAGAATCAGTTAAGATTATTAAGAACAAATATAAGAAGCTGTGCATTTTTTAAATGTTAAATACACATGCCTATCAGAGAAAAATGTAATAGTAAATTATTAGAAGAGAGATCAGTTCATCAGGAGGCAATACAATAGCAAAATTCTTAAATGAAATGGAATGAAGGTCAGGGCAGGAGGAATGGAAAAGGCAGATTAGATATACTGTAGAGAAAAAAAAGTCAACAGAATTTGGAAGCTGAATACATTTTTATTTTCCTTCACCCCCTATAACCAAAGATAACTTCAAGAAATCTACTCTGGTTCACTAGACAGATGAGGAATAACCACCAAAAGAAATGATGTTAGGTAGCAGCTCAGTTTTGGAAATTACATGTTTGAGACTCTGGAGGTGGCACTCAGGTAAAAACAGTTCAGCACCTGAGAAAGATATGAAATGTAGTGGAGAGGATCTGGATTTGGAACAGGGAGATATAATTAGAATCCTAGCCCTGACTTCCTAGTTGTATGACCCTGGACAAGTCATTTTACTTCTTGAACTTCAGGTTCCTTGGCTGTAAAAGGAAGATAATATTTATTGTACTTACCTGGCTATGCTAATGTAAGGAGAACAATTTTTATAGTTTAAGTTGCCAGATAAATATGTTATTACTAAAGGACAGAGATAGAGATTTGGGAGCCATTTGCCCAAATGTGGTAACTAATGCTGGAGAAGTGGATAAAAGTGAAAAGAAAGATAAAATATAGAGAGAATGGGACCAAAGAAAAAACAATGAAGAGAAGGAGGCAGGAAGAACCAGTGCAAACAAACCAAAAAAGAATTAGCCACAAAAGTAAAATAACAAGGAGGTTCATGAAAGCCAAAGGAAAAGAAAGGATTAAAAAGGGATCGGGGTAGTCAGTGTCAAACAAGGCAGAAAATTCAGAGTGAGGACTAGGAAAGGGCTTGTGTATTTGGTAATTAACCTAGGAAAAGGTCAATGTGTTTTGGCAACTAGGAGGCAACAAGTGACTTCTTAGAAATGGGTACCTCTTAAAGGTAGGAGGTCAGATTTCAACAGGCTAAGAAAAAGTGAGATTAGTCTCTTAACTAAAAATTTGGCAAGGAAGGGTAACATGAAACAATAGTAAGGGGCCTAGCAGAGTGGATTTGCTTTGGAAGAAGGGTATTTGGTTTTTATTTTGACCACAGGAAAGCCATGAACATGACTGCAGGCAAAGATAAACGAACTGGTAGAGAAGGAAATATTTTAAAAATAAAAGAGGAGATCATTATTGAAGCCAGATATCAGAAAAGGCAGGAAGTTTTGGAAAAGTTCAGATCCAATTAAGAGCACAGGTAAATTGGTTAGTCTTGGAAAGGAAGAAGACATAAGAAGAAAATTGTCTCCTGAGACAGGTAAAAGAAGAACTGGTAGGTAAAGAAGTTTTGAATATGGACAGAAGGGAATCAATTAATCAACATTTATTGAATCACAATGTCAGGCACTGTGCTAAATGCTGGAAATAGAAAAAGAGGCAAAAGACAGTACCAGCCCTCAAAGATTCAGTTGACTAATATCAGATATAGATGATCGATGAAATAATTTCTCTTCCTCACCGAGTCACATTTTCTTATTTGATCCTCACAAGAACCCTGTGAGGAAAAACAAGCATTACCCCCTATATTTTATAAATGAGGAAATTAGAGTTTAGAGGCTGTGACTTCTAATCAGGTCATAAGATTAGTAGTGAACACAGAACAGCTGGAACTCAGATTTTCTGATTCTTTATCTAGTAAAAATCCTTGAGGGAAGCAGTACAATTCTCTTAATTCCAGCTTTATCTACCAAACTGCATGAAAAAAAATCAACAAAAAAATCCCACTGACTAATGCTTGAGGTGAAATTTGAACTCAAGCTTTCCTGACTCTCAGCCTAGCATTCTACCCACCGTGCCACCTAACTGCCTTCAGCTAGCTATTCAACCTCTATTTGAAATAATAATGGACAGCTTTGAAGCTCACTATCAGGAGGAATAAATGACAGTAGGGGAGAGGGATCCATACTATCTATTATATTTTATGAATACTTGATTTGTTTACAGACATATATTGTTTTAAAAGTGTCATAGTAAAATACTAAAAGGTTAAAATTAGAATACAAAACAGGATGTTTTAAAATTTATACCTAAGGATCTATATGAGGGTATGCAATTAACTAAAGTCTGTTACACTAACTGATTCATCTTTAAGATATCTTCACTTCTGCATAGTTTTTTCAATTTTGACAAATTTTTGTCTTACTAGCCAATATGTTATTGGTTAGACAGATTTTTATGTAGATTTACTCATAGCTAAAATGCTTGCCAACATTTTTCTAGTATAATTTATCTCATGCCTCAAAGATAGATAATTTATAAAAATGAAATGACTACAGCAAACCAAGTAAGATTAATGGTCACATCAAGCCAGCTCTTATCCTTTACTAACTGTGCTTAATTTCTAGTCAGATTCTAAACAGTTTAGGAACAAAGCAAATTTTCGAATCCTTTTCAAAAGACCAAAGTCATTTCTGAAGTGCTATAGCACTTTTCAAAGTACTAAACTCTCTACCATTAGAAAAGAAATTTACCTATACGATGAATTCAGTTATATGATTGCTGAGTCTTGTTTTGAGCAAGATGAAACGTTCTCCTAAAATTATCCAAACTTTTCATATCTCCAATTTTCTACTTGATAAAGCACAAACATAGACATGTCATCTATATCTTCCACGTCAATGAGGTTTTTTGATCTCAGGGGATGTGGATTGTCTTTCCAGGCTATAACCCATTTTCTCAACCTAGGCTATTTTACCCATGTTATACTATAATTCCTCCAAAGCACTGAGAGAGGCCTTTACCCAAGTTCTTCAATATTCTGTGAGCATAAATTCTCTTTTGAAGAGAGGGGTGAGGTGTCATGCAACAAGCTGAGGATCAGCAGTCACAAGATATGGACTAGATCACCCAGGAGCTGCACTGGTACCCGCAGAATGGTGGCTGTGTGCTGTGGCCCATCTCTATCCATCATATCTCTCTCCTGTCCTGGGCCACAAAGAACAGCTAAGAGAATAGAGACAGCAAAACAAAGTAAATTCTGTGAATATGCCTAGCAAGGAAGCTTTCGCACCTGCAAATATGTACTATCGTACTTGTTAGTGATCCAACACTTGCCCTAGTCTGTAAAGGTAGTAAAGTAGTATTCGGATTTCTAAAAACTCATCAACTTCAAATTGGCTGTCCCAGCTCAAAATATCAATCTTACAGACAAATAAAGTCAGGTTATATTGACATGAATCTAGCTGGCAAACAGCAAAAACAATTTCTAGATCTTAACTGGTAGGCTTGCTCTGAGGATGTAGACCAACTCACTTAGAAAGTAAGCATTAAAAAAAAAATTCCTTTAGGGCAGCAGAGAGAGAGAGAAGAGGAAGAAGGGGATTTAAATCTCAGATTCCCATATTTTAGGAACTCCTGGTATGAAAATCCTATCCACTTCCACAGATCAACATCAAATTTTATTAATCAGGAGTTGCCCAGAACTCTGAGAGATTAAGTGAATTTTAATTTTACAAATGAGAAAACTAGCACTCAAAAGTTTTACCTTAATATGTATGGAGTCAGGGAGGCCCAAGTTCAAATCCAGTCTCAGGATCTAGCTGAAGTCTGGTCAAGTCAAATAACCTCTGTCAGTCTCAGTTTTCTCAGATGTAAAAATAACCCCTACCTTCAAGTTGTTGTAAGAATCATGCAAGACAATATTTGTAAAAAGTATTTACAAAAGAGGGCCTGGCATATAGAAGGTACTTAATAACTTCTTCTTGTCTGCCAACTAATACAATGCCAAGGCAAGACTAAGAACCCAGGTCTTCTGACTCCTAATCTAGTTGCTGTCTTCTAAGGTATCAAATTCATTCTCCATTTGTAAATTAAAGGTATAAAAATTTTTGTCATTCTGAAGTTAAACTTATTATATGACCTCATTTAAAAGATCCAGGCATTTCTGTATTTTATGCTGGAACTTCCCTATATTGTGCTCCACTGTATCATGGAACTTAACCTAACACTCAAATTTTACCATTAAAAACAGTGGCATCTTTAGAGTTTGCTGCTCTCTGAAAAAAGGGTGAGGGACGTAGGGATATATGAAGTCTAAACCAAAACCACTCAACATCAAAGTGTCCCAATATACTATTAAATCTTACATATATGTACACATACATATATGTATCTATAATATAAATATATAAAATATGTTAAATAATAAAAATATAAGTTACATATGTATATGTATGCGTGTGGATAGATATAGACATAGATATCTCCACTGATCTAAGCCCCAAAGTTCAACAGGTAGTTTGCAGAATTCTGAAATAAGATACTCTCCAATTGGAATTTCACCAAAATTAAAACACAGCCATAGGTTTAAAACTGGAAGGCTCTAATTTCTCTCTCAATCTGTGTATAGTCTAATGGTGTCACTTGGCACACAGAAACCACATGATCACTATCTCCAGTCTGCTGTAAGTGCTTAGTGGATGGTGGAGGCAGCTAAAATCAAAGTGCCATTATTTTATGTTCAAGGATGGAAGCCAAATATTCAAAATACATTAGCAACTTCAAAATTGTTAGCTTCTATTTTCACATTAGAACAGCAAGAAAAGTAAGTTTAAGTGTCATTCAAAACATAAGTTTACTTTATAGGCTTTGATTCTTATTTATTTTTAATGACCTGTGCACAAGATTCCTATTTATTATACTGTTCAATATTAGAATGTCTTTAATACATATTGGCACTCTTGCAAGAGTAAACGTTTAAAATATACAGTTACCAAAAATTTACTTTAGCCCACTTCTCTTTTGGTCCAAGTGTCACAGGAGAATTCAGAGTATTTCAAGTACTACTGTACACTGGAGATTTCTGAATTTTTGAATAAGCACCAATCACAACCAATGGAAAAATAATTGGGACTGCATCTAAAAAGCACTAAAATGCACAGATACATACACATATATATTCAAACACCAGGCACGCAATTACCAAAGACAGTATTAACAGCAATACTATCTCTCATTTTCTATAATACTTTGAAGTTTAAAAATCACTTTACACGGTTTCTCATTTTATTCTGAAATTAGATCCCAATTTGGGCATGAAAATTTGATAGAGCTGATAAAAGTCTGAATGACTGAAAAAATTTCTCTTCCAGCTCCAAGTTTTATTTGTTTTTGTATTATTCTCTTATTTGACTATTTTTCACAGCATCAACAGTTTGTAGATATCTGAAAACAGCTATTCCAAGTCCTTCATTTTACAGACGAAGAAACTGAGGCCCAGGAAGGTTAAGTAAGTTGCCCAAGTTACTTGACAAAGGTCTACACCAAGCCTTCCTAGGAGACAGGAGAAGGAGAACTATACACTCTTCCCTTCACTTCTGTATCAATATTTACATTGTAATTCAGTGAAGTGCACTTTAACCATATAAAGTAATTCCAGAAGAACACATATAAAAAGTTACAGTGCTGTGTTTCTTAATCTTAGGGTGCCACTGTATTAAGTTTCTATCAGTTGGCTAACTTCACAAAGAAGAGCCGTGGAAGTCAAAGGGCAGACACAGGCAACAAATGAAACTACCTATAACCTACTTGGTCATTTCAAAAACCTTCCAGAGTCCAGTTGTGCCGATCAGAATAGAATTCAAAGACGGGAGGAACAAAATGGAACTTGCATAAATACTTAGTCATCACCGGGCTATGAAGTTAGTTGTCAGCTTCATACAGGCAGGACCTAACCCAAGTTCCTGATTTCAGAAGCCCAAACCACCGCAACTCCTCTAAACACGAGACGCTGTCAAATCCCTGGCTGACCGCGTGTGTTTTTCCCGTCAGAATGTGTGCTCACGGAGGACAGGGGCTGGCCGGGCCGGCCTTTGCCTCTCTCTGTATTTCCACGGTGCCTGGCACACAGCAGGTGCTTAAAAATGCTCTCTTTATCTACCACACATTTAAGCTTAATGAATGCGTTTACCTGGAACATAATAAAGACTTCATCTCACAGTCATCGCTTGATAAAGGTTTCATCTATCGGGCACACAGTCAGCGCTTAATGAAGGCTTTATCTGTATGCCACAAGGAAAGCCCCTAAGTCTTTATCTACCTAGCTGGCACATAGTCGGCGCTTAATGTAGGCTTTATTTCTATGCCACAAGAAAAGCCCCTAAGGTTTTATCTATCTGGTTGGCGCATAGTAAAGGCTTCATCTATCGAGCACCTAGTCAGCACTTAATAAAGGCTTTATTTCTATGTCACAAGGAAAGCCCCTATCTAGCTGGCACATAGTGGAGGCTTAATAAATGCTTTATCGAGCAGGCGCTAGCAAGCGCTTAATACTGAGCGTCCCCAAAGTCTCGGTGCAGCTTGGGTGGATCTGCGGGACACTCCCTGGACGCTGGGTGACTACTGACCAGCACGACCCACGAGGGGCCCCGGCCCCGCCGGCGCCCCAAGGTGACAGGGCGGCCTGCGTCGGGCGCGGCCCCCACCCCGCCTGCCCGGCTCCCCGGCCCGGCGCGCACCTGCAGGGTGGTGATGTGCTTGTCGTTGAACTTGTTCTCGCAGTAGCGCAGCACCAGCGACGTCTTCCCCACGCAGCCCTCGCCCAGCAGCACCACCTTGAACGAGTAGGCTCGGCCGCCGCTCGCCCCGGCCCCGCCGCCGCCTCCGCCGCCTCCGGCCGCCGCCGCCGCCATCCTGCCCGCCCGCCGCTTCCTCTCCGAGCCGAGCTCCCGGCCCAGCGCAGCGCAGCGCAGCCCCGGCGGCGCCTTCACATCCGAGGCCCGGCCCCGCCGCCGCCCGTGCGCTCAGGCCCGGCCCCGCCGCCGACAGCGACAACGACGATGACAGCGACGACGCCGGCCTCCCGGCCCCCACCCGGCGGGCAGGACCTCGAGCGCCGAGCCCAGATCCGAGGAGGGACCGCGCTCCACGTCAGGGGCCTGGGGGAAGAGCGCTCCCGCTCCGACTGCCTCTAATGGCGTCTTCTTCCTCCTACGTCACGCGCGGCGCTCACGTGACGGGGGCGGGGCTACGGGAGCCAGCCCGGAAGAGACGCGCCCCGCCCATTCGCGGATGGGGCAAGACTCCGCGGCGCCCGCCCCTCGAGAGCGCCGGGGACCACGCCCCAGCCCCGAGCTGTCCCGCTGGCCGGGCATGGGCTCCGCCCTCACCCATGCATTTTATGTATATGTGTCTGTATATGCATATATGTATTTATGTGTATGCATGTATGTGTGCATGTATATGTGCGTGCATGCATTTATGTACACGTGTGTATGTGTAGATGTATATGTGTGTGCGTGTGTATACATGTATTTATGTGTATGTGTGCATATGTATATATATTTTATGTATATTTGTATATATGCATTTATGTGTGTATATGTGTGTATGCATGTATTTGTGTGCGCGTATATATGTATTTGTGTATACATGTGTGTATTTATGTGTATATGTATTGTGCACAGATATACACATGTGTTTTATATATTTTGTATAGTATACATTATATTTAAATTTTATATATACTTATATTTTCTCAATAAAGCTGTAATGAACCATATAGGAAATACATTAGTTTTTTTATAGGAAATTTAAACTGAAAAGTTTGGATTTAAGTGCAGACAAAGCTAGCACTGAGGACCAGTTAAAAACGCTGGAAAGGGAAAGCTGTTTTTCTCTCCTTTCTCTTTTTCTGATCCACCCTGCCCAATTTAATTATATATATTTTTTCCCAATTAACAAGCATTTTCTCTCCCTTTTGTACCCCCCACAAACTATTAAAAAAAAGAGAGAGAAAAGAAGACCTCATAAACATGTGGAGGCCAACAAAACACATCCCTAGACTTGGGAATATGTCTCATTATCCATTTAACATTCATTACTGAAACAACTCTATTTAAAATCCATCGCTACTGTAGCAATAGATGGATAGCATCGTTTTCTTTGGCCTTCTGAAAGATTTATCCTTGATTATATCGGAGTTCTAAAATGTTTCAAGGCTGTTTTTCTTTGTAATGTGGTTGTTAATATATAAATTGTTCTGGTTCTGCTCACTTTGCTCTGCATCATTTCATAGAAATCTTCCCAGTGGGCTCTGAAATTGTCCATTTCCTCATTTCTTATGGAGCACTAATATTTCAGTACATTCAAATACTATAACTAGTTAAACCATTTTCCCAATAGGTGGGAACCCCTGAGAGCTGTTTGTGTTTGTTGCATACACTTTATAGTCTATCACAGAGGATTCCCTGATTAATCAATGAGAAGATGTTTACACCTACTTTATAGAACATGGAACATAGTTTTGCACCTTGAAATAAGTGTAGGCATAGAATGGTTGTCTCTATGACATGTTGGTCTTAACTGTTACTTGTTTTTTTCCTAAATCCTTGTTCAGGAATCCAAAACCCAGAAATCATGGTTTTATAGGATATCAGAATCTTCTCCATGAAGCTGTATGGGCTTTCAGGAATGTATTGCAACAAAAAAGCTGCTACATTTTAGGATCTCTTGATTCCTTTCAAATTCAGATCAAAAGATCACCTCCTCCTACCGGTGGCCTTTCCCAATTCCCCTCCAGCTGCTAACACGTATTTCCCTCCTCTTCTTCCAAAATAATATCTTTATTTAGGGAGAGATAAGTTAACATCGGGGGCAGCCAGGTGGCACAGTAGATATAGTGCTGGATCTGGAGCCAAGAAACAAATCCAGCTTCAGAAACTTAATAGCTGTGTGACCCTGGGCAAATCACTTCACCCTGTTGGCTTCAGTTTTCTCATCTGTAAAATGAGCGGAAAAGGAAACAGCAAACTACTCTAGTATCTTTGTCAAGAAAACCCCAAATGGGGTCATGAAAAATCTTACAAGACTCAAAACCAACTTAACAGCAACAAAAAATTAACACAATGGATAGAGCACAGGCCTTGGAGTCAAGACAGGCATTCAGATACTGCTACAAATACTTAACTAGCTATGGACCCCAGTTTCTTCACCTGCAAAATGGAGATAATAATAGCAGTTAGTGCGGTGTTCTGTGGAAACTAAGCTAAACCTATGAACCTGAAGCCCTTCCTCTCCCCAGAGAGTCCCCAGAGACAAAAGTGGTGCAAAGTGGGGGGATGATTATGTCTTTCACATGTGGGGAGAGTATGTTTGTTTAAGTGTGATTATCCCTTCTGTTATCCCTGTCTGTTACATATCTACCAACAGCTTAGGGAGTTGCGAAGAACAAATGGGATAATATTTGTAAAGCCCTTTGCAAACCTTAAAGTACTATTGCTAATATTAGAGAAAGGAACTTGAGTTATTATTTCATTGAAAGGGGAAACCCCCAATTGTGGAAATTCCCTCCACTGACTTAATTCAGCAGCACCTGCTCGGCCATTTAGATTCTCAGAGTCTCCAAAGGCACCAAAAGTCCAATGATTGCTGAGGGTCACACGACCAGTTTGTCCAAGGCAGAGTTTGAAGATAGGTCTTCCTGGTTCTGAGACTAACTACCTACCCACCATACCAAATCTCCTTCTCTTTAAATGCTATTGTTATTATTATAATATTTTTGTAGATGTATGTGATTATGTTTATGATGTGGGTGTGTATATATGCATAATATATATATGAATGTATACATATTAATATGTATATATGGTATAATTATATATGGATATAGAAATAGACAGATGGACATAAGTATATTATGTTTATGATATATGTATGTGCGCCCCTAAACCTAATATAAACAAACCTTTGGGTCAAAATTGAGGCAAACACATGAAGGCACTGTTTACCTACTCCTGTCACTTGCCACATGTGAGAACCTTATCTGGTAACCACAGAAACCAGGAACTATGGCCTCTTGGTGGATGGGAATTTTAAGTCCCTTGGTCTTTGCCATAACTCATGGGGACTTGAGGGACAAATCTCTTTGTATTCCTTATAAGGTAAAGGGGCAGTGTGGTATAATAGAAAGGTCACTAGATTTGGAAATCCAAATCCTGAGTTCAAATCCAGCCTCAGACATTTACTGTCTGTCCCAGTCATTTAATTTCTGTCTGCCTCAGTTTCCTCATCTATAAGAAAATGAGGATGTTAAACTCAGTGGCTTCTAAGATCTCTTCCAACTCTAAGTTTGTGATCCTATGATCCTCCCCATTAACCTCTTCAAAAAGATAAGATATTCACAGTTCAACAGTAAGCATTATTGCATTCATAACTACAGACATGACTCATATAACACAACTTAAGCCATCAAAACTTTGTTCCAAAATTCTACTGTTTTCTACCTAACTATAACAAAATCCACATTCATTGGTTCATATAGGTATATATTGGTTCATAGGTAGAAGGTCAGCTAATATAAACCTTCATTTTACAGCTGAGAAAACTAAAACCTAGAGAGATGACATGATTTGTATAAGATTACACTGGCACAGTGGATCAAATGCTGGGTTTGGGGACAAGAAGTCTCATCTTCCTGAGTTCAAATCTGACCTAGCACACTTACTAGTTGTATGACCTTGGGTAAGTCACTTAACCCTGTTTGCCTCAGTTTCCTCATCTGTAAAATGAGTTGGAGAAGGAAAAGATAAACCACTCCTGTATCTTTGCCAAGAAAATCCCAAATAGAGTCATGGAGAGTCAGACACAACTGAACAATGGCTGAACGACAACAAAGTCCTAAGTGACAGAGATGGGATTTAATCCTAATACCTCTGACTTGAAGCCCACAACTCTCTACTTTACCTGGATGGTTCTTTCCCATTTGAATATTGCTTATAATTTCTCATTCATTTCCATCTTTAGTTGCTATTTGCTGCTCTAGTCCTCATCCTGGTCTTTGGACATTTCTAGTTCCTTGCAGCTACGAATAAAAGTAGGTAAGGTTCAGTATGCTACCTTTCTCAAAGTGTCTTTACAATCAACCAGATAAATAGCAATCTGGCCTTTCTGGAGATGACTGGAGAGTTTGGTTTAGAATTTTGTCTTAATTCAATTGTAAAAAGAGCCTTCATAACTAATTTTACTGAGATCCAGTCCTGAATCCAGAAAAAGATTGCAGGACCTAAGAAATTTCAGCTATTGACAACTGTTATCTGTTGGGCACCTACAGTGGTTTTGAGAGTAGGAGCGAAATTCTAGATGGGGTTATATCTGATGAAGGGAGACTGCATTGTTTTATAATGGGTATGTGGGACAGTCACCCACACTGTAGCACCTCACTCCTTGCTTACAGGGAGCCTGAACTCCGTCTCTGGACTGGTTTGCTGTCTCTAATCTTCCCTCACAGGGCCAGATTTAGATTTCCCATACAGTTACATTCATATTCTCTCAATATTACAGGCACAGTCCTGCTGTGGTTGAATATACTCTTTTCTTATTCACCGTTTCAGATCCCTAGCCTTTGCCAAGGTGCTTCTAGTAACCCACAACCAGTCACTCACAATGTTCACACATGTAAATCTTAAACACAGTGATTTATTTAGAGATCAGATGAAAGACATAAATAACACTTCAGTTACTCTTACATTAAAGTGATTACATGAATAATAAGTACACCAAACTCTAAATGTAAGTCTGGATCACACTTTTCCATTGAAGCACTCAATATCTGTGGGAGAGAGTAGACACACACACTTAGAGAAATCTGTCAAAGAAGCACATGTGCTTTAAGTAACTCAACTTTAGAAATTCAGTGTCTGCTTTCTGTCTTAGAAGCTATCCATAAAAATTCCCTGATAAATTAAAATTTTTGTTGATTTCTTGTTAAGTAGAGATCTCTACTGCTAAAGTAAGTTCATCCACAATATGCATGATAATAGCATAATATGCTAAAAGGAAGCTGAGCCCCAAGACCCGCCTTAGACTTGTCAAATTAGGAAAAAAATGTCTAAGTTCAGCAATGAATAGGTAAACTTCAAGAAGGTGCCTAAATGGAATCATTCTTAATACAGGTAAATTGAGGCTAAAATAAACATTAAAGGAAGACTTGAATATGGAAAATTTCTAAAGGAAACAATATCAATCTTTCCAGGTACTTGTGGAAAGAGAGTAGGGGTAGGGAGCATCATCAGCTTTTTCTCGAAAACATGAACTGATTGTATGTGAGCCTCAGATCTTTTGAAACTAACACTTTATCACATCCTTGCTCCTAATTACCTCCTTGAATCACTGCTCAACCTTTTGACCCCCATCATGGTAGCCCTGGTTTTGAAGATTGGGCAAGAAGGGAAAAGATGACTACCTAGGTCTAAATATACTACAGAACTAAGAAATCAACTGCTGCTTTGGTGTGGTTGCTGGTGACCTCTTCTTTGTTTTTAGTCGTAGGAGAACTATAATGTTAAGCTATTGTTATATTTGGCCTCATGGACACTGTACATTGGTCTAGCTTTTCACAATTGTAAATAGTCATGTGTATTGAATTACAGGCAAATGCTATGGTTCAATGGGTAAGAAGT
This sequence comes from Bettongia penicillata ogilbyi, assembly GCA_023548195.1. NCBI lineage: Eukaryota > Metazoa > Chordata > Mammalia > Diprotodontia > Potoroidae > Bettongia > Bettongia penicillata. The sequence goes on along the minus strand of JAJHZJ010000287.1, from coordinate 4,252,208 downwards.
GGACCAAAAACACAATAACAGAGTCCTAATTACATCCCTAACCTTATTTTCTGTGTTTAATTTAAAAGTCACTTAGCAATGTATCAGCTCTATTTCTCTCCACACAGAGTTGGTTCACATTCTCAGGCCCTTTCATAGCCAAGGTTTTATATGCTAATTACACTTTGAAACTGTTACAAGTTATAAGACCTTATTCTAATAAGTTTTCTCCCTAAGTACAGAACAGGGATATTTAAAAAGAAAAAAGTATCTCAATACAGTGCTAATAACCCTCTCCTTAAGCCTCCCCCCAAATAGCCTCAAATAGCCTCCTTCCCCCAAAGTACCTTTTCTTATATCCTCTATTCAGATGAAATATAGCAAGATATTCTGGGATAGTATCAGCAATCTGATATAGGTTATACATGTAAACATATTTCCCCATTAGTCATGTTGTGAGAGAGGAAACAGAACAAAAGGGAAAAGCCACAAAAGACAAAAGAAAAAAGTGAAAATAGTATGCTTCAACATGTATTCAGACTTTTCTCTAGATGTGGATAGCATTTTCCATCATGAGTCTTTTGGAATTACCATGTATCATTGTATTGCTGAGAAGAGCTAAGTTTTTCATAGTTAATCATCACACAATGTTGCTGTTTGTTGCTGTTGCTATATACAATGTCTGCTCACTTCATTCAGCATCAGTTCATATATTTCCAGGATTTTCTGAAATCCACCTGCTCATCATTTCTTAAAGCATAATATTTTTATATACCTCATTATATTTACATACCACAACTTGTTCAGCCATCCCCCAACTGACTGGCATTCTCTCACTTTCTAAATTTTTGTCAACACAAAAAGAGCTGCTATAAATATTTTTGTACATGTAGGTCCTCTTCCCTTTTTCATGATCTCTTTATGATACAGACCTAGCAGTGGTATTGCTGGATCAACAAGTATGCAGAGTTTGATTGCCCTTTGGGCATATTGCAAATTGCTCTCCAGAATGGTTGGATCAGTTCACAACTCTGCCAATAATGCATTGTCTCAATTTTTCCATATCTTCTTAACATTTATCATTTTCCTTTTCTGTCATATTAGCCAGTCTGATAGGTGTGATAGTTGTTTTAATTTGCATTTATCTAATCAATAGTGATTTAGAATATTTTTTTCATATGACCAGAGATAGCTTTAATTTCTTCATCTGAAAACTGCCTGTTCATGTCCTTTGACCATTTATCAACTGGGCAATATCTTTCCTTATAAATTTGACCCAGTTCTCTATATATTTGAGAAATGAGGCCTGTAAAAAATGTTTCCTATCTTTCTGCTTTTCTTCTAATCTTGGTTGTTTTGGTTTTATTTTTGTTAACCCTTTTTAATTTAATGTAATCAAAATTATCCATTCTGCATTTCATAATGTTCTCTATCTCTTGTTTGGTTATAAGTTCTTCTTTTCTCCACAGATCTGACAGGTAAACTATTCCTTGCTCTCCTAATTTGCTTATGGTATCACCCTTTATGTCTAAGTCATGTCATTTTGATCTTATCTTGATGTATGGTATAAGATGTTGGTCCATGCCTATTTTATGCCATACTATTTTCCAGTTTTTCTAACAGTTTTTGTCAAATAGTGAGTTCTTATCCCAGAAGCTGGAGTCTTTGAGGTTATCAAACAATAGATTACTATAATCATTGACCACTGTGTCTTGCATACTAATCTATTCCACAAAGTGGGGAAAGCTTAAAGGTTTGCTGATAGTAAAGAGTGAGTTTCATCTGTTTTTTTATTTTGACATTACTTTATGAAAATGATGAAATTGTACTTGTTAATAAATAGTCTGTGCTGAAGTTATATCTTTGAGTCAACTTAGTAACAGTAGGCTTAGATTTAAATATTTCAGTCATGTCTTAGGTGTGAATAGGCAATACAGATTGGAGGCTTCCTATTGTCAATATTTTTCTGGGGTTAGGAGTCTACTATCATGTATTCATTGTATGTATGAAACTCTAGAATGTAATTTTCTTAAAATATATATAAAGGACAAATAAGATGCCCTTATAAGTGCTTGTTGTTAACTACATATATCATGACATTATATATACATGTATAGATATAACATATGTATAGAGTTAAGAATGAAGAGTTTAGCCCTAAGTTGTGATTAATGAAATTTTGCTATTTGAGGTACAAGCTCATGGGACTGCAATGTGATAATGTTTTTGATTTCAGTTATAGTTGTCTGAAGGGTCATTAAGCCAGTAGTCCACCACTTAAGGGAAATGCCATGTGTTGTCCAAAGGAAGTACAGCCTGAGAACTGCTACAGGTGGATATCTGTGTTTGGGAAAGTTGAGAGGACAGCCTTGGTGTAGGCTAAAGTAGGATCCTCTTGACTTAGTTTCTCCGTTGTGATATTTCTTTTCTGAACAAGAAATTTCCCAGGTGGTTAATCCTGAGTCTGACTTCTGACACTCTGTGAATAATGTAGAACTTTGCCATATCATTGTCTGTTAACTATGATTCTTGCCTGGAATCAATCAGAAGTAAGAGACTTTTCCCCTGTTATGGCTTATGTCACATTAATCTGTGCCCTTAAAGGGACAGACTTGATATTGCTATAACTATGTTCCTCCCTTTTTCTTCCATGGCAAAATTCTATAATCAGGGTAGGTGAAAAATGGAAGGTTTTGATATTTCAATAATCTATGTTAACAAATTGATACTAAAAAATATAAGATAATATAATAGGACACAAATATGAAAGATCTTATTATTGCTCTGTATTTGTGGTCAACCCTATATCCTATTTAATTAGATAAATGAGTTCTTAATGTGCTATTTATTTGCCAAAAGTTATATATTATTGTAAAAGATTAGATCCTTGAAGTATATCATTCTGTCAGGGTGATATGGGGATAATAATCTCAAGGGGATGAGGATGGGCAATAAGACAAAGATGTAAAATGTAGCAATGATGAAAATCATTTCAATAATATCTATGGCAATCAGTATGATACGTGCAATGATTATATTAATGATTTAGATTTTGTTTCATATTTTCCAGGGGTGCCTGAATTGGAAGCTAAGGCTCTATCTGAAGTTATCAATCAGACTCCTTCATATGCTTAACGATTTCCCATGCTTGCAATTCCCTACTGACTTGAATCAGGTACCTCACTGCTGCTCAAGAGTGAAAAGTCCTGGTCATGCTAACCCTGGTTCCAATCCCCACTGAAAAATCCCAAGACTCAATGACCCTAACAACTAGGAGAGCTGTTTACACAAGACCCAAGAATACCTATGTTTGTCGTCCAGCCATTTGTAGTTTTCATGCTTAAAAACCCCACCCCTGCCATAAGTGAGTGAGCCCCACTTCTTAGGAAGGAGAACTTCACTTGCAAGTCATTTCTGTCACAATAGAAAATTAACTTCTGTTTGATTCCTGACTCTCTTATCTCTTGCCTCCTCTGCTCTGTTAGGCTTCAGCTATCTGTAGGTTAGAGACTGGTTCAGTCCAACTGGCAAAAATTTTTCTAATTAAATGTATTAGAAGCTTTGAGACAGCAACAGGACCATAATGTTTTCTCTAAGAACTAGGAAATTGAGGGGCGGAGCCAAGATGATGGAGAAATAGAACTGACTTTTTAGAGTGCTACTGCCAAGCCCTATAAAAAACAACTCTAAACAAATTCTGGAGCAGCAGAACCCACAGAATGATGAAGTGACGCAAATCTGCAGCCCAAGACAGCCTGGAAGGTTGCCCGGAATGTCTATAGCACTATGCTGGGAGCAGAGCACAGTCCAGCATGGGCTGTGCACTGGTACAGACAAGATACAGACAAGACCCGAGAAGTCCTTGGGGAGTCTGACTTTCTCACATCTGTGGAAATTTCCAGACTTCAAGACCCCAAAACACTGAGGACAAATTGGAAGGTCAGTAGAAAAAGTCTGTGGGACCACTGCAGGAGAGTGGAGTGGTCCAGCCCCAGCCTCAGGGTGGCTGGAGGGGAGAGGGCAGAGGAACCCCTGCAGCAGCAGCAGCAGCAGGGGCAGCTGTAGCCACTGCTGTTGGAGCTCTAGGCCCACAGATTGTGGGGGGATTCAGTGGCTGACAGTACATCCCCCATCCCCATTGGAAGCAGAGAACTACCTTGACAAAAAGCTCAAAAGTCAAGTAAATGACTGAGGAAATGAGCAAAAACTAGAAAAAGAATGAGACTATAGAATCTCACTTTAGTGACAAGGAAGACCAAAGCATGCAAACAGAACAAAACAAAATCAAAGTTCCTCCATCCAAAGCTTCCAAGAAAAATATGAATTGGTCTCAGGCCATGGAAGAGCTCAAAAAGGATTTTGAAAATCAAGTAAGAGAAGTAGAGCAATAATTGGAAAGAGAAATGACAGGGATGCAAGAAAATCATGAAAAATGAGCCAACTGCTTGCTAAAGGAGGCCCCCAAAAATGCTGAAGAAAATAACACCTTAAAAAATAGACTAACCCAAATGGCAAAAGAGTTCCAAAAAGCTAATGAGGAGAAGAATGCCCTAAAAAGCAGAATTGGCTAGATGGAAAAAGAGATCCAAAAGCTCATTGAAGAAAATAATTCCTTAAAGATTAGAATGGAGCAGATGGAAGCTAATGACTTTATGAAAAATCAAGAAATTATATAATAAAACCAAAGCAATGAAAAAATAGCCGACAAAGTGAAATATCTCATTGGAAAAACAACTGACCTGGAAAGTAGGTTCAGGAGAGAGAATTTAAAAATTATGGGACTACTTGAAAGCTATGATCAAAAAAAAGAGCCTAGACATCATCTTTCATGAAATTATCAAGGAAAACTGCCCTGATATTCTAGAACCAGAGGGTAAAACAAATATTGAAAGAATCCATTGATAACCTCCTGAAAGAGATCCCAAAAGAAAAACTCCTAGGAATACTGTAGTCAAATTTCAGAGTTTCCAGGTCAAGGAGAAAATATTGCAAGCAGCCAGAAAGAAACAATTCAAGTATTGTGGAAACACAATCAGGATAACACAAGATCTAGCAGCTTCTACACTAAGGGATTGAAGGGCTTGGAATATGATATTCTGGAAGTCAAAGGAGCTAGGATTAAAATCAAGAATAACTTACCCAGCAAAACTGAGTATAATACTTCAGGGGAAAAAAATGGTCATTCACAAAATAGAGGACTTTCAATCATTCTTGATGAAAGGACCAGAGCTAAATAGAAAATCTGACTTTCAAACACAAAAATCAAGAGAAGCATAAAAGGTAAACAGGAAAAACAAATCATAAGGGACTTACTAATGAACTGTTTACATTCCTTCATGGAAAGATAATATTTGTAACTCTTGAGACTTTTCTCAGTATTTAGGTAATTGGAGGGATTATATACATATAGACAGAGGGCACAGGTTGAGGTGAGTAGGAAGGGATGATATCTAAAAAAATAAAATTAAGAGGTGAGAGATGAATATTTTGGGAGAAGAAAGAGAGAAATGGAATTGGGCAAGTTGTCTCTCATAAAAAAGGCAAGAAAAATCTTTTTTCAATAGAGGGGAAAAGGGGGTAGGTAAGAGGCAAAAAGTGAAGCTTACTCATCACATTTGGTTTAAGGAGGGAATAACATGCACACTCAATTTGGTATGAAAATCTATCTTACACTACAGGAAAGTAGGAAAGAAGGAGATAAGTAGGGTGTGGGGGGATGATAGAAGGGAGGACAAATGGGAGGGGGGTAATTAGAAGTAAACATTTTTGGGGAGGGACAAGGTCAAAAGAGAGAATAGAATAAATGGGGGGCAGGATAGGATAGAGGGAAATATAGTTAGTCTTTCACAGCATGACTTTCACGGAAGTCTTCTGCATAACTACATATGTATAATTTATATTGAAATGCTTGCCTTCTCAGTGGGGATGGATGGTGAGGAAGGGAGAGAAGCTGGAACTCAAAGTTTTAAAAACAAATGCTGAAAATTGTTTTTACATGCAACTGGGAAATAAGATATACAGGTAATGGGGAATAGAAATCTATCTTGCCCTACAAGAAAATAGAGGAGATGGGGATAAGGCAAGGGAGGGGTGTGAGAGAAGGTGGGGGAAGGGGTAATCAGAATGCACAGTGTTTCAAGGTGGAGGGAGTGGCAAGATGGGGAGAAAATTTGGAACTCAAAATCTTGTGAAAATGAATGTTGAAAACTAAAAATAAACAAATAAATAAATAATATACAAAAATAACTACAACATTGTATTGAGTCTTATTCATCAGAGATTTTAGCAGAATTACCTAGGAATCTCTGCAAATGACTTGGAACCAGAGAAGCAGATCTTCTAGGAGGAACTTCCTTCAGAGTCATCCTGAGGGAGAGACCTATTCAAGAATGTCCAAGAGGAGATGTTTCCAGGGATCAGACAACTACATGGGAAAGCTGGGACTTCAGATGAAATGTGCTGATTAAATGGACATTGAGAATGAGTTACCAGGTTACAAGGAGACGTGATTTATTTAGTATTGATGATCATCATTTTATTTCTTTAACTTTTTGTTTCATAGTGTTTATGTTTGCTGAGTTTTCTTAGTTACCTTAGTGACGTAAATCTCTCCTCTCAAATTAGTCCTTGGTGAGCCCTCTAAGTAGTTTGATCTATAACCTGACTCAGTTTACCTATAGAGTCTATATTACAAGGTTTGTCTCCTTAGGAGATATATGAGATTATGATTCTGCTTGGTATCTTTATGTCTCTCACCTATAATGTCTCTTAAGGTAGACTACAGTCTGTCCAGAAATCACTAAAAGGTAAAGTGTTTAAATATATCATCCTGGAGGTTGAGTGTACTAGGATCAAAAGGGGGTGTTGGTGTATGATGAAGAAGCTTGAATCTGAAGAAAAACTGAAAAAACATTCCCTTATTAGTAGAGGTGGATGATTCCAGATTATAGGTGTAAAATATTGATTACACTGGTCAACCTGTTTTGTTTTTTGATTGTATAGTGAGTACTCTGAGTTCCCACTTGCCCAGATGAATCAGGTTCAGAGGGCTCAGCCACTATTTTGCCTCAGAGTTCTACGGTAACGTTGAGGGATTAGAGTATCTTTCTAGTACCAGTTAACATTTTCATGAGTCAACACTGATGTGCTTTGCCCCAAGTTTACCAGTTGAGAATCAATTTAGTTAACTAAAATTAAGTAGCATTTTAAAAAGGCATATTTACTAAGGTGGTACCATATGAAGAAAACATTCCTCTCCCCACCAAATTCTGTGACACATGCTCCTACAAGTACATGCAGAGTCTAGGGGGAATGTGGGCTTGTGTTTAGAAAGCACAGGCAACAGAGGGGTAATTCACAGTTCCAGTCATTTTCTCTTTTTCATGGAATGTTCAAGAAGTCTCCCTTATGTAATTTCTTTACTGCGTTCTTGGTGGAACCTATGTTCAGTCTGTCCTTGGCACCCAATGTAAACACTAACATCACTAGAACATAAATGGGAATTCCAAAATCCTCCAGACTTGTTCATAGCTTAGAAAATCTTCCTGTGGTCAAAGATGTGGTGGGGAGGCATTGGAATAGAGACGGAAGCAGAGACCAAGGCCAAGAAGTCTTGCTCCCCACCCCAGAAGTGGTTCCTTTCACGGTTTTACTAGAATACATTTGTTCCCTTCTCTCGATTACCTATGATTCTCTATTTGCTTGATAATTACAGATGACCCATATGGCATGAACCAGTTTCTTCAGCCTATCAGAATAGCACTACTCTCAAATGTCACTCCAGTTTCTAGAACATTTCGCACTTAGTCTAAAGTCTATGATTCATTGAGACTAAAGTCTATGATTGAGATTGATTAATTATTTTGACCTGGTTAAAGCCCCAGGGCCTACCTTAAGTGGGGAAGGATGACTTAATTTGTTCAAATTTACACCCTACCTTTATAGTTGCTTTTGCTAAACTGCTTTCCCCCTTTGTCTATCTTTGTTATTCTTTTTAACAAGGGACACCTCACTGGATAGGAGAGGAGGGAGGGACATACACAGTTCAAGTCAACGAGTATTTAGAGCCTATTATGTGCCACTGAGGATATAAAGAAAGATTAAAAAAAAAGAGTTCCTTCTCTCAAGGAGCTCACAGTCTAATGGAGGAGTAAACATTCAAACAGCTATGTACAAACAACACATAGATAAAGGACTGGAGATAATCATCAGAGGGAAGGCATTAGTATGTAAAGGGGATCAGGAAAGGCTGCTTGCAAAAGATAGGATTTTAGTTGATACCTGGAGAAAGCCAAGGAAGTGAGAATGTAGAAAATGAAGGTAATATGAAAAAATGAAGGTGGTATAAAAGTAAAAGATATCATTTAAAAAGAAAGAAAATGAAACATTAAGGAGGAGGGATAGAGTTTAGATATTTGGGAAAGAAATAAAGGGTTTTTATCAAACTTTCAGAGATAAGGCTTTTATGTTTGTATTTCAACTTTGTTTATTTGGAATTGAAAACTCACAATCTGGAGTTATCTCCATCACTTAGAGCGGTTTATCCATAGTTAAAATGCTTGTAACTGATAGTAGAATTCACTGTGATGTAATTGTAGTCATTGGCCACAAAGAGGCACTGGCAACTCAATGAAAAAAAAACCACATCAAAAAACAGGTAATTGGAAGAAGCAGATGATTCCTGTATAAAGGTCAGAGGGGTAACCAAAGACTATTGCATACCCACAAGCTTGAGGAAAAGACATGTCTGGGTTACCATCTGACTATCATACATCGCCACATTAAAAGGAAGGGACAAGACTTCTTTAGGGGTTGCAAAGAAAACCAAACAAACCCAGCATCACTTGTATAATAGCATATAACAGTTCTCGAGACAGTGATCTAAGGAGGAGGAAGGAGAAGTAAAGGATTTTGAGGTTGGTATCAAAGAGTCATTCATAACCAAGCGGCTTTTTAATGTTTGGTAACAACTCACCCTGGAACTGATTCATGGTTCTGAGGATACTGACTCTACATCTCGTGGTATCAACCTTCTGACCTCACACAACATGTACCCCAGATTAAATTCAGAAAGAATTAGTTTCTCAAGACCCATTTTAAGTCATTGAGAATGCCAAACTTTGAGTCACACACTTAGTTATACCTACCAATATATAGACCACAATGTCTAGATTTTTTTTTTAAAAAGGACGGCAAGACTGCTTTGTTTCATCATGCAATATACACTTGAATGTAAGATTTTTGAAAAACAATATATTTTATTTTTACACAATCTTTATTTATGAGTACATCTTTTCCCTTCACCCACCCTGGGTACCATCCCTCAGAACAAAGAAAAAAATAAAGTAAAAGAAAAGCAGTGCAGCAAAACTAACCACACATCAACCAAGTCAGACCGTATACGGAATGTTCTGCATCCATAATCCCTTACCTTTGCAAAGAAGGAAGAGAGGTATATTTTCTCATCTTTTCTTTGGGGCCAAGATTGGTCATTATAATTATAAGTGGTTTAGTCTGAATATAAATCTTTTAAAATTATATTTTATTCTAAAAATACATCCAAAATCTATCTTTTCCCCTTTCCACCTTAACCACTCCTCATTGAGAATGAAAAAGAAACCAAATTCCTGTGACAAACATGTAGAATCAAGTGAAACAAATATTTGTATTGGCCATGTCATATACTTATAAATGTGTGTATACGTATGTATGCAAGTATATGTGTGTATACATACATACGTGTCTCATTCTACACTGAGCCTTTCACCTATTATATCAGAAGGTGGATACCATGTTTCCTCATTAGTCCTCTGGAATTGGGATTTGTCATTACTTTAATCAGAATTTCTAATTTTTTTCAGTTGTTTGTCTTTACCATATCAGTGTTTTCCTGGTTTTGCTTACTCCATGCTCCATCAGTTCATATATATCTTTCCAGGTTTCTTAAGCCACGCCCTTCACGTTTTTTCCTATTTTCTACAGCCCATTTATATACTACAACTTATTCAGCTATTCCCTGATTTGTGCACACCTTCTAAGATTCCCATTTTTTTGCCACCTACAAATATGTTTGTACATCCTTAGTTAGAGTGTGATTTGCTTAGTACTAATCTCTCAATTTATCTTTCCCTCTAATTCTCTCTTCTCCCTTCTCCTCTTTCCCTCCTCTTTCCCTGTTGAGTGAAATATATTTCTGTACTCGTGTGTGTGTGTGTGTGTGTGTGTGTGTGTGTGTGTGTATTCCCTTCTTTACCAGTTTAGATGAGAATGAGGTTCAAGGGTTAGCCTTCTCCACCCTTTTTTCCATGTTTGTATAAATATCTGCTTGTACACTCTCATTGAGAATTTCTCCTCAGCTTCCTTTTTCAACCCCAGCCATCCTGCTATATTCCTCTTCCCTTCTTTTTTCATTTTTGTCTTAAGAAAATCAAGACATAATAGAATTACTCAAAGATCTTGTCAAATTAGATTCTGTCTATGACCCCTGATGATGATACAGCTCAAAGGGAAAAAATGTATTATTTTTCCAATATTTGAATGTAAACAGTTTATCTTTCTTTTTTTAAAATTAATTGTTTTCAGTTTTCCACAGTCACTTCCATAAAGCTTAGATTTTTGTCTCCCTCCTTCCCCGAGATGACATGCAATCTTATATGGGTTCTACACATACATTCTTACTAAATACATTTTCAACTTAGCCATGTTGCATGGAAGAATTAAAATGAATGGGAGAAACCATGAGAAAAGACAAAACACAAGTCTGCTTCATTCTGTGATCCAATTCCATAGTTCTTTCTCTGGATGTGGAAGGCATTTTGCCTCAAAAGTCCATTGGGAATTTTTTTAGGTCCTTGCATTGCTGTGAAGGGCTAAGTCTACCAGGAAAATTCCTTGCACACTGTGGTTGTTACTGTGTACAAAGTTCTCCTGGTTCTGCTCCTTTCACTCAGCATCAGATCATATAAGTCCTTCCAGGCCTCTCTGAAGTCTTCCTGTTCATCATTTCTTAAAGCACAATAGTATTCCATTACATTCATACCACAACTTGTTCAGTCATTCCCTAATTGATGGGCATCCCCTTGATTTCCAATTCTTGGCCACTACAAAGAGAGCTACTATAAATATTTTATATTTTTACTATAAATATTTTTGTACATGTGGGACCCTTTCCCATTTTTATGATCCCTTTAGTATAAAGTCTTAGAAGCGATATTGCTGGGTCAAAGGGGATGCACATTTTTGTAGCCTGTTGAGCATAGTTCCAAATTGCTCTCCAGAATGGTTGAATCAGTTCACAGCTCTAGCAACAATGAATTAGTGTTCCATCTCTCCCACATCTTCGCCAACATTTATCATCTTCCTCTTTTGTCTTGTCAGTCAATTTGGTAAGTGCGATGAGGAGAGTTGTTTTGATTTTTATCTCTCTAACAGTGATTTAAAGCATTTTAGTTTGTGTTTCTTATTCCTTTTTCATTGCTTGTGTTTGCCTTTTTATGTTTCTCTTAACACGTGTTAACTTCAAAGTTTCTACATAGCATAGGAATGTTTATTAAAAGTCCATTTTCCCCCTGTAGGATTATACCCAGTTTCCTTGGCTATAAACTTAAATCCTTTGCTTTCTGGAGTATAATATTCCAAACTCTCCATTCTTCTGTGTAGTACCTGCTAATTCATGTGTAATCCTGACCATAACACTTCAGTATCTGAATTCTAACTTTCTGGCTGTTTGAAATATTTTTTCTTCAACCTGGAAACTCTGGATTTTTGCTATCCTGGGAATTTTCATTTTGGATTTTTTTCAGGAGTCAACAAGTGTATTCTGTCTCTTCCACTTTTCTCTGTGGTTCTAAGAGGCCTGAGAAGATTTATTCTGATTTCATGCAAAATGATGCAGAGGGTTATTTTTTTTTTTGATCATGGAATTCAAGGAGTTCAGTGATTCTTAAATTTTTTCTTCTCAAACTATTTTCACATCTGTTATTTTTTTTTCTGTCTTTTGACTTCATTTTAATGTTTCTCATTGCCTCTTGCAGTCCTTGGTTTCTATTTGGTCCATTCTAATTTTCAAGGAGTTTGTTGCTTGGGCAAAGCTTTCCACTTCTTGTGCCAAACTATTAATTTCCTTTCCAATTCTTTCTTCCAGAGCTCTCATTTCTTTTCCAATTTTTTTTCTTCTAGCATTCTCATTCCCTTGATTAAAAAAACTTTTAAAACTCTTTTAAAAAAAAAAAATTCTTGCTTCATCTCTTCCATGAATTCTAGTTGAATTTGTGCCCAAGCTGTGTTTTTCTCTGAGGCTTTGTTTATAGATATTTTGGAGTTGTTTTCTTCTTCTGGGTTTTTGTCTTGAATGTCCCTGTCACCATAATAGTTTTTAATGCCAGAATTTATTGGTTGTTGTTTGCTCATTCTCCTAGCTTACCTTTGGACTTGATTTTGGGGGCAGGCTCTCTGTACTACTGGAGGGAATGTCTGAGCTAGTCCTGCTGTCTCTTTCCTAGGGCATTCAATGCTGTGTTATTACAGGATTTCAGCTCAGAATGGGGCCCCAAAAACTTTCTGTTGTGATGAATGAAAAATGAAATAACTGAGGAAACAAAGTTTAAAACTTCTGAGCATATTGATTTATTAAACAATGCATATTAATTACATGGCAAATCTGGACTAGGCACTGGACTTTGGCACTGGGCCCCCACAAGGGAAGACAGATTTTTATATATTAAAAACAATCCAATAAGACCAGATAATTAAAAGGAAACAATCAACAGTGTACAAACCAGGATACAAAACTAGGTAATCTGATTTCTAATTGGGGGAAAGATAAAGGACTTTCTAAATTGGGAGGGAGAAAGCAAACAAACTGGTACAATTCCCTTAAATCAGAAAAAGAGTTGTCCCACTCCCCAGAAGTGTCTGTATTCAATCAAAGGGACATGGAAACAATAACTGATTGACCGATACAGGGCCAGTTTTCAAATAAGACATGTGGGTTATTTGAGATGCATAATTGTGAGAAAACTCCCTGCATCCATCTTCAGATCTAACTGGGTCTCTAGTAGTATAACCTAGGTCCTTCATTAAGGATCTCTAAGCAACAGGTAGAGGAGTTCCAGCTTTTATAGCCATGTAAGAATAGTTCACAATTAGAATAATAGAATAAAGTTTTCTCACAATTCAGAAATTGGACTAGACCCATAGTTGAACAGAAAGGGAAATGAGCTAGCTCCAGAAATGAGTCACATGATGGAGTCAGTGGGATTCACTCGATTCTCACTGTTCCCTCACAGTATTCACAAAATTGTCTAAAACAGAAAAAAGTTTGGTTGTCCCCTCCCGCTCCCCAATCCGTTTGAGTTCTGCAAGCTGCCGACCTCGGTTCAGGTCTGAGCAATAGTATAATGCTACTGAACTCAGCCCCTCTCAGCTGGAAACTTCTACTGCCTCAGGCAGAACTACAGGCTCTCATTTGATTTGGAATTCCTGCACTACAGAAGTTATTCCTCTGTAAATTTCAGACTGAGAGATAAGATACAACTTAGACTCTGCTCTATTCCTGAGGTCTAAGCCACGCCCTGCTGTTTGCTTCTGAACCTGGTCCTCTCTCAATAACCCACCTAGGACCTGTGATCACTCTTTGCACCAAAATACCACCCCTAGGCACATATCCTCTTTTCATTCTACTTTAGATCTATGACCTAGAATTGGGTAGCAGGTGACAAAGGTATCAGTTGGCATTTCTTCCCTTCATGGTGCCCCAGTGTGGATCTAGGACCTCCTCTTGGCCTGGTATCCAGTCTTTCTAATGTTTTATTGGAGTGCTAGGCGTGGCACTCCTGACCAGACTTCTTCTTCATTGTTTGTCTATCACCCTATGACAATGTGGACCAGAAAAATTTCTCACTTTTATTTTTTTCTTGGATTTCCCCATCAGAACTCCATCTGGAGTGCTTTTTAGGTTTATTTAGAGTAGTTTGGGTTTTGTTTTATATTCCTGGAGGAGTGAAGTGTGACTATATATCTTTCTGCTACTTTACCAACTTAGCTGTACTTTCCTGAATATTGATTTATAAACTAAATTTTCAAATAACTAAAGCATAAGACTTATTTTTTTTCCCACACTGGAATTCTTGATGCACCCTGCTATATATGCATGGGAACAGAGTTACATTTTGGTTTTCCAATCCAATAAGCAACATCAGTTAGTATTGGCAAAGATAGAGCTGAGCCAGATATCTATATATTCCTTAATTCTTTTGAGGAATTTTTAACAACTGTGAAATTAAAAAGAGGGATAAAAAGTTAAAATTACAAAACAATTTTCTTAAATATAAAGTTTTTTCTTCACATTTTGTTTTCAATTTTCATCTTCTCTTAAGCAGATGAAATGTAACAGACCAATCCTCAGAATGGGAGCAAGAGGAGTGGAAAAGATGTATTCAGGTAACCAACAGGACCTATTTCTAAAAGATGGCAGGAAGAGGAAGATGGAGGAGACCTAAGACCAAGGGGGAGAGGTTTTACTGTGGAAGGGAAAGACATTCCTTACATTTTCAATAACACTTTATCATTCTGATGAATCTATCATCTAATGTTGGCAGATGTTTCCTCCAACAATGAAGATGATAACCAATGCATGAATGCCTACACTATGAAACTTTTCCCTTGTCATCCCTCAGTCCTTCACAGGAGGTCCACCCAACATGCTTTCCACTATCTAGATGTCTTGACATCTCATGGGCACCTCCCAACCTGATGACTTTATTTTTCTTTGCCTCATTAGAGGGGCCATCACTTTCTTAAGCCTCACCCTAAGTGAGTACCTGTGTCCTGGGTCATCTCCAGTCATACTAATGAATATTCAGATGGCTCTGGAGGAGAAGTGAGGCTGGTGACCTACACAGCCCTCCCTCACTCAAAACAAAGTCAAGTGCAAGTCATGTCATCATTTCTCTGATGGCAACAGCATGTGAGTAGTAATGCAGGAAGACAGGCATTGGGAGTAATCCAGAGTTAGGGTTTAGCAAGGTATTAGTCTCAGCAGGATGTGAGCAGAGGAAAGTATAGAGCTGAAGGATGAACACAACAAGGACATGTGTGTCCACTGCCCATGTAGGATATGTGTATCCACATAGATCTGCCTAGACACGACAAACAAGGAGGCATGAATAGATATATATAAATCTCCTCCACCCACACTTCTCCAAGAGAATAGATTCTATGAGACTGGCCACCCTGTTCTCATTAGGGTGGAAGGGGGGAAGAGGAGGAATGTTACTGCACTATAATTATATGTATCTGCCCTCCTAAATATTGTTAATCTAAGGAAATATTTTTTAGGTTCAAACCTTGCTCTTGATTGCTACCTCTTAACAGGGACATGACTGTGGTGCTGTTTATTTCATGTCAGTTTCTTCCCAGAGTCTTTCACTCCTTCTAAGGACATCTCCTTGCTTCTAACATTCTACTGCCAGACACGCTTATCTCATTACAGACAAGTTCACCCACTCCTGGCTGGTGAAATTCCATAACCGCCTCCCTGCTACACTAAAATTGTGTAATATCTCAGGTTCTTCCAAGGCAGGAAGACAAAAAAAATATCAGAAATTCACTCAGTTCTCCTGAAATCTCTTTCTGGTCTGTAGGAACTGATCCAAAATACACAGCTACACATAAATTTGTAACAGACCCAATCTGCTTGGTTGCTAATTTCCTCCAACTCCATTCAACAGCATGTGAGTAGTAATGCAGGAAGACAGGCATTGGGAGTAATGCAGAGTTAGGGTTTAGCAAGGTATTAGTCTCAGCAGGATGTGAGCAGAGGAAAGTATAGAGCTGAACTAGTGAATTATTGATTTGAGATCAGGAAGGGAAAAAAGTAACATTAGAGTATAGTTTGGGGGAGTGATGAGAGATGCAGGGATTAGAGATATTGATGATGAAGAACAAATTTAGAGAGGTAAAAGATGGGGAGATATGTGATAATAGATGATAAATTATTTCAGAGCTTTTGATTGTTGAGGTGAAACATTTGTGGGTGGTAAGTTTTGGTTCTTCACCACTCCTATCTCCCCAACACCAGCTTTGAAAAATCAGACTTTACAAGAAGTTAATTAATTCACTAACTTGTTAAGTCTAACTCAAGTTTCTCCAGATTTTAATCCTTATTACCCTTGACTTCTGAATTTCTCTTAGTCTGAATACCTATTGAGTCTTTGCACTTCTTAGACTCTCTAGATTCTTTCAAAGTTCTGCTCAAATACCACCTCCCTCAAGAGGCCATTTCTTGTCCTTCCAGATGCTATTGCCCTAGCCCGGGAAATTACTTTGCATATATTTCCTATTTAATTTTCTTTACATATATTGTTCACTCTGCCTGACCACCAATAGAATGTAATCTCCTTGAGGGCTCGCTTTCATTTTTGTCTCTATACCTCTATCATCCAAAAAAGTACCTGGAACATCGGAGAAATTTTAAAACATTTGTTGAACTAAAGCATGGGAGCAGTTTCTCAAAAGACCATTGTGGACTTCTCCCTTCTATTTTGGCTAAAGACGCTTATGCATGAGGCTCTCTTTCTCTGTGAGATTTAGAGACACCAGTACTGGAAGGTAAAGAGTTGGAGACAGTGTCAGCTCTTGCCCCACTTCCTTTTCCTTTTTGCCTCTGTTTCTCCCTTGTTTCAGGCTGGACCTGACTCAGTTTGCTGGAACTCAATGCAGGAACAAAATGAGATGCTCACAAGTCATTCAATATTTTTAAAAGGTGATTTACTTAACCATAGCAGCAGAAAGATATTCAACAAAGATAGGCACTGAAAACACCACAAATTGATTCAACAGAAAGAAACTCCCTTGTTTAAGTTGCCCCAGCATGGTCCTGAACCATCTTGTGACTGCTTTGTTCTGAAAATTGTTCTCAAAAAGTGGTAACAGCACACTGATCCTTTAGTCCCCTGCTAATTAAGTCTCAGATGGCTTCACTACCTTTGAAGGAAAAATTAGCTCCATTTGCATAAGGGGAGGTGGGATGGCTTAGTTTCCTTTCATGTTCCCTTGAGAGTATCCAGTTAAGCCATGTCCCAAGTCAAATACATCATCTTGTTACCCCACCTCACTTACTTCTACATGTCACTAATGTGTTATCCTTTATATATGTCGAAATTACTGGCGCTACTGTACATATGTAGAGTATCTATTTTCTTTGCATCTTTTTCTCTCCTGCTGTCTCCATGTGACTTTGCTTGCTACCCCTTTACCAAAAGGCAAATAGGTGAATATATATAATATTCATATCCGTAATTAGGTTTTGGGTAATCTATAGATTTCAATTGTAAATATTATCTCCATTCCCTGCTATTGTTGACAGCTTTGCAGACTATTTTTGAAATGTTTGAGATGTTTAATGAAATTTGACGAGGCATAGCAAGTCAACTTGGTAATCAGGAAGACCCAGGCTGAAGTTTTCTCCCTGACAATTACCATGTTAGCTATGTAACTATTTACACAAAAGATTTAAACTTTGTATGTCCCATGTAAAATGACAACTCATAGATGAATTGCTGATTTGTTCACTGTGGAGGGAATTTCCTGTACTGATGAAATCTCAGAGCTAAACCAAAAAATCCATTTGATTTTCACTTTAATAGCTAACAAAATGGCTTCTGCCAACCTTGTATACTTTAACTTTTCTTCTGTATGGAAGACAGAATTGCTCTTCATATTTCTTCAAGATGAATGAAGCAAGCACTGTAATAAGATCATTATCTTAAACTGAGGGAATTTAGTGGCAGTTCTTGTACTCATGATGAATCATTCACCTATGTCCTGGAGCATATTTTAGAAGAAATCTGGAAACTCAAGCCATTTTTCTAGTGTATTCAGTGCAAGGAAGAGTTTGTTCAGCTCTGGGTATGACATTCTTTTTATTTAGCTTACTTTTACTCTTTAAAAAGCACCATTCCCTGTGGCCAGTGTAAACAATATCATATCATAAATTGCTTTTGTCCTCCTTAAAATATTTAAAGTGGGCAGGGGGTGTTATTTGAGTATAGAGAAGAGCTTTTTGTCAACCAGTAAGCAATAACGAACAGTAATTGCCCAGTGCCTATGGAAGAGATGATTATAAGTCACCGCCCATCCCCATAAGAATCTTACTATCTAATTGGTGAGATAAACAATATTTACAGAAGAATAAAAGCTAGTATAAATGTCTGGAGGGCAGGAATGATTTTTCATTTTCATGTTTGTATCATCAGACCCTGATGCTTTATATATGTTTATATATGGGAGGTATTTAATTAATGTTTGTTGGAATGAATGAGGATTCAAAAAGGGAGAGATTATAGACAAGTTATCATTCACAATTAGAATGAGATGAATATGATATGAGAGGAATGAAAATCTATGTGAAATCCAGATCCCTTAAATCTAAGTTCATATATATATATAAGTTTGCAAGTCAAGATTGATTTCAAACACTCTGGTATATATTTTTTAAATAAGATAATATTTTTAAAACATTTAGCATAGTGCCTGGCACATAGTAGGCACTTAAATACTTGCTTCCTCCCTTTCCTCCTTTCTTCCCTTCCTTTTTATTATGGATTTAACTAACATGAACATTTTGATATATAAAGAACAGAAAAGAATACTACACGTGAAGATGAATTTTGTTGCATAAGTTTTTTTAAGTTTAGCAATTTAAAAATTAATAGTGTTTTTTTAAAGATTTCTGGGTCTCACGAGTAACAAAATGGATGATTAGACATTTCCTCTGGTCCCCATGCCCTGTTATATCTCTTCAAAATAGGAATCACATACCAAGATAAAACAATTTAAGCAGATTGAGGGCACCTAGAATTCAAAATGAGGTAAAGAAACAAACCCAAACCCAGGAACTGACACTCACTGGCCATGAACTTACACAGTACTCTTCTCCCACTTCCCATGCGGCTTGCATCAAGGCTGCACTCACAGATCTAAGATTATTACAAAGACTTACAAAAAAAGCCCTCCTCCATGCCCTGGTCTCCCTTCCTTCTTTCTAGTGCCATGAAGACAACAGATTTAAGCTGTGGAAGTTTTCATGGCACTGCAACCAAGTTTTCATGCCATGCCATCCCCTTAGCAAAAGCCTTTCAGAAACCATATCCTTTCAGCATCAGAACTGCAAAGTTCTGAACTGCTAAGGAACTCAGAAAGTCAACCAGGACAAGAACAGAGGATGTGGTACGTGGGAGGGGCTATGCAGGACTCCACTAAGCCTGAGAGAAAGAGTACAGAATCCAGCTAGGGTCAGTTTTGATCATTCAAAAATCAGTTGGGGCAGAGATCTAGACTGGTGAACTGTGAACTACTCAGTGTAGGAGAAAGCTGAGGGACTTTGAGATCCAGCCTCTAAGGAAACCACAATTAGAATGAGATGAATATGATTTTTTTATTCTTAAATAGTATTTTATTTTTCCCAATTACATATCAAAATTTTTTTTTAGCATTTTGAGTTCCAATTTTTTCTCCCTCCCTTCCTCCTCTCCCTTTCCCTCCTTCTTCTTCCATCTCTTCTTCTGAAAATGGTTGGCAGTTTGATATAGTTTATACATGTGCTATCATGTAAAACATATTTCCATATTAATTACAGCTGTGGAAGAAGAAACAAAGCAAAAGAAAAAAAACACAAGAAAGAATAGCATAGGTAAAAAACAGCATGCTTCAATCTGTATTCAGATCATTAATTTTTTTATCTGGGTATGGAGAGCATATTCCTGTGTGAGTCCTTTGTACTTGTCTTGGATGTGTTGCTGAGAAAGCTGAGTCATTCAGAGTTGATCATTACACAATGTTGCTGATACTATGTATGGTGTTTTCCTGGTTTTGCTCATTTCGGTTTGCATCAGTTTGTTAAAGAATTTCCAGGTTTTTCTGGAAAAACATTTCTTATAGTACAATAGTATTCTATTACATTCATATTCCATAGTTTGTTCAGCCATTCCCCAGTTGATGGGCATCCCCTCGATTTCCAATATTTTACCACCGTTAAAAAAGCTTCTATAAAAATTTTTGCACATGTAGGTCCTTTTCCCTTTTTTATGATCTCTTTGGGATACAGTAGTAGTGATATAGCTGAATCAAAGGGTCTGAACAGTTTGATTGCCTGTAAGCTAGTTCCAAGTTGGTCTCCAGAATGGTTGGATGAGTTCACTACTCCACCAACAGTGCATCAGTGTCCCAATTTTCCCACATCCTTTCCAACATTTATCGTTTTCCATTTTTGTCATATTAGTCAATCTGACTGCTGTGAAGTGGTATTTCAGAATTGTTTTAATTTGCATTTCTCTATTCAAAAGTGATTTAGATCACTTCTTCTTATGCCTATAGATACCTTTAATTTCTTCATCTGAAAATTGCCTATTCATATCCCTTGACCATTTATCAGTTGGGGAATGGTTTGTATTCTCAGAAATTTGACTCAGCTCTCTCTGTATTTGAGAAATTAGGCCTGTATCAGAGACTCTTGCTGTAAAGATTATTTCCCAGCTTTCTGTTTTCCTTCTAATCTTGATTACATTGGTTTTGTTTGTACAAAAGTTTTCAATTTAATATGGTCAAAATGATCTATTCTACATTTTGTAATGCTCTCTATCTCTTGTTTAGTCATGAATTTCCCCCTCCCCATAGTAGACTATTCCTTCCTTGTCTAATTTGAGTGCTTCATTGCCTTTGGTACCTTCTAGCAAGATATAATTTCCTTCCTTATCTCTTTTAACTAGGTCTATTTTTGCTTTTACTTTGTCTAAGGTCAGGATAGATAGCCCCTGCTTTTTTTCACTTCAGTTTAAGCATAATAGATTCTGCTCCAGCCCTTACATTACTCTGTGTGTATGTCTTGGCTTCAGCTGTAGGATTCTGATTTATTTATCCATTCTGATTTTTTATCCATTTTTTTTTATCCACTTAACCCTTATGGGAGAGTTTGTTCAATTCACATTCAGTTATGATTACTAGTTGTGTATTTCCATCCATCCTATTCTTCCTCCTATTTTTCCTCTTGCTTTTCAGTCTTTCCCACCTGTCTACCACCTCTCCAAACTGCCCTCCCTTCTGTCAGTTCTGCCCCCCTTTACTTAATCTCTTCCCCTCCTAATTCCCTGTTGATTTCTATATTCAACTGATTGTGTATATTTTGTGTCCATTTGTATGTAAATATTGCATATATATTGTGTATAGTATTAAGGTTCATCAAAGGTGCCCACTGCCCACCCACCCCTCAACTATAGATCTTTCTCACCTATTCATGTGAAATATTTTACTCCACTCTACCTCTCTCTTCCTTCTGTACCCAGTGTACTCCTCTTTCTCATCCCTTAGTTGTTTTTTATGTCATTCCCTCAAATTCACCTTTTACTCCTACTCTGTGTCTATGTACATTTCTTCTATGTGTACTATTAGTGATAAAATTTTTAAACATTTTTCCATGTAGGGATGTAAACAGTTTAGTTCTATTGAATCACATGTTTTCTTTTTCCTTTTTACTTGTTTATATTTCTCTTGGGTCTTGATATTGGAGGTCAAATTTTTGCTTTAGTTCTGGTCTTCTCCTTAGGAAGCTTGAAATCCTTCTATGTCATTGAATGACCATTCCCCCCACCCCTGTATTATGTATGCTTTTTGCTGGATAAATGATTCTTTATTGTAGTCCTAGTTCCTTTGCACTCCAGAATATCATGTTCCATGATCTCCAGACCTTTAATGTTGCAGTTTGCAAGTCCTGTGTGATACTAATGGTGACTTCCCAATATTTGAAGTGTTTCTTTCTGTATACTTGTAGTATTTTTCCTTGACCTGATAGTTCTGAAATTTGACTATAATTTCCTTGAGGGTTTTATTTTGGGATCTCTTTTATGAAGTGATTGGTGGATTCTTTCAATGCCTATTTTATCCTCTGGTTCCAGAACATCAGAGAAATTTTCCTTGATAATTTCTTGAAAGATACTATTCAGTTCCTCCTTTGATTATGGCTTTCAGGTAGTTCTATGAATCTGATATTGTCTCTCCTGGATTTATTTTCTAGGTCAATTTTCTTCCATTTTTTCATTCTTCTGAATTAGTTTGATTGATTCATTATGTCTCATATAGTCATTAGCTTCCATTTGCCAAATTCCAACTTTTAATATGTTGCTTTTCTCAATTAGTTTTTGTACTTTCATTTCCATTTAGCCAATTGTACTCTTTAAAGAGTTGTTTTCTTCGGTGGATTTTTGTATCTCTTTTTCCATTTGGCCAATTCTACTTTTTAAGTGCTTTGCTGAGCTATTGACTCTTTTTTTCACAATAGTCTTCCATCACTTTCATTTCTTTTACCAATTTTTCTTTTACCTCTCCTATGATTTTTAAGCTCCTTTTTGAGCTCTTTTATTTGTTCTTTCTGGCTTGAGACCACTTCTGATTTTTCTTTGGGGTTTTGCCCATAGGCATTTTGACATTGTTATTCTCTTCTGAGTTTGGGTCTGGGTCTTCCCTGCCACCACAATAATTTTTTATGGATAGATTCTTTTGTTGTTGTTGTTGCTTTTTGTTCCTCCTTTTTTGGACCTTTACCCCCCCCTTTTTTTTTTAAATTTAAGCTCTGCTTCCTGGATGGATGGGGGATGGTCTCCAGCTTCTTGTGCTAGTGACTGCAGGCCCTGGTTGTTTACCTGTTGTAGATTAAGAATAATATTAGGTGAGGAAAGGCAGAGGGAGAGGTGAAAAGTCAATAGATTATGGCTGGATAAGGAAATTTCAGAATTCCTGAACATGGAGGTGGTAAATTTGTGGGTGATAGATGAAGGGAAGTTTTTTGCCTAGGGAACAGACATTCCAGTAGGCACAGTGGAAGGGCTGGGTGGAGTTGGACTAAACTTGGGAGTGGGAGAGTGAAAAAATGGGGTCAAAGGGAGTCTGGAATGTGGTTTAGATGGTGATACATAGAAATTCAGAGTCACTGGGATGTGAAGAGTTTGACCAGATATGAAAATGTTCATCACTGAATGGAGGATGTCAGTCCTCTACCTTCAATGAACAAGCATCAGAGGAGATAGAAGACCTGAAGTTGAAGGGAGAGTTGCTCTTTTTTGCACTAGAGGGTCTCTATATCCCAGTTGGGGTATTGGGCTGGCAGACTGAGGTGGGAGATTCTTTTACTGGTACAAATGGAAGTATTTTCTGTGGGGCAGATGGAAGACACCAACCTAGCCCCTTGAAACCTTTCCCTGGGGAACACACTGCACCTAGCAGGAGATGGAAGGCTCAAGTCACTAGCATGGAAAAAGACTTGCATAAATTGATACAGAGTAAAGTGAGCAGAATGAGGGGAATAAGTGAAGCAATAACACCCATATTGTAAAAAAAACAAATCCAATTTGAATTTAAGAACCCTGATCAATGCAATGCCTATACTATGATAAAGCATGTTATCCATTTTTTAATAGAGATAATGGACTTTAGATATAAAGGGAATCATACTTTTTGGACATACATTACTTGACTATAGAAATTTATTATAAACAGTCCCCTTCACCTCCCAAAGCAAATGGGAAGGAGAGAGAATAAATGTTTGTTAATTGGGGAAAAAATTAAATACAAGTTAAAAAAAGAAAACCACTGTTTTAAAATAATTATATTGATATTGTGTTTTAACTAATATTTTTTCCAATATCTCTTTCCTTCCCCTCTCCCAAAGATCCATCCATATGGAAGTGAGGAGCTGAGAATGACACTGAAATTGAAAGCCTATAAGAATGGGAGGATGGTAGTGCCCTTGACAACAATATAGAAGTTTGGATGAGGGATTGCTTGGAGGGAAAGATAATAATTCTATATTATATATGTTGAGTTTGCAATGACTATGGGTCATCTAGTTCAAAATGTCCAGAAAGCAGTATGGTGATATGGGACCAAAGATGAGGAGAAAGATTGTGGCTAGATATAAAGATATGAGAATCATCTGCTTAGAGATAATAATTTAGAGATAATAACCATGAGAACTGGTGGTATCACCAAGTGAAGTAATATGGAGGGGAAAAAGAAGAGGGCACAGTACAGACCCTTAGGGGACACCCACAGTTAGTGAGCATGATATGGATGAAAAAATTGGCAAAGCAGACTGAAAAGGAGCAGTCACACCAGGGAGAAGGAGAACCAGGAGAGAGCAGTGTCATAAAAATCTAGGGAGTAGAGAATCTGCAGGAGGAAGAGAAGGCCATCAAGAGTATCAAATGCTGCAGAGAAGGATGAGGGTGGAGAAAAGGCCATTATCTGACAGTTAAGACAACAAGACAAATTTTGGCAAATTTGGAGACATCATTGAATGACGAAGTTAGAAGTTAGATTACAGAGGTAACCCTCTGAGAGTGAGAAGCCAGCAAATGGAGACACTGATTATAGCTAACTTTTCAAAGAAATTTACTTAAGAAAGAGAGGAGAGGTAAGTTAGCTGGGAGGGTAATTCACCTAAGGGTTCTTTTTTGTTTTGATTTTTTTTTTTTAAGATGAGGGACATGAGGGTATGTCTGTAGATGGAAGTAAACTAAACTAAAGATAGCTGGGAGTTTTGTTTTTCTTTGTTTTCATTAGAGGAAAGGTGTAAGGGAGAGAAAATAAATGCTTACTAATTGAAAAAAATTACAACTTTCTATATGGTAACTCCAAAAGAAAAGGTGAAATAAAAATCAACAAATTGAAGTAGAAATAAAGAAAATAGTTGGGGAAGATATTTAAGTGAAGTGAGTTGAGAAGGAAGAAAAAGGAGGAAGCTCTTCATAAAAAGGTCTTAATTTTATCACCGAATCATGAGGTGAAATCTTCGGCAAGAAGAGTGGGGAATTGGTGTCTTGGTAGGCTTGAGAAATAAGAAGGTCTGAAATAGAATGTGGAGAGTGGGATCAGGGAATTGATTAGGGGAGAATAGAGTAATTGCCTTGCTACAGCGAGGGCCCAGTTAAGAGTAAACAATGATTTTGTAGTGGATCCATTCAATCCCTTCCTGTTTCTCTTTGTCCTCTATTGAACTTTCTGATATTTACCATGTGTCTTAAAACAGTTTTGTTAACACTATTATTTATTTTCTATATTACTATCATGACTTCCACACTCTTCTTACTCGCTCCATCTACCCATCCCCACCTCCAGCCTTCCATAAATTTGGTCAAGCAAAATACATCAACATATTAATTATATCTGAAAATTAATGTCTCATTCTGTACCTCTAGTCAATCACCTCTCTTCTGAGGGATATGAAGCATGTTTCCTATCAGTCTTCTGAAGTTATGATTGGTCACCACATTGATTAAAATTCTAAAGTCATTTGCAACTGCTTTATTGTGGTCATTGTATAAATTGTTCTGGATCTCTTCATTTCAGTCTGAGTCAATTCATGAATCTTTCCTGATGTATTATTCAGGAAATTTTGATGTTCTGCTAATAATGCATTGTTTTGATTTTATGGACAGAAAATAACTCATCTCAGAGGCCCCCAAGTGAGTTAGTAATGAATCCAGGTTGACATAATGACTCCCATTCTTAACTCTATTTTTGTATGGATATGTTGGTTTAGCAAACAAAGTTGGTAGTCTTCTCATGCCAGGTTCTAAATCTAATGTTTTCCTGTGGGATCTGCTATCTTGATTGGTGTCATCATAATGATGAAGGATTTGACCAGCAATTAGCATTTAACTTTATATTTTTCAAAGAACTTTCATTTACGCCTATACATTTGTTCTTCAAAAAAATTCTGTGAATTCAGAGAAAGAACTATGAAATCAGAACACAGAATGAAGTAGACTATTTTCTCTTGTGTTTTGTTGTGGTTTGGTTTTTCTCATGTTTTCCCCCATTTGTTTTAATTCTTCTATGCAACATGACTAATGTGAAAATGTGTTTGATAAGAATGTAAATGTAGAATTCATATAAGATTTCATGCCATCTTGGGGAGGAAATGAGGAGGGAGGGGGAGAAAATTTTAAACTTATGAAAGTGATTGTTGAAAACTGAAAACAAATTAATTAAATTTTTAAAAATTCTGTGAAACACAAATAACAGATTTAATCATTCTTGTTTTATAGATAATGGGACAGGCTTGAGTGACTGGCCCCAAACCACAAAGTTAATGTATAAGCAAGTAAGGCCCAAATTTCTTAACTCCTAATCACCTTCTTTTGGAACCATTATTTGGAAGACTGTTTTGGCATGGCCCAGTAAATATCAGAAAAATTTGGTATTCCTTGGGAGAACCACTAGGACAGGCTTCTGCAGATAGTTTAGCCTTTCCTGATTATCCCATAAGGGCCCTTCTCTACAGTTGTATTTATTTTTATATATATAATAGAGTTGAATATATATATGTAACAATGGTTACTTTGAACCATGCTGCCTGAAGGCCAGGGATGTTACATTTTACCTCTTCTTGAGGATACTCTAATACCCTTAAAGTGATTTAGGAGAGTGTTCAAAATATCTGGCACTGGGTCCAGCTTCTGCCAGTTGTATTCCCTCATTTTAGGGACCCCTACTCCCCAGATCCATTTAACAGGTGGATTAGCTTTTTAACAAAGGAATATTTATTTCAAAGATATAGCAAGAATGAATGTACAAATATTCCTCTCCCATGTACCATCTCGATCTCTGGGGACAGGAAGCAGGTTAGGGTAACAGTTTAGATTGGCTGTTATACAGCACAATCCCACCAAGTTATAAGTGCAAAGCTCCACTTGGACTTGAGTTCCAAGCACCCTGGTTTCTGTGGGCTTCCCTTGCTAGGCTTGCTGGGTGAACATCTAGTCTGGAATCTTGGTTTCAAGGTCACTAAGCTTGAGTACAGATCTGGGCATTCTATGTCCTATGCCTAGAAATGAAAAGACCCAAAAAAAAAGACCAGACCAGACCAAAACCATTTTGGAAAAAGGAGTGGTGTAGGGAAAATAGCCCTTTCCATCACCTTCTCAGCTTATAGTGCCCATGACATGGACCTTCACCCACTTGGACGCTACAAGAAAAAGAGAACATGACTGTCAGTCTCATAGTTTTAAAGACTCAGCCTATTCTGGCTACAAGATTATTGTCACCTATATGTTAAGGGAATGGAAGATGTCTTCTCCCAGAAGGAAGGTGCTGGCGCTACCGTATTAGGTGATCTGAACATGTACAATAAAGCCTCTGTACACACAAAACACAAACACATATCCACACACGTGTGCCTGTGTGTTTGTGTGTGTGTGCATTGCAGCTAGGTAGCACAATGAACGAGTGCTGGACCTGGAGTCAGGTAGACCAGAGTTCAAACTTGGCTATTTGACCTTCTACAAATTACTCTTGGACAAATGACAATCTCTCTCAATCTCTGTTTCCTCATTTGTAAACTTGGAATGGTAATAGCACTTCCCACCCAGGGTTGTTATGAGGATCAAATGAGATAACAGGCACAGTACTTCGCAAACCTTAAAGTATTCCATAACAGGTAGATTTGGCTATTGTTGTTGCTATTGTTTACTTCTATGTATATGTTAACTTGCACCAGAAGAATATAGGATATTTAAAGGCAGGAATTGCTTTTGCTTATGTCTTTATATCCCCAGTGCCTATCACAGTGCCTTGTACATAGCTATAGTTTGTCCTTTGTTCTCAAAGAAGACCATGACATCAGGAAGATGATGCTATGACTTGCAAGTAAATTGGATTTCAGTGAGGGAGTGCCTCACTTTCTCTTCTGGAGCCATCTGGGTCTAGTGGCCAGGTAGGGATCAGGACAACCAAGATGGCCCAGGAGACAGTGGGAGATTTTGGCCTATTTAAGCTAAAGTCTTATTCTCAATTTGACTGAGACAACACCTATTTAGTGATTAGGGCTATTCAAGAAGTGAGCCAAGGGATGGCCCCTTTAATAAAAAAATCAAACTGGGACTAGAAGACCCTTGGGGTTTCTGACCAAAAGAGAAACAATTATTATTTACATTCACTCTGAGCCATACAGCAACCATTAAGTGGTGCTTGGGTAGGGACCTAGTATTGGTCACTGGGCCTTCTCCAGTCATTCTGATGAATATCTGGTCATTGGATCCAGATGGCTCAGGAGGAGAAACTGAAACTGGTGATCTTGCACATCAAAACACTCACTCAAAACAAAGTCAAGTGCAAGTCATGTCATTATTTCTCTGTTGTCATGGTCCTCTTCGAAAATGAAGGATGAACACAACTTGTGAGTAGACCAAACTGCCTGAGTGGGGACCCAGGTAGCTGGGTAACTCAGCTTATCCTCTCTCTCAACCTCTCCCTCTCCCCTTCCTTTTCCTCTCCAAAAGAAGATAAATTTTGATGGCCAGAAGCTGCCCAGTTAACTTGGGTCCTACTGGCTAGATTTCTTTCTTGTCTTTCTTTCTTATCTTTTTTTCTTTTCTTTCTTTCCCCATCCCACCTTTCCAATCTTCTTATACTTTACTCCTTCCCTCTCTCCCTAATATTTGTGATCCAGTTACAATGACCACTTTGTTCCTTGCACAGGACACTCTACCTCTGGACTTTGCATTTTCACTGGCTGTCCCCCATGTGTGATTCCATTTCTAGAAAAGGAATCATTGATTTCAAAGAGTTGGCATGACTTTATCAAAAACAGCGTCATGCCAGGCTAACCTCTCCTTTCTTGATAGGATGACTAAACTAGAAAATGAGGGATACTTTTGATAAAGTTGATAAAGTTCAGTAAAGGTGAAGGTCAAATGAGCTTATAGAGGTCATCCTTGGAACAAAGGTCCAGAGTTTCTTCAGAAATTTCTAGGGATTCCAAAGACACAGTAGCTTACTTCTTGTCCTTTTGAGGATGAATACAGGGTGGCCCTCCACTGAAAGGATTTGTTTTTCTTAGAATGTTATTGGAAACTCTGAATGTTCCTTTGATCCTTTCCGGTAGGTTTCCATCTCGGTTTTTACTCCCTATGACTTGACTTTCCAATACAAGAGGGTGACAGGATAGGTTGTGTTCATCCTCTTCACTCCCATCCCCATCCTTTCATATCCCACATGAAGCTTAGACTTCACTATATAAGCTAGTGCCTGGACCCCTCTTGGTCTTTTCCACTTTGTATTTCCTTTCCTGGTCAGGTAACCTCGTATTTTCAAATGATCTGGAGATTTAAAGTAGGCAACATCCACCATCAGATTCTCAATGCAGGTGTTTACTAGAGTGGCTGGTTGCAGCTGAGACAGTAAAAGGAATGGGGAACTGGGGAAGCAATTGAGCACAAACTTTCATAGGAGGATAAGGCTCAAGTTTGGAGTAAAGTGATAGTGCAAAGTTGAGGTGAAATGTTAAACACTTGTTTAGCAGGTGTGGAAAACTGCTTTATGTTTTGATGAGATTCAAATGTTAGCAACAAGACATGCTAATTAGCAACAAGATCCATAAGCCTTAATGTTAGGAGTGGGTCTGATCCCAGGATCCTGTTGGTTAAGGGTTAATATTGGGATGACATGAGATGAAAAAGATGATTGCACAGTTAAAGGTTTCATTGTTACTGTTGTTCAGTCATATCTGATTCTTCAGGATCCCCCAGATCACAGTAAGCCAGGTCTTTTTATCTTCCACTATCTCTAGAAGTCTGTCTAAACTCATGTTTGTTGCTTCCATGCTAGTATCCATCCATCTCATCCTCTGCCATCCCATTCAATTTTGCCCCCCAAAAGGCATTTTTTTTCCAATGAGTCCAGTCTTCTCATCATGTAGCCAAAGTTCCTAAGCTTCTGTTTCAGTATCTACCTTTCAGTGAATAGACTGAATTAATTTCTTTAAGTATTGACTGATTTGGCCTCCTTGCTGTCCAAAGGACTCTAGCATCACAATTTGAAAGTGTCAGTTCTGCAGCACTCAGCTTTCCTTATAATCCAACTCTCACAGACATCTATTGCTACCAGAAAAATCAGTTTTGATTACACAGACTTGTGTCAGCAAAATGTCTCTGCTTTTTAGTATGCTGTCCAGATTTGCCGTAACTTCCTTCTAAGAAGCAATTTTAAAATTTCATGGCTGTAGTCACTGTCTGCAGTAATATTTGAGCCTAAGA
This sequence comes from Bettongia penicillata ogilbyi, assembly GCA_023548195.1. NCBI lineage: Eukaryota > Metazoa > Chordata > Mammalia > Diprotodontia > Potoroidae > Bettongia > Bettongia penicillata. The sequence goes on along the minus strand of JAJHZJ010000287.1, from coordinate 4,222,146 downwards.
GCAAAAAAAAAAAAAAAAGTGACACTGCTTCTATTTTTTCTCCATCTATTTGCCAAGAAGTGATGGGATCAGTTGTCAAGATCGCAGAGTTTTGTTTTTTTTTTTATGTGAAACTTCAAGCCAGCTTTTACACTCTCCTCCATCACTCTCAGTAAAAGTCTTCTTAATTCTTTTTTGCCAAAAGAGTGGTATAGTTGGTATATCTGAAATTGCTGATATTTTTCCTGGCAACTTTAATTCCAGCCTGGTGTTTCATATGATGTACTCTGCATAAGTCAAATAAATAAAGTGATAATATATAACCTTGTTGTACTTCTTTTCCAGTCTTAAACCAATAAGTTCTTTCATGTTCAGTTCTAACTGTTGCTTTTCAATCAGAATACATGTTCCTTAAAAGACAAATAAGATGATCTGGTACTCCCATCTCTTTGAGGGCTTGTCACATTTTGTTGTGATACACACAAAGACTTTAGTGTAGTCAATGAAGCAGAAGTAAATGTTTTTCTGGAACTCTCTTGCTTTCTCCACAATCCAGCAAATGTTGGCAATTTGGTCTCTAGTTCTTCTGCCTCTTCAAATACCATTCTACTCTTCTGGTAATTCTCAGTTCATATATTGCTGAAGCTTGGTTTGCAGAATTTTAAGCATAACCTAGCTGGCATGTGAAATGAGCACTATTATTCAATAATTTGAACATTGCTTGGCATTACCCTTCTTTAGGATTGGGATGTAAATTGATTTTTTTCCAATCCAGTGACTGCTGCTGACTTTTCCAAATTTCCTGACATATTGAGTACAGCACTTTAACAGTGTCATCTTTTAGGGTTTTATATAGCTCAGTTGGAATTCCATCACTTCCACTAGCCTTACTGTCAGCAATGTTTCCTTAGGCCCATTTGACTTCATTCTCCAGGATGTCTGGAATAGTTTTTTCATAAAAATCAATTCCATGTAATGTCACTCTGGTAAAAAAAAAAAAAAAAAAAAAAAAAGCCTAAAGGCAGAAGAAAAGTAAATACTAGTTTTTCCAGATACTTGTTTCAGATATCCATGCAAGACCTGAAGAACATTTGCACCAAAGCATAGTATCTTAACAATTTCCTTAAAAAGATGAGGCCATCTTGACCCAAGGGGGTTTCCATCACATTCCAGAACCTTTTCCTCCAGACCATTTGGATAGGTTTCATTTGTGTATCTATCTAATTTAGCATTCTACCCAAAGTAAAAAATCTGTAAGGAAAACAAAGACATTTATCTTTTTCTATTACCTATCTTTTAGAAATATGGGTTACTAGAAAAAGCAAAAATCCAGGAGTAAAAAAAAAAAACAAAAAGAAAAACACACATACAAGAGGTATAAAAGTTAATATTTCCACTTCACACTAAAAAAGAAACTACTAATATACAAGTCAAATGACATTTAATGTGTCCTCTGTAGCAATATTACCTGAGCAGTGCTGCCTTGTTTAAAAAAGGAGTCCCAACAATTTATATGAGTTGATTATTTAAGAAGACAAGACTCAAAATAGGCTGCATGAAGAATCAAAATATTTTTGTTGGCGACATATATGTGCGTATGTATGTATATATGTGTGTATGTGTATATGTATACACACATATATGAATAAATACATATATACATATACTCATACACTTTTTTAAAAATCACAAATGCGGGGGAGGAGCCAAGATGGTGGAGTAGAAAGACTCATGTATGCTAGCTCCGAATCCACAGCCCATAAATTTTCTGTAAAAAGAACTCCCCACAAATTATGGAGTGGTGCAAGCCGTGCAGCAACTCAGTGGAGGAGATTTCCATTCCAGAGAGCCCTGAAAAACTGACCCCAAAGGTCCATCGCACACCGGACAGCAGAGCCCAGCCCTGCGCTGCCCTGGCTGCGCGGCCCCAGAGGAGCAGATCAGAGCAGGCTTCAGTGACAGAACTTCCAGCAGCCGCGAAGGTCCCTCCACCCACAGGCGCTACAGGTCAGTGAGAGAGACTTCTGGGCTGGCCGAGAGGGGAGCAGAGTGTCTCCGTGACTCGGGCCCCCTTGGGAGGCAGTGGCAGAGGCAGCGGCAGAGGCAGCAGCAGCCTGGAACTCCTGGAGCAGAAAGGAGCTCAGGGCCATTACTGACGATCTCTGCATAAAGCCCCTGAGGGAACTGACCCTGGGAGGTGGCCCTGCCACCACCTGAGCACCAGAACTTAAGCTCACATTGAATAGCAGCCATGCCTGTCGTGGAAGGCCCTGAGGCTGGGGAGCAGCATTTGAATCTCAGACCCCAAGCACTAGCTGGGTGGATCTAGGTGGGGATGGAGAGGAATCTCAGAAGTCAAGTAACTGGCTGGGAAAATGCCCAGAAAAGGGAAGAAAAATAAGACCATAGAAAGCTACTTTCTTGGGGAACAGATGTTCCCACCTTTCATTTCTGATGACAAGGAGCAATGCTTACCATCAGGGAAAGATGTAGAGGTTGGGGCCTCTGTATCCCAGACATCCAAGGTGGATGTCCGGTGGGCTCAGGCCATGGAAGAGCTCAAAAAGGATTTTGAAAATCAAGTTAGACAGGTGGAGGAAAAACTGGGAAGAGAAATGAGAGAGATGCAAGAAAAGCATGAAAAACGGGTCAATACCATGGTAAAGGAGGCCCAAAAAAATGCTGAAGAAAATAACACCTTGAAAAACAGGCTAACTCAATTGGCAAAAGAGGTTCAAAAAGCCAATGAGGAGAAGAATGCTTGCAAAAGCAGAATTAGCCAAATGGAAAAAGAGGTTCAAAAGCTCACTGAAGAAAATAGTTCTCTCAAAATCAGAATGGAACAGATGGAGGCTAATGACTTTCTGAGAAACCACGAAATCACAAAACAAAACCAAAAGAATGAAAAAATGGAAGATAATGTGAAATGTCTCATTGGAAAAACAACTGACATGGAAAATAGATCCAGGAGAGACAATTTAAAAATTATGGGACTACCTGAAAGCCATGATCAAAAAAAGACCCTAGACATCATCTTTCATGAAATTATCAAGGAAAACTGCCCTGAGATTCTACAACCAGAGGGCAAAATAAGTATTGAAGGAATCCATCGATCACCGCCTGAAAGAGATCCAAAAAGAGAAACTCCTAGGAACATTGTGGCCAAATTCCAGAATTCCCAGGTCAAGGAGAAAATATTGCAAGCACCTAGAAAGAAACAATTCCAGTATTGTGGAAATACAATCAGGATAACTCAAGATCTAGCAGCTTCTACATTAAGGGATCGAAGGGCGTGGAATAGGATATTCCAGAAGTCAAAGGAACTAGGACTCAAACCAAGAATCACCTACCCAGCAAAACTGAGTATAATACTTCAGGGGAAAATATGGTCTTTCAATGAAACAGAGGACTTTCAAGCATTCTTGATGAAAAGACCAGAGCTGAAAAGAAAATTTGACTTTCAAACACAAGAATGAGAAGAAGCATGAAAAAGTAAACAGCAAAGAGAAGTCATAAGGGACTTACCAAAGGTGAACTGTTTACATTCCTACATGGAAAGACAATATTTGTAACTCTTAAAACTTTTCAGTATCTGGGTAGTTGGTGGGACCACACATACACACACACATGTACATGTGTGCGTGCACACACACATACACACATGCACGCACATACAGAGACAGAGAGCACAGAGTGAATTGAATAGGATGGGATCATATCTTAAAAGAAATTAAGGTAAATGGTGAGAGAGAAATGTAGTGGGAGGAGAGAGGGTGAAATGGAGTGGAGTAAATTATATGTCATTGAAGTGGCAAGCAGGAGACTTTTTAGTGGAGGGAAAAAGAGGAGAGCTGAGAAAAAAAACATGAAGTTTACCCTCATCACATTCGACTTAAGGAAGGAGTAAAATGCACACTCATTTTGGTATGAAAACCTATCTTACAATACAGGAAAGTGGGGGAGAAGGAGATAAGCAGGGTGGGGGGGATGATGGAAGGGAGGGGAATGGGAGCAATTTGAAGTCAACACTCTTGGGGAGGGACAGGATCAAAAGACAGAATAGAAACAATGGGAGGCAGGATAGGATGGAGGGAAATACAGTTAGTCTTACACAACATGACTATTACCGAAGTCATTTGCAAAACTACACAGATATGACCCATACTGAATTGCCTGCCTTCCCAAAGGAGGGCGGGATGGGGAAAATTTGGAACTCAAAGTTTTAGGAACATCTGTTTAGTATTGTTGTTGCTACTAGGAAATAAGAAATGCAGTTAATGGGTAATAGAAAGTCATCTGGCCCTACAGGACAAAAGAGAAGATGGGGACAAGAGAAAGGAGGGATGACAGAAGAGAGGGCAGATTGGTGATAGGGAAAATTAGAATGCTTGGTGTATTGGGGTGGAGGGAGGGGATAAATGGGGAGAAAATTAGGAACCCAAAATTTTGTGAAAATGAATGTAAAAAGTTAAATAAATAAATTTATATTAAAAAAAAATCACAAATGCATTTTTGTCATAATATTGAATTGGCCAGACCTTAATGCTATTTTTTTTATTTTTATTTATTTTTATGCTTTTCCTTAATGCTATTTTAATCTGACCAACCTGCCTTGCCACTGGATTCTGATGATTGGAGGAGAGAGGACGGCCGATGACTTAGCTGCTGCTTGCTCTGCTTCATTCAAATGCAACTCACTTGCAAATCAAGACATCACATTCTTGATGTCATTGGTCTTTTGGTCCAGAATGAAGGATGAACAAAAATCTGACAAACACATACGGAAACTGTTCAGAAAAGCACCGATAAAATGGAAAGGACTATTGAATTTTATCTGAATTTTTCAAAATGCATTTAGACTTTTTTGTCTAGTTTTTCATAATAGTTTCAAAACTCAATGCAATGTTTAAGATTCACCAGAGCTGTAAGTAGACCAAAGCAAACAAAGCAGGACTTTGTTCCAGGGAACTTGGAATCTTTTAGCACTTAGAAAGAATTGAATTTAGTATTTAGTTAGCAAGAGTGATTAGTTAAAATAGGGAGTTACCAGAAGACAGCTTCCTCCTTTCAGGTGATCTGGGTTCAGATTCTAGCCCTGCAATCTGCTAAATCACTTAAACTCTGTGGGTCTCTGTTCCTCATTTATAAAATAAAGTGGTTTGACCAGATCAGCAACTTTCAAACTTTTTGATCTCAAATCAATCAACATTTATTAAGTGCCTACTATATGTCAGGTACTGTGCTAAGCTCTGCGGATGTAAAAGAGGGAAAAAAAACCAGTTCCTGACCTCAAGGAATTTATAATTAGGACCTCTGTACACTCAAAAAAATTTGAGGACCACAAAAGAACTTATATTAATGTGGTCTTATGTTGGTAAATGTTTAACATTTACCAGACTTATGTTGGTAAATGTTTTACAGTAGTCTGGGAGTGGGAGGTGAGGAACCATACACACAACATACTTTAAAGTTTAATCTACATTGTGACATATTCTCCTTTATTTTATTAAGTCTAGATAATCAACAAAACAATAAATTGAACCCTGTTTCATCACCTTTTCTGCTTTCTAAAGATGTAAATGCTTACACTGAAAATTTGATAACCTGGTTCCTCTGAGGTTCAAGCTGGCTCCAATACACTCCTGGTTATATCTATTAATGTTTACCTTCTTATAAATTTAGATGCCTTAGTATTACTGTAAAAATTAGTTATGACTCTAAAGACCCTCTAAAAGGTCTCTGGGGACCCCTGACCAAACTTTGACTACATGATCTCTAGGGTCCTTTCCATCTCTAAATCTTATGATCCAAAGGTCCCTATCTCTCCCCATGCAGCATGTTCTACAACCTGACAACCAAATTTGTCTTACAAATTTAATCTGAGGGTTATCCCAGACAAATTCTATGAAATTACCCTTCTTTTCTCAGATTTCTCAATGCTCCTGTGATTTGTTCCAGGTTAAGTAAAAGCCATGAAATGAAAAGAATTCATGATTTCCTTTTAGTCTATTTTCTGTGAGTTCATTGGAAATTTTCGTTTAGTATCAAGAAATAATGCTTTTATTTTTTGTTTCTCATGGGACTATAAAACTGAAAATGTCCTTATATACATTAAGAGGTTTTACACTGATTAAGTCTTTCATTTGAAACTTGCAGTCTTTTAAGAGGATAGAATACAAACACAGACAACTATTATACATGATTTTTCATGAAGATGTGTTCAAGAACAGGAAAAATACAAGGTCTGAGGAAGGCTTATTACCAAACTGGGGCCAGAGGAATTTTCTTTTTCTTTTTTAAAAAATGTTTTCATTGATATTTTCTGTTATTTACATCACCATGGTTGCCCCATATATCCTTTCCTTTCTTCCTCCCGAAGTCATCATCCTATATGACAAATACTATTTTTAAGAGAGAAAAAGTCAGCATAACTAATCAATGTATTGAAGAAGTCCAAAAATATGTTCAATGTGTAACACCTGTGGACATTCCACTTCTTTGAGTCCTCTTTGATCTTTATAATTTCATTATATTTACTTTTGATTTCTTGGTGTGTCATTGTTCTTTCCACTTACCTTACTATGTATGTTGTTTTCTTGACTCTGCTTCAATTCATATAGATTTTCCCATGCTTCTCTGCATTCATCAGATATGTAATTTCTTACAGAATAATAATATTTCATTGTATTCATGTATTACAATTTGCTCCCCAATTGAAGAGAATTGACTTTGTTTCTAATTCTTTGTTATCATAAAAAGTGCTGCTTTAAGTATTTTGGGGCATATGGGACTTTTCCTTCAGGTATAAGACTAGTAATGGTGTCTCTGGTTTGAAGGGTATGGAAATTTTAATCATTTGACTTGCATAATTCCATACTGCTTTCCAAAAGAGTTGTACCATTTCACATTCCCACCAATGATGTGTTAATTTGCTTATCATTCCAAAACTCCTCTAATGTTGCCATTTTTTGTTGTTTTTGCCAATTTGCAGGTGTAAGATGAAATCTCGTTTATTTTGATTTTCTCATTTCTCTTACTATTAATGACAGCATTTTTTCATGTGATCAAAAATACTTTGCAGTTCTTTTGAGAGTTGTTTGATGATATATGTATTGGGGAGTAGTTGTTAGTCATATCTATATTAACTATTTATATATCTTGGATACCAAATTTATATCAGAGAAATATGATACAAAGATTTTTTTCCTATTTCATAACTTCCCTTCTCCTAGATACATTAATGTTGTCTGTGCAGATGCTTTTCAGTTTCAAGCAATCAAAGTTACTTATTCTATCTTTTGTAATTTCCTCTATCTTTTGTTTAAGAATATATTGAATACATTATGAAAAGAATATAATTTGTTCTCCTAATTTTTCTACAGTATGATCTTTAATATTAAGGCTGCATAACCCTTACACCACATTTTGCCATGCATTCTAAATTTAGAATGCATAGTGGAGTGTGGTATAAGATACTGGTCTAAACCTAATTTTTTGCCATACTTCTTTCCAATTTTCCCAGTAGTTTTTATCAAATAAGGCATTTTTCCCTTAGGTAATTTATATTTTGACTTTATCAAACACTACATTGTGAATTTTATTCTATTGTTTCTGAATTTCCTTTATCTAATCTGTTCCATTGATCTCTCTATTCTTTAACTAATACCAGATAATTTTGATGACTGCTGCTTCATAAGAGTTTGAGGGCTGGAAGTGCTATTCCTCCATTGTCCCTACTTCTCATTATTTCTTTTGATATTATAGATTTTTTTTTCTCAATGAATTTTGTTATTATTTTATTAAGTTCTGTAAAGTATCTCCCTGGTAATTTTATTGGTATAGTTTCAAAATTGTGAATTAATTTTGATAGTATATATTATATTGGCACAACCTACCCATGAGTACTGAATATTCCCCCAGTTATTTAATCTATGCTTTATTTATTTAAGGGGCACTTCATAATTGAATCCATACAAACCATTTATATGCTTTGGAAAGTTTATCCCCAGATATTTTCAGAGGAAGTTTCATGGAGAAGGTGTCTTGAGCATTTGACTCAACTTTTAAAGAACTAGTAGGAACTCAATGGGTAAAGATTTGGAGAAAGATAGGCAAGGTAGCACAGTGGATAGCATGCTGGGCCTGGAGTCAGGCAGATTCACTTATCTTCCTAAATTCAAATCTGGCTTCAGATATTGTGTGTGACCCTGGGCAAGTCACTTGGTCCTGTTTGCTTCAGTTTTCTCATCTGAGCTGGAGAAGGAAATGGCAAATCACTCCAGTATCTTTGCCAAGAAAATCCCAAATGGGGTCATGAAGAGTCATACATGACTCAAATGACCCAACAGCAAAATTCTAGGTATAGAGAACAATGAGAAAAAGGACCGAGACAGAAGAGCTCAAAGTGTGTTTGGAAGGGTGGAGAGTTTGGAAGTAATGTTCATTGAGTATAAGGTAAGAGTAGAAAGTGTGTTGCCAGATTGTGAAAAACTCTGAATACCAGGTAAAGGGGTTTAAATTTTACTTAGTAGGCGCTGAAGATTTTAGAGAGAGGAGGGACATTCCCAGAGCTACATGCAAGAGAGATTACTCCATCCAATACATTTTATAAGCTTATAGGTTTTGTCTGAAAAAGGGTAAGAATTACCCTTAATTCATTTTGACTAGGGAACCTCTAGCCGAACTGAGATTTCCCAAAGGTCACATTAATGAATCTGCTAGGGAACCTTTTAAAATTGGATTTTTACCTAGAACTTTTACCTATTACTTGTCAGTGTGTTTGCTTGGCAGCATCTTGGCTTTGCTCTTATGCCAACTACCAAAAATACCAGTTCAGCTTGCTCGTCTCTTGGGAAATCTCCTTGGTGTTGCTGAGTAAGTTTGGTTTCCCTACTGTAAAACACACGCTACTTTCTATAAACTTTGCCTAGTACTATTTGAATGGTTTCACTTAATCTAATCTCTATTTTTTCCAAGGTTATTTACTAACCATCTCATCTGCTAAATTCAATGTGAGACTGGATTTAGTCCTTATCATATTTGATCTTTTTAACCTTTTGACTCTGTGGTCCATCCCCTCCTCTAAGTCATTTCCCCCTCCCTTGACTTCCACAAAATGGTTCTGTCTTCATTCTCCTTCTTCCTTTCTGACCATTACTTTTCAGTCTCCTTTGCTAGATCATTATCCTCCTTTCCACCAACTGTGGGCATCCCTTGTGATGCTATACTGCCTTGAGCACAGGGTTGGTTTCCTTTTAGTTTTTCTATCCTCAGTGCCTAGCATAATTTATTAGTTTTTACTTTTGTACCCAGATCTATTATTTCAAAGGTCTTGGAGCTCTGAATGAGGAAACTACCTCAGCCAATGCAGATCTCAACTGTTTTATTAACTCACAGACTTAGAGAGTTCCCAAGGTCACTGAGCAGTTAAGTGATTCATCCAGAGTCACCCAGGTAGCATGTGTCAGTGGCGGGGCTTGAACCAGGTCTTCTTAAGTCCCAAATTGACTCTCCATCCTCTATTCTATATAGTCTCTTTTATTAAGAAAATACTAGGTGCTAAATAAATGTTTGTTAAATAGAATTAAATGTTTTGTATAAGACAAAATTGTAGCAACAAAATGGGGCAGCACTGTGGATAGAGTGCCAGGCCTGGAGTCAGGAAGATTCATCTTCATGAGTTCAAATTTGATCTCAGACATGTGCTTGCTATGTGACCCTGGGCAAATCACTTAAACTTGTTTGCCTCAGTCTTCTCATCTGTAAAATGACCTGGAGAAGGAAATGGCAAACCACTCAGTATCTTTGTCAAGAAAACCACAAATGGGGGTCACAAAGAGTCAATATGACTGAAAAATGACTAAACAGCTGAATTTTAATTTCATTATCTTGTACAGATTATTTTGTATATTTCTCTATCAAAGGTACAGTGGTGTAGGCGAATGGATGTTGGACTTGAAGTCAATGTCAATCTGGGTTCAAATCCCAGCTCTACCACTTAGGAGTTGCTTTTATCATGAGCCAATCACTTGATCATGCTCTGCCTGTTTGTCATCCATGGAATCTCATTACAGACTTCACAGGATTGCTGTCAAGGCTCCTAACCCTTAAAATACTAGAGCAACAAGAATTAGTATCTTATCTATAAGCAACATTTTAAGATATGAAATTAAAATTCAAGGGTTTGTTATCTCACTTTGGCTATTGTATTGTGTTTGGGTGTAGAAAATTTGGTTAGCAATGTCAATTGAATACTCACTCCCTGCTGAGTTCTGGGTGTGGGGACTGAGAAGAATGAGAAGGTCGTATAGCTCTCAAATTATTTACCGTGGGATGGATGTGAAAATGGGGATTGATGGTATCAGCAGGGCCGTAGAGGTGCCACCACAGGAGAGATTTAGGTTTACATTCTGAAATGCATGCGATGTGGAAATTTAAACCTATTTTTATTTATTCATGTCCTACTGAAGGAGAGACCTCAGTATTTACCGACTACTGCTCTATAGGCCCACTTTTCCCATTTATATACTTTTATCACATTTTAAAATTTTTTAATATATAATTTATTCATTTTTCAGTTAACATTCACTTCCACAAGAATTTAAATTCAGAATTTTCTCCCCATCTCTCCCCAACCCCCCACCCCAGGACAGCATGCCCCCCTTTCTCCACTCTGTCCTCCTTTGTACTACCCACCCTTCTTCCTACCCCTTCCCCTTTACTTTCCTGTAGGGCAAAAGAGATTTCTATACTCCTTTGCCGTATAGCTTAATTTCCAGTTGCATGCTAAAACAATTTTTAACATTCATTCTTAAAGCTTTGAGTTCCATATTCTCTCCCTTCCTCCCCACTCACCCTCATTGAGAAAACAAGCAATTCAATATAGGTCTTACATGTGTAACAATGCGAAGCACTTCTATAATATTTATGTTGTAAAAGACTAACCACATTTCCCTGTCCTATCCTGCCCTTCATTTATTCCATTCTCTCCTTTGACCTGTTCTCCCACAATAGTGTTTGTTTCTGATTATCCCTTTCCCCAATTTGCTGTCCTTTTTATTATCTTCCCTCTCCTATCCCCTTCCCCTTGACTTCCTGCAGGGTAAAATAGATTTCCATATCCAATTTAGTGTGTATTATTCCCTCCTTAAGCCAAGTCCCATGAAAGTAAGGCTTAATTTCCTTTCATCTCCCCCCTCTTCTCCTCCATTGTAGAAACTCTTTCTTCCCTCTTATATGTGAGATGATTTGCTAGATTTCTACCTCTTCCTTTTTCTTAATCTTAGTATGTTCCATTCAACAGTAAATTTTATTTTTTTAGTTATTCTTCCTTCATATTCAGCCCACCCGGTGCCCTCTATGTATATATTTGAGTTTGTGTGTGCATAAACACACATATATACACACATACATATGTATATATACATACCCATACACACCTACACACACACACACGTGTGTATACATATATATATATATATATATGGATATATGCATATTCCCTCTAACTACCCGAATACTAACAAAGATCTCATGAATTACAAATAATATCTTTCCATGCAGGAATGTAAACAGTTCAACTTTAGTAAGTCCCTTATGATTTCTTTTTCCTGTTTGCCTTTTCATGTTTCTCTGGATTCTTGTATTTGAAAGTCAAATGTTCTCTTCAGCTCTGGTCTTTTCATCATGAGTGCTTGAAAGTCCTATATTTCACTGAAATTCCATTTTTTCCCCTGAAGTATTATACTAAGTTTTGCTAGGTAGGTAATTCTTGGTTTTAATCCTACCTCCTTTGACCTTTGGAGTATCATATTCCAAGCCCTTCAATCCCTTAGTGTAGAAGCTGCTAAATCCTGTGTTATCCTGATTGTATTTCCACAATATTTGAATTGTTTCTTTCAGGCTGCTTGTAATATTTTCTCCTTGACCTGGGAACTCTGGAATTTGGCTACAATATTTCTAGGAGTTTTCCTTTTGGGATCTCTTTTAGGAGGCAAATGGTGAATTCTTTTCATTTCTATTTTACCTTCTAGGTCTAGAGTATCAGGGTCATTTTCCTTGATAATTTCTTGGAAGATGATGTCTAGGTTCTTTTTTAGATCATGGTTTTCAGATAGACCAATAATTTTTAAAATTATCTCTCTTGTATCTATTTTCTAGATCAGTTGCTTTTTCAATATTTCACATTGTCTTCAATTTTTTCATTCTTTTGGTTTTGTTTTGTAATTTCTTGGTTTCTCATAAAATCATTTGCTTCTATCTGCTCCATTCTAATTTTTAAAGAACTATTTTCTTCAGTGAGCTTTTGAACCTCCTTTTCCATTTGGCCAATTCTGCTTTTCAAAGCATTCGTCTCCTCATTGGTGTTTTGGACCTCTTTTGCCATTTGGGTTGTGTGTTTGTCCTTCATTGCTGAAGAACATCATGCCATTAGAGAAATGATGACATGACTTGCATTTGACTTTATTTTGAGTGAGGGAGGGCTGTGCACCTCCCAGCACACCAGCCTCACTTTTCCTCCAGAGCCATCTGAATCCAGTGACCAGATATTCATTAGGATGACTGGAGATGACCCAGGATGAGGCAATTGGGGTTAAGTGACTTTCCCAAGGTCACACAGGTAGTGAGTGTCAAGTGTTTGAGGTGAGAATTGAACTCAGGTGCTCCTAACTCCTGCACTTGTGCTCTATTCACTGCACAACCTAGTTGCCCCATCTGTGATCTTCAGTTTACAAAATCAAAAGACCATTTGGGTTAGTCTATTTTTAAAGGTGTTATTTTCTTCAGTATTTTTTGGGGGTTTCCTTTAGCAAGCTGTTAACTTGCTTTTCATTATTTTCTTGCATTGCTTTCATTTCTCTTTCCAATTTTTCCTCTACCTCTCTTACTTGATTTTCAAAATCCTTTTTGAGCTCTTCCATAGCCTGAGACCATTGCATATATATTTTTGGAGGTTTTGGTTACAGAAGCCTTGACTTTGATGTCTTCCTCTGATGGTATGCTTTGTTCTTCCTCATCTGACAGGATGAAAGAAAATACCTTTTCACCAAGAAAGTAACCTTCTGTAGTCTTATTTTTTCCCCTTTTTTGGGCATTTTCCTAGGAGTTACTTAACTTTTGAGCATTTCATCAAGAGGAGGGTATACTGCGGGGACTCGTAAGTTCTCAGTTCCTCTAAGGTGGCACAATCAAGGAAAAGGAGTTTACTCCTCTCCTGGCCTGCGCTCTGGCCTGGGAGCAATCACACACACTCTTCTACCCAAGATCTGTGAGTAGGATTCCCTCTCCAGAGTCTCCACCAGCTCCACCACACCAGTGCTCTTCCTCACCCCAGGACCACCACTCAGGACTGAGACTCAGATCAGCAGATTGATTCCCCCAGGGTCTTTAGGCTATGGGCTCTAAGAGTGGATGCTTCTGCATTGACTGCAGCTGCCCTGGGGCCGGGTCTGGGACCAGACCTCACTCCCCTCTCACTGAGGTGAAAGAGCTTTCTCACTGACCTTTGAACCTGTCTGGCATTTGTGGGTTGAGAAATCTGGAAACTGCAGCTGCTACCTATGATTTTATGCTCTGAAGCCCGCTCCAGTCCTATTCATGCCCTGCGGCCCAGTCTGGGCTGCACTCCACTCTGAGCCTGGTGCAATAGACCTTTCCTGTTGGCCTTCCAGGCTATCTTGGGCTGGAAATCTCTTTCACTCTGTCATTTTGTGGCTTCCTTTGCTCTTGAATTTGTTTAGAGTCATTTTTACAAGTATTTTATGGGCTATGGGGACAGAGCTAGAGCAGGTCCATCTTTCTACTCCACCATCTTGGCTCCACCCCCCATTTATATACTTTAAAAAAAATAAGAATAATCTCCATGAGCACTGAAAGTATCTTCAATGAGTAGAGACAGAACATTCACAAGCAATATTACACAGCAGCACACATTTTACCAACACATAACTGACTGAAAGATTCAAAGAATACCAGAGAATACCGCTGTATTTATTACTTGTTGATCATAAAAAAGTATTTAATTTCATGGAGTCAGGAAGGTGGTGCAGTGAATGAGTGCCAGATTTGGAGTTAGGAAGACCTGAATTCAAATCCAGTCTTAGACATGTACTAATTGTATGACCTTGGGCAAGTCACTTAACCCCTGCCTCAGTTTTCTGAATTATAAATGGGGATCATAATGTAGCAACTACCTCTCAAGGCTGCTGTGAGGATAAGATGAGATAATATATGTAAAGCACTTATATAAATAAAAATGCTATATAAATGATAGCTATTCTTCTTCTTATATTCTTATTCTCAGAGCAAAACACTACAACTCTTCTAACAGCCCAATAGCTCTCTTCCAATAAGAATGTGTCCCACACTTATATCAAAATTATTCAAGATTCCTTGACAGAACCATGAAACAGAGAAAGATATGTTTACTAAAGGTATTTGCTACTGTGGAGGAGATCCAGTGTAGAGCTCAAGTTCAAGGGGGATTCTCTACAGATGTTGAGGTACTCTGGGTCATCCTGTTTGCAGATGGCATCTTGCTAGATACACTAAGCCTCAGAGCCTTGTGGAATCAAGAAGGAGGCATTCAAAGGCTCTGGCTTAGCTTTCTACAAAGAAAAAATCAAGCAGATGAAAAATGTGTAATGTTAATATTGCCAATAACGACATGCAGATAAATGGATAACCTATTGAGCTTATCCATCAAGACATATTTCATGGTCAGACAGTAAAAATGGACAATGAGTTGGACCTAGAATTAAATAGGAGAAGAGTGTCTGGATTGCTTTCAGGAAAATATAAGATACCTGTAATGACTCCAGATTTTTTCCATAAACAAAGTCCCACTTTTTAAAAATAGAAATTTTATTTTCAGGTTTAAATTTCTTTCCCTTTTTGCCTGCACTGAGAAAGCAAGAAAAGCAAAATTCATTACAAATACATATAGGCAAGCAAAACAAATTCCTGCTTTGTCATGACATCCATCCATGTAAAAAAAATATGCCTCAGTCGGAACTCTGATTCTATCACCTCTGTCCCTGAAGTTGGAGAGCATTTTCATAATAAGTTCTCTGGAACTGTGTTTGGTCATTGTGATGATCAAATATCCTAAGTCATTCAAAGCTGTTTGTCTTTACAATATTGTTGTTATAAAAATTGTTCTTGGGGTTTTGCTCATTTCACTTTGCAATCAATTCATACAACTCTTCTCAGGCTTTTCTGAAATCACTGTTTCTTACAATATGATGGCATTCTATCACATTCATATACCATAATTTGTTCAGACATTCCCCAACTGATGGTTATCTCCTCAGTTTTCAATTCTTGGTTGCCACAAAAAGAGCCAGTATTAATATTTTTGTACATATAGATCCTTTTTCTCTTTCTTTAATCTCTTTGGAATACAGACCTGATAATTATATCACTGGGTCAAAAGGTATGCACAGTTTAATAGCTTTTGGGGTATAGCACCAAATTGCTTTCCAGAATTTCTAAGTCAGTTCATAATTCCATCACCAATGCTTTGATGTACCTGTTTTCCCACAACTTACTAGCATCTGTCATTTTTCTTTTTGTCAACTTTGAAAGACCCACATTTTTTATAACAATAGTCTTTTGATGTTGCTGAATCATTGAGTTGTAGAATATGCTAGTCTCTGAAAAATTTAAAATGAACACCATTCAGCATAATAGAGAAGCATATGGTGGGTATGAGCAGGCTGAAATACATGATGAAGGAATTACAAAGTAGAAACAAACTAAAGGAGAGCAACAAAGAGATATCTGGCATGGCAAAAGCAAGGGATAACCTGAGAATAGCCCACATATGTGTTATCTTATAATGTGATATCTTATAATGTCAAAAGAAAGTAATAAAAGTTTCTGGCATACTAGGTGAATTTTTTCTCCCTCATTTAATTTTTATTTACTCAATTACATGTAAATGAAAAATTTTAACATTTTAAAAATTTTGAGTCCTGAATTATCTCCCTCTCTCCAGTTTCCCCCACCCCCAAGACAGCAAGCAATCTGATATAGATTATACATGTGCAGTCCTACAAAATATTTCTATATTGGCAATGTTGCAAAAGAAAATGCAGAAAAAATGGAGGAGGAGGAGGAAGGAAGGAAGGAAGGAAGGAAGGAAGGAAGGAAGGAAGGAAGGAAGGAAGGAAGGAAGGAAGGAAGGAAGGAAGGAAGGAAGGAAGAAGGAAAGGAAGAAGGAAAGGAAAAAAGGAAGGAAGAAGGAAAGGAAAAAAGGAAGAAAGGAAGAAGAAAGGAATAAGTAAGGCAGGAATAAGAAAAAGTATGCTTCAGTCTGCATTCAGACTCCATCAGTTCTTTCTCTGGAGATGGAGAGCATTTTTCAAAACAAGTACTTTGGAATTGTCTTAGATCACTGTTGAGAAAATCTAAGTCATTCACAGTTGATCATTGTGCAATATTACTATTGTGCTTAATTCACTTTGCATCAGTTCATGTAAGTCTTCCCAAGTTTTTCTGAAAGCATTCTGCTCTTTATTTCGTATAGCTCAATAGTATTCCACCACAATCATATATGACAACTTGTTCAGCCATTTTCCAATTGATGGGCATCTCCTCAATTTCCAATTCTTTTCCACCACAAAAAGAGCTGCTATAAATATATTTGTACATGTGGTTCATTTTTCTTTCTTTTTTTTTATTCTATCTCTTTGGGATACAGACCTAATAGTGGTATTGTTGGGTCAAAGGGTATTCACTGTTTTATAGCCGTTTAGGCATAGTTCTACATTACTCTCCAGAATAGATGGATAATTCACAACTCCACCAGCAGTGCATTAGTGACCCTATTTTCCCCCAATCCCTCCAACATCTATCATTTTCCTTTTCTGTCACATAAGTCAATCTTATAGGTGTGAGGTGGTACCCCAGAGTTGTTTTCATTTGCATTTCTCTAATCAATAGTAATTAAGACTATATTTTCAAATGACTATAGCATTGATTTTTTCTTCTCAAAACTGTTCATGTACTTTGACCATTTATCAATTGAGGAATGATTCATTCTTATAAATTTGACTCAGTCCTCTATATATTTAAGAAATGAGTAAGGGTAGCAATGCCAATGGAACTACACCGCTTGAAGCTTTGGATTGCATTCTGCTGCCAACTCATTCTACTGACAAGTCCTTTTGTCTATCCCTCCAAAATGTCTACAAGATTGACAGTATTGGCACGGTACCTGTTGGCCGAGTGGAAACTGGTGTTCTAAAACCAAACATGGTGGTCACCTTCACCCCAGTCAATGTTACAACTGAAGTAAATTCTGTCGAAATGCACCATGAAGCTGTGAGTGAGGCTCTGCCAGGGGATAATGTTGGTTTCAATGTCAAGAATGTATCTGTCAAAGATGTCCATCATGGTAATGTGACTGGTGATAGCAAGAATGACTCACCTATGGAAGCAGCTGGTTTCACTGCACAGATTATCCTGAACCATCCAGGTCAAATCAGTCCTGGCTATGCGCCTGTTCTGGGTTGTCACACTGCTCACATTGCTTGCAAGTTTGCTCAACTGAAGGAGAAGATTGATCGTCATTCTGGTAAGAAGTTGGAAGATGGTCCTAAGTTCCTGAAGTCTGGTGATGCCACCATCGTTGACATGGTTCCAGGCAAGCCCATGTGTGTGGAGAGTTTCTCTGATTATCCTCCTCTGGGTCGTTTTGCTGTTCCTGATATGAGGCAGACTGTTGCAGTTGGTGTCATAAAGGTTGACAAGAAGGCAGCTGGAGCTGGCGAGGTCACAAAATCTGCCCAGAAGGCTGAATGAATATTATGTACAACACCCAAGTCTTAATCAGTGGTGGAAGAACCATCTCAGAACTGTTTGTCTCTTTGACAAATTTAAGTTTAATAGTAAATTGACCATTTAAGTTTAATAGTAAAAGCCTGGTTAATGTTTACAATGCATCATAAAAGCTTCAGGAGGAAAGGAATGTTTTGTGGACCATTTGTTTGGTGGCAGTATTATTAGTTTTTAAAATCAGTAATTTTTAAATGGAAACAACTTGACTTAAAATCTGTCACAGATTTTTAAAGCAGTTTAATGTGAAAAAAAAAGAAATGAGGCCTTTGTCAGAAAACTTTGCTATAAATTTTTTTCCTAGTTTTCAGCTTTTCTTCCAATCTTGGCTGTGTTTTGTTTGTGCAAACTCTTTTAAACTTGATATAATCAAAATTATCCATTTTATATCCTATAATATACTCTATCTTATTTGGTCCTATATTTTGCCCTTATCTATAGATCTGACAAGTAAAATATTCCATGCTCCCTCAATTTGCTTATGATATAACCTCTATGTCTACGTCTATATAATTTTTACCTTATCTCAGTACACAGTGAGAGATGTTGGTTTATACCTAGTTTCTGCCAAACTGGTTTCCAGTTTTCCCAATAACTTTTGTTAAATAGTGATTTCTTATAAAAAAAATCTTGGATATTTGGATTTGCCACACTAGATTACTGTGATTATTTACTACTGTGCATTGTTTATCTAATCCATTCTACTGAGTCATCACTCTATTTTTTAGCCAGCACGATTGTTTTGATGGTTACTTCTTTGTACAACAGTTTGGTATCACATTTTTTTCATTGATTCCTTTTATATCCTTGACTTTTTCTTCTTCCAGATGAATTGTCTAGCTCTGTAAAATAACTTTTTGGTAGTTTGATTGGCATGGCACTGAATAAGTAAATTAATTTAGGTAGACTTGTCATTTTTATTTCATTGGTTCAACCTAGCCATGAACAATTAATATTTCTCCAATTGTTTAAGACTGATTTTATTTGTGTGAAGTGTTTTGTAATTATGTTCATGTTGTTCCTGGACTGACAATGAGTAAGTTCTTTTGGTGAATTTATGAGAGGATATGGAGAAGAGTCCCACAGCATAGACAACCATAGATAACCATGAACCTGTATTATTGAAAGAAATATCCATATTTCTGAAATCACAACTCTGTTTGAGTAGTTGAGTCACATTACCATGACGGACATCTTTGACAGATACATCCTTGACACTGAAACCAACATTATCCCCTGGCAGAGCCTCACTCAAAGTTGAGTAGTTGAGTAGTTGAGTGGTAGTCTGCTAGTGTCTTTAAACAAGATAGAACATGTTACTATAATTTGTGAATTTGATATTCTTCTCTGTTTCAATGGTATTTTTCTTGGCCATGATTCATAAAAATAATAGCATTTATTTTATGCCATGCTTACCATGTGCCAGGCACTGTGCTAAATACTTTATTATTATTATCACAAAACTCTTGTGAGGTAGGAGTTATTATTATTTCCATTTTACAGATGAGGAAACTAAGGCAAACAGAGATTAAGTAACTTGCTCAGGGTTACATAGCTCGGATATAAGCGTCCGAGGCAGCATCTTAACTCAGATCTTCCTGACACTGGGCCGCGCATGCTGTCCACTGGGTCATCTGTGTATGCTACTTATATAAACATACAAAGCCTTAAGCAGCAATTTTGCCAACAGGGACAAATTAATTGAGCATGAGGAGACTTCATTTTAACATTCTTTTGGAGTAGGAAGGGGAGGTGGGTGGCTAAGTGGGTTTCAAAGAAGAAAGACATCTTCCTTCCTGTGTTCAAATCTGGTCTCAGACGCTACTAGTTGTCACTTATTTGCCTCAGTTTCCTCATTTATAAAATGAGCTGGAAAAGGAAATGTCAAATCACCCCTGTATCTTTGCCAAGAAAACCAAATGGGGGTATGAAGAGTCGTATATGACTGAAAAATGACTAAACAGATTGAGGAGGAAATAGAGCCCTTGGTACTCCCCTATAGGCAGTCAATCAGTCTTTCAATAAATATTTTATTAAGAGTCTACTATGTGCCAGGTACTCTGCGACAATGTTGGAATACTAAGAAAGGCAAAGGTTAGTCCCTGCTCTCAAGCTCCTAGTGTAATAGGAGAAGTAATATGCAAATTATTTTAGTTGACAGTGTGCCTAATAATAGGTGCAATTGTCCTAGTACTCCTCCCAAAGCCTTTTGTTTTTGAGGGCTGTGTACTCAACAAATGTCTGAGTTGAGTTTAAGTATTTAAGACCACAAGGAATTTAAGTGACACTGTGATAAAGCAAGTACCTTCAAAGCCATAAGTAGCAAAGTCCTTTCTTATTGAAAAAAAAAAAAATGGACTTCACTCTATATTTCAAAAAGCAATCTCTACAAGTAATTTTTAGCTTATATTTTATTTAAACAACGTTTAGATTTTGTTACAGTTTTAACACAGAGAATTTTTTAAAATACAATCAAATAGGGTAACATAAACAAACAGGCCATTAAGACTTTTGAGATACCCTATAATTATTCATAAAATAATTGTTTTCATATTTATGTGAAGAATATGACAGACACATGATTTGTCACAAAATTTCTTGAAATGTGTTGTTGAGGACGTTGCTGTTTGTAACTGTTTTTCAAGTCCTAATTGAGACAGCTATTTTGCCTTTACTACCCCAATTTACACAAATAAGATGTTACAAATAGCAGTATAATTTATTTCTTCCTTTTGTTGGAAATGAATTTGTGGGAGAAAATAACTAACTCCATCTTGTTCTGTAACAGCTATTTTCTTGTATATGGCCCTTGCATGAACTTCAAGACCAGCTGTAGCAGCTGGTTTTCTTCAGTATCTTTCTTTCCTTCTCTAATTGGTACAAAAAGACTTACTTGGCAAAAAAGGATTTCAGAGACTCTAGAATGTCACCCTCCTTTATCTAGTCTGACAAATAGTTGGTTCCCTTTGATTTCCATCCTTCCTCCCTCCCTCCCACTTTGGCCAGAGCAGAGAGCATACTTAAGAAAAAAGTTCTTATTACCAAAAAAAAAAAGAAAGAAAGACTTGATCAGTGAGTAAGCATTTGTTGAGCACTTTCTTGTTGCACAGTCATGTCTGACTCTTCATGATCCCATGGACAATACTGTCCAAGGGGTTTTCTTAGCAAAGTGACTGGAGTGGTTTGCCATTTCTTTCTTCAGTGGATTAAGGCAGAGGTTAAGTGACTTACCCTGGCCACACTGCTAGTAAGTGACTAAAACCAGATTTGAACTTCTTTCAGATGCCAGACCCAGTGCTCTATCCACTGAGCTGTGTTAACTGTTGGGTTAGACATTAAATGCTTTATCTGGTATGATGAAGAGAAAATAATTTCCTTAAAGGATCAACACCCTCTACAACCCTCTTTTGTAAAATGATTTGGGTGAAAGGAGATACTTTGCTTTAAGCTGCCCAGCAAGATGTGCTGAGACATCACTGGCAAAAACAGAACAAAATGGTATTAGTTAACTCCTAAGAGATTACTTTTAGCTCTTAAAAATGTCTTTTTCTTTTTCTCCCTTTCTTTTCTCTCAAACTAGAGCACTCTTTATGTATGCATACCCAAAATATTAAATAAGATAAACAATAATAATAACAAAGTTCACATGTTTGTTTCAGTGTGTCATCACAAGACAAGCCTATTAACTGCTCTTGCTCAAATAGACTAAGACCAAACTTATCGTATCAACGTAGGGCCAATAAGTTCCTTATCCACTCCTATATCTAGGTCTTTTAATAAAATGAGAATTCCTTTTGCAGACTGGTCAACTGACTAATATTAAGTAGGTTTTTATCCTACTTCATTTTCAGCACAAGTATTTTTTAAACTGAGTAACATATCAAAAACATTATTTTGTAAACCTGAAGCTTGATTGCTTTATAAATGGGTTCATCTTATCTTTCTAGATGAGTATGAATTTGAGGGTCTTGAACTGATTTTAGAGTACTAAATTTTTTAAGTCCATCAAATATGTACTTTTTTGGGAAGATTATTTTATTATAAAATCAATGTTTGATGTTGGTTACTATCTTTAAGAAAAGTGGCAATTTTTTCCGTTGGGTCAAATACTTTTCTCTGCCACAAGAAGGCCAATTTCACTCCTTTGGAGTCTTGGCTCTTAAGAATCACCATCTCCTCAGCAGCAGGGTTCAGTAAGCAACCTTGAATTTCCTTCTAAGGGTGCAATGTAATGACACCTCCTACAACCACATGCTTTTGAGGCAAGATACTACTGTCAATGGTCAATGAAGGAGGGAGGAATCTCTTCTTGTACTTTTTTTAGGAGTCCAACTACAACTGAGTCCTCACGGGGCTGAGTTATTCTTCCATAGCTTGGCTCCATGTTTACTCAGCAGGATTGGTTCCCAGGTTTAAACTCAGACTTAGGGACCATGCCATGGTCTCTGTCAATGTACAACCAAACTTACTGACATTTTTGTATGCAAATGGACTGACATTCTTAATTTCACTAGATTGAGAGACAAATTGTTCCAAGATTCCTTGAGCTGATCCATCTTCCCCATCCCAACCTCTCTATTTTAAAAACAGGTAAGAAGGCTGGTGACCTTCAAGATGCCTCCTTTGTCTATCCATGTAAGAAATCTTGGTTGAGTTCTTCAGGGCGCATAGAACTCTTCCCACTGAAAGGTTACTTTGTGGTATTAGACAGACACTCTGCTGTAAGAGATCATTTGCACTTGTGATATAGCTGATTCCTTCTCAACAAAAGTGAAATTTAAGTGAATATAGAGTATTTTCCAAAACTTATAAAACTGTTCTGTTAAACTCTTATTAATCTGTTAAAAGATGATCCTAGTGACATACCTGAATATTCTGATTTTTACATCAAGATCCCAACAGTTAGTCAGAATTATTGATGACTTTATGCATCATTAATAAGAAGTTTGTAAAAGAGAGAGAAAAGGCTGTGGAAATCATAGGTTGACCTTTAAAAATGGCACTATTCCATGACAGTTTCATAGCTATGTAAGTCTAGTGTCTTACCTGTGGTTTCAGGAACCATATTACTTAAAAGCCCCTCTAAAAGCTGCACATGCCTAATGACTATAGCTGTGTCTGTCTGGAGCCACCATGGGGTAGCTGACAGACTATTAGGCTTCTTGTCAGAAAGACCTGAGTTTAAATCCCATCTCTAATGCTTGCCAGCTATGTGATTACAAGCAAGATACTTAACCTCAGTTTCCTCATCTGTAAAATGGAGATAATAGGGAAGGGAAGAAATACTTAAATAACACCCAGTGTGTCTCAGGCACTATACTAAGCACATTGTACGGCTATTTCACGTGATGTCCAAAACAATCTTTTGAGGTGAGTGCTATTATCACCTTCAATTTACAGATGAGAAAACTTAGGTAAAAAGAATCAGTGATTTGCTCAAGTACATACGGCTAGTAAGTACCTAGGGCTGGATTTAGACTCAAGTTTTCCTGAGTCAAGGCCTTGAGCTCCATCCATGACACCACGAGCTGCCTGGTGTAAATAACTTTTAGTATCTACATCACTAGGCTATTATTTATGTAACATCAAAGAACTATTTAAATGTCAAGTTATTTTTATGAAAAAAATACCATCCTTTTTAGCTTCTGTGTTAGTCTCTAACAATAAGAATATTAAGCAACTGGAATGTGGTGCATTAAGATTTAAAGAACATATTTTTCAGAACAATCCTGTGAAGCAGAATTTCAAGTATTCTTGTTCCCCCTTTTCAGATGAGAAGACTAAGAAAGAGAAGGTTTAATTAATTGGTCATGGAGCCAAGTCTGGTGAAGCTCCTTCAACTGTTACCATTTAGGCAAATTGCTGAGCCTTCTCAGAACTGATTAAGTTCTGAGTTTCTGACTCAGAACACTTGCTCTAAGACTCAGTCACTATGCTGACTGGTCTTCTGGAGCTAGAGAGAATGGTTCTAGAAGTTCTGGACTTTTGCTGCCCTTAACGAGTGTCCTACAGGGATTGTGAAGATTGGAGAAAAGCTTTGTCCACTGTGCAGACTCCCATTTTAGTAAGTGTATGGACAGGTCAAGGGTTAAGGATGAAAAAAACTCAGGACAGTTTAATTTGGGTGGGGAAAAGTTATGGAAATTATTTTCTGATGTTAACACTGAAATAAAATTAACATATTTTTATGACAAAATCCTGAACCAACTTGCCTCAGCTTTTTCAGAAGCTAAAAAACAACCAAAAATACCTAGTTAGTGTAAAGGTCCATTGATGAAAAAGAACATTTTTATCTTTTTAAAAGTTGTTCATTTATTTACCAAAAAAAAATTGAAAGTAATTTCAATTTAAGTAACTGGTTTGACAACAATCAAGAACTTAGGTTTGATCACACTTTTTTCCCCAATGAAGTATTTTACAGCTAGGAAAAATCCATTTATAACACAAAACATCCACATCACCAATTCTAAAGCACTAAATTAGAACAAGTCATAAGTCAACTAAATAAAATGGTTCTATTATAAAGATCATTTTTTTCTTTTGTTTCTATACTTTATGTATATATTGTAAGCCTTGGAAGAGCTAAGCCACTTGGCTCTTCATTTCCTGGACCCTCATGTCTTCACCTTCATCTGAACAAACTGAACCACTAATGGCTTCACCTAGGAGGAGTTAATCCTCTTGGGTCACTACTCCATGGACCCATGTCTCTTTAGCCTCTTCCTCTACCACTTAGCTCATTTATCTCCTTGCCAAAATGGACACTGCCCCTTTCCTCCTCAGACTCACAGAATCAACATTATCACTGCCACCACAAAGGGCAAAATGAACTGCCCTATTATACTATTCAAAAATATACAGAACTATACAAGAAAAATTTTAACATCACCAGTAATCACAACAGATATCCTGGAGAATGAAGTCAAGGGAGCCTTAGGAAGCACTGCTTACAATTAGGTTAGTGGAAGTGATAGAATTGCAGCTGAGCTATTTAAATCCTAAAAGATGATGCTGGTGAAGTGTTGTACTCAATATGCCAGCAAATTTGGAAAACTCAGCCACAACCACTGGATTGGAAAAGATCAGTTTACGACCGAATCCTAAAGAAGGGAAATGCCAAAGAATACTCAAACTACTGAACAAATATGTTTATTTCACATGCCAGCAAGGTTATGCTTAAGATTCTGCAAGCTAGGCTTCAGCAATATATGAAATGAGAATTACTCAGAAGAGTAGGCTGGTTTTTGAAGAGGCAGAGGAACTACAGACCAAATTGCCAACATTCACTGGATTATGGAGAAAGCAAGAGAGTTCCAGAAAGACATCTACTTCTGCTTCATTGAATAAAGTCTTCGACTGTCTGTATCACAACAAAATTTGGCAAGTCCTCCAAGAGATGGGGAGTGCCAGATCATCTTGTTTCCTGAGGAACCTGTACTTTGCTCAAGAAGCAACAGTTAGAACTGAACAACTGATTGGTTTAAGAGTGGAAAAGAAGTATGACAAGGCTGTGTATGTCACATTTAACTTATATCAGGCAAAATGACAGGTCGAATGGATCACAAGCTGGAATTAAGGTTGCTGGGAGAGCTATCAATCTCAGACATGCAGACAATACCACTCTGATGGCAGAAAGAGGAATTAAGAAGCCTCTTGAAGAGGATAAATAAAAACCCAGCTTGAAATTTCACATCAAAAAACACCCAAGATTTTAGCAACTGGTCCCATCGTTTCCTTGAAAACAGAAAGAGAAGAAATGGAAGCAGTGTCAGATTTCATATTCTTGGGTTCAAAGATCACCACAGATGGTGACTGCAGCCATGAAATTAAAGGACACCTGCTCCTTGGAAAAAAAGCTATGGCAAATATGGACAGCATACTAAAAAACAAATATCACCTTGCCATAAGGGTCTGTATAGTCAAAGCTATGGTTTTTCTAGTGGAAAGGTGTATCTGTGAGAGTTGGACTTGGAGGAAAGCTGAGGGCCCGCAGAATTAAAGCTTTTCAACTGTGGTGCTGGAGAAGACTTCTGAGAATCCTTTAGACAGGAAGGAGATCAAATCAGTTAATCTTTAAAGAAATTAATTCAGATTATTCACTGGAAGGTCAAATACTGAAGTTGAAGCTTAAATACTTTGACCATATGATGAAAAATGAGACTCTTTGGAAAACACCCAATGTTGGGCAAGACTGAAGGCAAAAGGGGATGGCAGAGAACAAGATGAATAGATGGTGTCACGGATGCAATGAACATGGACAAACTTCTCAAGATAGTGAAGCACACAAGGGCCTTGGGGTTGACTGAACAATAAATTGTTTTATTTATCATCTTGTGATTTCCCACACCAAAACTCCCCAATATGAGTGGTCTCTTGGAATAAAATGTAAGATCTTTGAGGACAAAGTTGTTGTTCGGTTATTTCAGTTGTGTCTGATTGTTCATAACCCCATTTGAGATTTTCTTGACAAAGATACTGGACACATTTGCCATTTCTTTCTCCAGCTCATTTTACAGCTGAGTAAAGTGAGGCAAACAGGGCTATGTGACTTATCCAGGGTCATAAAACTACTAAGTATATCTGACACTAGATTCAAACTCATCTTCCCGACTCTAGGTGTGGCACTATCCACTGTGCCACCTAGCTACCTCATTGAGGGCAAGGGACCTTAGCTTGCTTGTGTATTTCTAAGAGTAAGCACTAAATTGGTGCTTTTCATCCATTCATCTAATCCCTCTAACAGAAAATAAGTTACTTGAGGGCAGGAACAGTTTTGTTTTTGTATTTTCAGGACCTGGCAAAAAGTCTTGCAGGGGTAGGTGTTTAATGTTTGTTGAATGGAAATAAATTATATTTACACTCTTACATGAAATCTATTATAGCCCTACTGTCAAGTCTTTTTATGATCAGAGGTTGTGATTTTAAAATTTCCTCTTGATATGTTCATTTTTCTTCTCTTTATTCCTTTTCTCATACCACACACCTCTCCTACCACATAATTCCTTAGTGCAAAAGAAATTAATGGATTTCCCATTCTTCTGGTAAGGTATTTCCCAGAGTAGGAAATCTCTGCATTCTTCCATCAATGTTCAAATCCATTAATTCTAGGACTTAACACTTTTATACAATTTTTAACCACTATTGGGCTTCAAGAATTTGTAAGCAATTTTAACTACCTCCAATTTTCCTATTATAACTGGAGCTTCACTAAGAACAGTACAGTTTTGTTGTTTGTTTAATTAATTCAATTAAATTATTCCATCTCTCCCTAGTCTTAACCCTTTCAAGAGCTACTCTTTCTCTTCAATGAACCTGCAATCGGTAGGCAGATGGCAGAGTGAAATCAGGGACTCCCCTTAGCTCTGCCACAAACTCCTTCAGATACCTCTAAAAAGTAAATCTGAACAAATTTTAGAGTGGCAGAAACTGATAGGAGACAGAGTGTGGCAGATTTCCAGTCCAGGACAGCCCAGAAGCTTGACAGGAATAATCTGTTACATGGGGACGGGAGTACAAAATGTGTTGGCTGCCCAGGTTCCCTGTACAGACTTGGTCATAGCCATATTGCAGCAGGAATGGCCCCAGGTGGATTAAATTAGAAGTAGCAATGTGGATTCCCAAGCCTCTCAGCACGGGACATGAGTTCAACAGAAATGAGTGAGAGAGAAGCACGGGGCCCATGGCAGCAGCTGCAGCCACATCTAGGGCAATCAGCCCACAGACTAGATATTTGAAAGTCACCTATTTGAATTTCAGGGAGCCAAGATGGCAGAGTAAACTGTAAGTGCTCTTACCCTCCTCTTGCTGACCTTGAAAAACCCAGAGAATATTGCCCCAGGAAAAAGCCTTGAATAGTGGAGTGGAGCCATCACAAGGTAAACAGTAGTCTTTTGGCTCAGGAGGCAAGAGAGATCAGTGGGAAGGGTTTTTCTTCCTGTGGCTGTAAGGGACCAGTGCAGGACCAAAAGCGTACCAGCAAGCACCATCTCAGTGGACCAGCAGAAGAACCTGAGCCCCAGGGTGGTAGAGACAGTAAGTGCCAACACCAGGACCCCAGGTGTGCCTTAGCACATCCAGGAGAATTTGGCAGACACCAGTTCAGACAAAGTTCGCCAGCCTGCCTGTGCTCTAGCTCAGCCCTAGGGCAGGAGGAAACCTCCAGTGGTCATACCACCATTCCCCACACCTCCTGTTGTGAGCTTCAATGTAACCCCAGTGGAAGTCAGATAGACTTCACCTGGCCTTGGCCTTGGCACACACCAGTCAGCTCAGCACCAGGTAAGCTGCATTATATAGTTTCTAGCTGAAAGAACCAGAGGCAGTAACACACAAAGCCAGAAACAAGGCCCCAAACTCTCAGCATAATAAATATGGGACAGAGCCTCTTGTGCCCTAGAAGCAGAGATCCACTTTAAAAACCAGGGAAAAGGCAACTACCATGAGCAAGAAGCAAATCAGAAAAGCAAAAACCATCAAAATACGAATTCAGAAAAGGACAGCACTGACAATATAACCATATCTAAAATCTCAAAAGGGAATATGAACTGGTCTCAAAGTCAAAAAGCATTCTTGGAAGAGCTGAACAAGGATTTTAAAAGCCAAATTAGAGAGGCAGAAGATAAGCTGTCTAATGATTTTAAAAATATAATTGACAAAATGAAAAAAGTATTCACTGAAGACAACAGCTCCTTCAAAAGTAAAATTGGCCAGATGGATAAAGAGGTATAAAACTTAATTGGGAAAACTGGACAAACAGGAAACGAAGTACAAAAGTTAACTGAAGAAAACAATTTGTTAAAAATTCGAATTGGGCAAGAAGAAGCTAATGACTCTATGGGGCATCAAGAATCAGTCAAACCAAACTTAAAGAATGAAAAAACAGAAGAAAATGGAAAAATATCTCATTGAAAAAGCAACTGACCTGGAAAATAGATCCAGGAGAGAAAATCTAAGAATTACTGGTCTACTGGAAAGCCAATCAAAAAAAGAACCTGGAAATCATCAAGGAAAACTGCCCTGAGGTCCCAGAGGGCAAAATAGTCATCAAAAGAACCCACCAATCACCTGCTGAAAGAGATCCCAAACTGAAAATGCCAAGGAATATTGTTGCCAAATTCCAGAACTATCAGGTTAAGAAGAAAATACTGCAAGCATCGAGACAGAAACAATTCAAATATTGAGGAACTACAGTCAGGATCACACAAGACCTTGAAGCTTCTACATTAAAAGATCAGAGGGACTGGAATATATTTCATAAGGCAAAGGAGCTTGCCAGCAAAATTGAGCATAATCTTTCAGGCAAGAAGATGGACATTCAATGAAATAAGGGACTTTCAGATCTTCCTGATAAAAAAGCAACAGCCCAGTAGGAAATCTGATCTTCAAATACAAGACTTAAGACAGGCATAAAAAGGTAAACAGGGAAAAACTCGTTATTCAATATGGGCAAACTGTTTACAACTCTACATGGGAGGATGATGCTTGTTAATCTTGAGAAATGTATATTTATTATGATATTTAAAAGGGATATACATAGAGAGAGAGTATAAAGTAACTGATGTGAACATAAAAAATGTAATTAAAGGGTATGAAGGGACTGTAATGGGAGAAGAGAAAAGGGGAAGGCAGAAAAGGGTAAATTACATCACATGAAGAGGCACAAAAAACATTATAGTAGAAGGAAAGAAGGGAGAGACATGAGCATTGTTTGAGCTTTATTCTCATCAGATATGGTTCAAGGAGGCAGCAACATAACTCAATTAAGTACAGAAATCTAACTTGCCCTACAGGCAATAGAAGGGGAAAGGGGAAAGAAAAGGGAGAGGGTGATTAGAAAGGAGGGAAGAAGTAGTCAGGGAAAAGGGAGAGAGATTGGTAGAAGGGAGGTAAGACTGAGGGAGGTGGTGGTGGAAAGAAACCTGCAATCCCTCTGCACCTTCTCCCTACTTAGCCAGGTCATCACCCCTACTCTGGCTATTCTCTCCTCCCTTTCCAATTGTGACTCTTCATGAGTCTACATCAGAGGTGGAGAGCCTTCATCCTTGAGACCACATGTGGCCCTCTAGGTCCTCAAGTGTGGCCCTTTGACTGAATCCAAATTTCACAGAACAAATCTTACTGCTCTACACTCTACTCTCAAATCCCTTGTTCCATTGTCATTGATCATGGAACCATGATCATTGGGTCCACCACAAATTTGTTATCTAATCTCAACTGGGCCCTTGCTGCAGCAAGACAATTCTACTATTCTCCCTAATAGATTTCCTAATCTACATACCACAATAGCTGTTCCAAAAGTTTTCTTCTCAAACTTCTTCCAAGTTACCTCTTCCTTCCCATCACCTTTCCAGCTGGAGAATCTGTCGTCATCCAGAAATATTGAGGCCATCCACTGAGGCCCCCTTCTTCTCTTCTGACATCATTTCCCAGTACTGAGAAAATGCACTTCCATCCTCCCCACTTTGCTATGGGTATGGAACACTGCAGATTTAGTAAGACTCAGAAGATTCATTTTGGTTAGAGTAGTTGAATTGCTTTTTCTCTGATAAAAAAAAAACTGCCAAAAGAAAAGTTTGCTAGGTAGGAAAGTGGGGGAATATATGTGGTACAAAAATAAGAGGAATCTACAAAAATTAGGGTATAAGTGGAAAAATAAAGAAGCAAATAGACTTGTTGAACAAAAATTTGAAATAAAAGTGACAAGTGGGGAAGCAACCTTGGAAAAATGATATAAAGGAAATGCAGTAGGTCTCTGTGACCAAAAAACACTTACCTTCCAACGAGTCCTTCACAGGTCATCAGAAAATAGTTAGGAGTTAGTATGTCTCCAGTAGTACCATTGCAAATAAGCATTAACACCTCAAATGGAAATGGTAAGTTGGCATCTTATACTAGCTCACAGATACTTAAAAAAAAAGTCCTATTATCAAAGACTTTTTCAGAAACAATCTACTGAAATCAATAAATTAATTTCTATACAGAAACTTTTAAAAAAAGTCAGTAGGGTACATGTGATTTACATTAAAACACATGCAAGATGGTTTTTTTCTTATGGATTGTTTGTTTTTTCCCTTATAGTCTAACAGACATAAGAACAAGTATAACTACCTATTTTATTAAACTTTTTCCACTAAACAGGTAGGAATATAATTGCTCTTACACGAATATAGCTTACTAGGACCTAAAAATGACATTTAAACGTAGAACAACTATTTATGTTTGATTGATGAAAACCATGGGAAAGTCCAGAGTTCCAAAAATTGTTTACATTTCCAAACACATACTTGTTTAAATCACTGCAAATGGACATAATAAGCCAGCAGCAGGCAGAGTAGTGTTTTGGTATGAGTCAGATTAGACTCCATGCAATTTTTGGTTTCCCATCCTAGGTAGACAAAATTGCAAGGATGCCACAGAAGAAGCCTGTTTTCAGTTCCACAAGACAACAGAAAAGACTTCTGTTTTTGCTCCATTCAACTGGAAAACTGCACGCTCAGGTCCTGGAACATTATGTTTGATTTTTGTTTCTTCCTGTTGAATTTTCTTTCCTTGAATATTTCTGGCTGCTGCATGAAGCTTATGTTTATGGGAAGATAAAATGCAAAATCAATTAAATCCCTACAAGTGGGGTAGGTCAAATGATTGTTTTAAGGTTAAATCTTGGAATCACAAAATTCAACTTAGACTCAGTTTTGGTCTCCAAACAATGTAAAGTGACAACAATTCATTCTATAGGCCAGAGAGCCCATGCTGCACTAGGAAGCAAGAGAGCGATGAGGATGGAAGAAAACAGGTTCACAGCATTGTTATCGAGAATAGGCTTCCCCGATATGTATTTTGTCTCACCAGTTGGCTGGCTGACAACCGAGCGAGTGCTTTCATCCCAACCTGAAGTGGAAAGGAAGGAAAGAGAGTTGGAGGTTCAGCTCACAAATTATAGGTAAAAGTACTGAAATGAGGTACAAGTAAACCACCTGTTAAAGACACACTCAACCATTCAGATGTCTAAGCCATGGAAAGGGTATCAGGTTTGGACTTTAGTGGAGAAGGGCCAACCTGTTGGTCAAGTTAAAGCAATCATTTCATCACCACCCCAGCTCCTAGCATGATGCCTAGCACACTGCAGGTGCTTAATAAATGTTTTTTGATTCACCATGGAGATTTGTAAAAGCAAACATCTTTGATAAAATGATTTTGCTGTTCAGTTGTTTCAGTCATGACCCCATTTGGGGTTTTCTTGGCAAAGATACTGGAGTGGTTTGCCATTTATTTTTCCAGCTCATTTCACAGATGTCACCTTATTATTAATAAACAGAAATGATCAAGTAAAACAAATATAACCATGAGCAAAGCAAAGAATAAAATCATATATAAAAATTAAAGTATTTACATTTTCATAAAAAGGAAGGCTAAACAGTTACAAGATCTTCTTTGCTGTCTGCTTTTTTCCTATTATCTTTTCTATCTGCGTAAGGGTGGGGAGGGAGAAAGGAAAGTCTGGACCACGATTTCAGTGATCTAGAAAACTCTTTCCAAATGACTCATACTAGAAATTTATCTGCAAATTTTAATTATATTGCCTGAGGCACTAATGTGTCAGAAGGACTTGAACCCAGTCCTTCCTGTTTCCAAAGCTGAGCCTTTATTCAATATGCCATGCTGTTTCTCTATACATTTAAGATTCTCAACGCTTATTTTTAAAAACAGACTGTGAATATGTTCTTCCATACTTCAACTTGACACTACTTCACATAGGTCCCAAGTGCCTTTTGTGTCCATTATATCTGCAATCTTGAATGGCACAAGGGAAGAGCACTGATTCAGAAGTTAGAGGATCTGGGTTCAAGTCCTGCTTCTGATACTTTCTACCTGAGCAACTCTGGGCAGGTCATTTCCCACCCTGAGCCTCAGTTTCTTCATTTGTAAAACTGCTGGGTGACTTCTGAAGTTCCCACTGATATTAGAGTTATTCCATGAGATACAACTTCAAAATTTATTCAGTCATTCCCCAACTGTTGGGTTTGGAGTTTAGTTTTTCACTTTTATAAACAAAAGCACTACTAATATTTTGGTAAAGTTAAGTCTCTGTACAACTGCATCCTTAGAACTCAGTCTTATAAATGGGACCATGGGCTAAAGAATATGACCCATTTTGTAAACTTTATATATGGATTGACCTTTCACTCTTTCGCATCTTCTCCCCAGTTCCCTACAGACCAATGTAGTTAAACTGAAGATTAAAAGGTAATGCAAATGTACTTACCAGAGTACTGCATTGTTGCTCCTAAGTATGAGTCAATAACCGATCCCAATAAACCAGCCATTCCTGCAAATGCAACAACTGGCCATTGGGGAGCAGAAGATTCCAAATCATTCACAAAAATCAGTTGTGAGAAGAAGAAGGCCATGCCCACCAAGGACCCACCAAGAAAGCTGGAGAGAAAGCCTACCGCAGTGACCCCTCCATTGGTACCTAAAAAACAGAAAACATCCCCATTGAACTAAGAACTGTCATTGATTATCCTGGGCAACTTAATGAGAATTTAATAGAAATTAAGACTACTATTGACAATTAAGGATATAAATATGATGACAAATGGGGGAGGGAGAGTATTAAAGCCATCATGTGAGAGCAGCAGTGGATAAGAGAGCTGGACCTAGAGTGAGGAAGACCTCAATTCAAAACCAGTCCTAGACACTAAATAGCCATGTGATTCTGGGCAAGTCACTTAACCTCTGTCTGCTTCAATATCCTCATCTGTAAAATGGATAAAATGATAGCAACTACCTCCCATAGTTGTCATGAGAATCAAAATGAGATAATATTTGTAAAGCACTTAGCACAGTGCCTGGCACACAGTAGGAGCTATATACAAGTTAACTATTAGTAGTAGTAGTAATATGTAGATACCTGAAGTGAGCTTTGAATAAATGAAAAAGCATTTACTGAGTGCTTATCCTGAAGCCACTCATCATGCTAAGTGCTAGGGATATAAAACAAGCACCAGAATAGCTGCCTTCAAGGAGATTACCTAATGATAGGGGAAGAGAATATAGAAAAGATAGCTGGAAGTGGAAATCTAGGACTTCTAAGAAGCAGAGGTAAGGAGGGAGTGTATTCTAGGCTTTGGGGATTGCCTGGACAAAAGCACAGAGAAAAGAGATACGAGTATGAGAAACAGTAAGAAAGCTAATTCATTTGTACCAGAAAACATGAAGAGAGTGAAGTTTATAGGAACCATTACACAAGGAATGATTGAAGATGAGAGGATGACTGTGAGGGCAGGGGGGCAATCTGTGAGAAAAGCTGAGCAGGGATGGGATCAAATATACCTCGATTGGCTGTGGTAAAGAGAGCCACCTCTGGAAATGTCAAGGGGTTTTGAGATGTGGAGAAGGGAAGAGGAAGCTCACTGGGAAGGGCCTCTACTTTCTCCAATGAAGTGCGATCATAAGGTCTTCAGCTCACTTCGGGTTGGGTGTAGTGGTGGAAAACTGTTTTGCTTGTGTATCCTAAACTCTATTTTGTCACTTGGGACCCCCCCTCGAATTCTGATTTGTGATGTAGTTTTAATTTGCTATGGACATTTACGAGCTGACTTGTTGAATCCTTCATGCCTTGACCTCTCTTGACTGCATCTTCTGATAAATTACCATCGCTTTACCTTGTTCTTAGGCATGAGTCCATTACTGTCAAGTTGTCTGAAGTCAGAACACTGGGTGATCCTTCTTATGCTTAGAAATAAGTCTCATCACTGTTCAGATGCACAGGGAAATGCCCCTAATGCCCTCTCTCCATCAGATGTTTGGGGGAACATCCTATAAAAACCCTAATGGAACAATGACTCCCAGTCTCTTGACTGCATGGTTGTCTCACATCCTTGGCTGAAGCACCAGAAATTCCTCCTCTCTCCCCTTCTTAATTTTGCCCTCTTACACTGCTGACCTCTGGGCTTTGCTCATTACCCTCTGGAAATGTTAGTATTGCTGCTAATAAAGCTTCCTGTAGTGACTCTTGAAGTTTTCCTTTACTCTCAGAATCCAACTGAACCACCTATGTGGGTAATAGGTAAAGGCTTGACCGCTGTTACCTTTCTTTAGATTAATGAGCTGCTGAACAAAGCTAAGACTTAGTTTCCAGGCAGGTGTCTATTTGTGAGTAAGATTTCCTGTCCTCACTAAAGAGAGTAAGAGCCTTCTGATCCTCAAGGGTG
The DNA here is from genome assembly GCA_023548195.1 of Bettongia penicillata ogilbyi. Taxonomy (NCBI): domain Eukaryota; kingdom Metazoa; phylum Chordata; class Mammalia; order Diprotodontia; family Potoroidae; genus Bettongia; species Bettongia penicillata. The sequence continues at coordinate 4,187,116 of JAJHZJ010000287.1, read as the reverse complement.
AGGGTCTAAACATCCATCCTCAAGCATTAGGGATGCCTGACACCTCTGCTGCATTGGAAGGGATTTTCTTCCCTGTTGTGGTCAAAGTGACGTTTGTACCCCTAGCGATACAGGTATCCTGTAGGAAGTCTGACATGAGAAGAAAAGGTCTGGAATGGCCCACTGAATGCGAAGTGAGACAGGAAATCATTGAAAAGAGTTCTGATATTCAACATGACCTTCTCTAAAAGCTAAAGGGAAGAAGGTTTGGGTAACTTCACAAAGAGGAGTTTTAAAGGAAGGATTGTCTCCTATGAGATGAAAGACAATGGGCTACCCAGAACATTTATTATTTCTTCTTCTTTGGCTCCTGAGATCCCAGGACAGATATTTTCATGGATTCTGATGTTTCCATCTAAATCTCTCAGAGAGGCATCTTGGTGTAATGGATAGGGTGCTGACCTTGAAGTCAGGAGCACCTAACTTCAAATCCTGCCCCCAGATATTTCCTAGCTGTGTGACCTTGGGCAAGTCCCCAACCTCTTTGTCTTCAGTTTCCTCATCTGTAAAATGAGGGGACTGGGCTCATTTTTTGTTGGAGGCAATTTGGAGGTCTTGTCCAGGTTCACACAGCTAGTAAGTGTTTGAATCGAAATTTGAACTCAAGTCCTCCTGACTCTAAGGTTTGTGCTCTATTCATTGTAACACCTAGCTACCCCTGACTCAGTGGCTTCTAAGGTCCCTTCCAGCTCTAAATCTATTACCCTATGACCCTATGACAAATGATTCTATCTCCAGCTAGAAAATGCCTATGAATATTTTATATTAATAAAAAAATTTATTTTATGTTAATAACATTTCATATTAATACATTTGTTATTTTATATTAATATAAATATTTTACATTAATAACAGCTTGAGAAACTTTACCAATTTTGACTAAGTCTTCACTTTTCAAGCCCCAGTAAGATTAAATAGACATTAAACCAAGAGATTTAAAAACCAAGGTCATGCCTCACCAATTGGAACTCTTTGCCAGGTTGTTATCAGCCTTGGTTGGGTAGTACTCGCAACAGAGCCAATTTCTGAAGCCCATGTATCTCCTGCAGAAGAGGCCAAGGAAGCCAAGAGAGACAAACACATCCAGGAAGCAGTGTACTGTCTGGAGAAATCAATGCAGATTTCACCTGGCCCATTTTCTATCATGTAGAGCAACGCCAGCTCTGTAGGTACAGCTCCATTACAGAAAACCTGAATCCAATTTCTCTGCCCCCCTGCAGAAAAAAACAATTAAGACATGCTTTTAAACTCAAAAGGAAATACTTAAAGAGTTATAAAAGCCACTTGCAAAAGGGATGTGTATTTTTTTTAAACTGTGAAAGGCAACAGAAGATATGATTTTGGAACCCTTATATGTTCAGTACTGACTAAAATAAGGAGTAATGACAAAATGGATTTTGGTATAAACTGTGCTATCTGCTGTCACAATTAAATGATTCAAAAAAGAGAATAAATTAAATGTTCTAAAATTCTATAAAAAAGAACTACATTCTGGGCTATGATACATGACTTTCAGATAAATTTAATCACATCATAAGAGCCAAACATGCTTACATTTTAGGAGAGAAAAAAAAAGAATCAAGTTCAGGGCAGACAACTTAGGATATTTTATGGTAAAACACAATTTACTCATTATGTATCAGCAGATAGGGTAAAATTTACCTTCTTTATATTCGGGATCCATGCGCTTCTTTTCTTCTTCTTTCCACTTAGTGAGTTTTGAGGAAGAAATGAAAAACGTCATCAAGGAAGTAAAAAAGCTCAAATTTGCGATGGTCAAGATAAATCCAACTACGACGCCTGAGACAGACACAATGAAAAAATAAAAAAAAATAAGTCTAGACTTTCATTAATTCAGAGAAAGAAAAATAAAACTGATGACCTTTTCCTATCATTTCAAATACACATTTCCAAAATTTATAGTTAGCAGTTTAGATATCTGTAAACAGAGAGAGAACCTGAAGCTGTTTCAGGTCCATTTATTTCTTTTCTTTCCTTTTTGGATAACAAATATAACCCCAGCTTCACCAGTCTCTCCCATTGAGCTTGTGGATGCTGTGACTGTACTTTTAAGAGGACATAAATTTTTTTGCATTTATAGATATGTTTTATTACTTTGTTATATCATCATATTTATAATTTTTCTAATACTGAAACAATCCTGCATTCCTGATGTAAATATCATATATATATATGAATATATACATACATATATATATATATAAAGCTTCTTTACTTATATTTTTCCTCAGTATTTACTATAGATCTCATTCTAGAGTTTCTTTTTTTGCTTTATCTCTCCTTGGTTTAGCAAAAAGAACCATATTTGTCTCACAGAAAGTACCTGGAAAGATAACTTCTTTATTTTTGCAGACGGTTTATATCACACTGGAATTAAGTTTTCTTTCAATGACTGCCATAATTCACATGTGGTCCAAGTAAGAACTATTTGTTTAATGAAATGATGCAATTTTAGTAATTAATGTGGAGATATCAAAATACACCCTGTTATTACTTTAGAACCCAGAAAGCAGTCTATCAGACAAGTGTGGTAGATTTTAAAGCCTTGTTTCACAAATAGTGCTATATTAAAATAACATTATTAGCTTCTGCCCTGAAACTAAAATCATTATACTTTGCAAGGACTTTCATATTCACTATTTTCATTTTCACAATAACCTTGTGAAGGAGGCAGGGTTCTTATTATCCCTATTTTACAGGTGAAGAAAATGAGGTTCAAGTAAGTTAGATAATTTGCCTGAGGACAGCTGTATTTTATTAGTGGAGCCAGCATAGGAATCTATCTCCTAATGCATAGAGTTAGAAGCTGATAGGTGGCAGAACAAGAGATGTGCTGTGTTTGAATTAGGAAGGCCTGATCTTCTGCCTTAGATACTTAACTGGTCGCGTGATTCTAAGTAAGTCATTCAGCCTCTGTTGCCACATATGCAAAATGGACCCACCTTACAGGGTTGATGTAAGGATAAAATGAGATTATATGTGTTTAAAAAAAACAACTTTGTGAACTTTAATGATAATGCTATCATAACAATAACAATAGCTAACATGTATATAGTGCCTATTGTGTACCCAGCATTAGGCTAAATCCTTTACAAATATCATCTCATGTGATCTTCAAAACAACCCTAGGAGATAAGTACTATTACCATCCCCATTTTACAGATGATAAAACTGAGACAAATAAAGTCAGTCCTACAGCAGGTAAATAATATAGTAATAGCTAACTCATCTCCCTGAGTTCAAATCTAGCCTCAGACACTTACTAGCTGTGTGACCCTGGGCAAGTCACTTAATCCTGTTTGCCTCAGTTTCTTCATCTGTAAAAATAAGCTGAAGAAGGAAATGGAAAACCATTCCAGTAGCTCTACCAAGAAAGCTTCAAAATGGGTCTTCAAGAGTTGTACATGATTGAAAGGCCTGAAGAACAACATTTATACAGCACTTATGGTGTGCCAGGTACGGTCTTAAGCACTAAATACAAATAGCATTTTATTTGGTCCTTACAACAACCCTAAGAGGTAGGTGCATTATTCCCACTTTACATACGAGAAAACTGAGGCAAGCAGAGGTTAAACAATTTGTATTTGAGGTCAAATTTGAACTCAGGTCTTCCTGAACCCAGGCCGGTGCTTTATCCACGGTGACACCTAGCTACCTCTAATAATAATTAATATTATTTCATTTCTAGTGCTTGATCCTATAACAACATCAAATCACTGCTAGGTTTATACATTGTCTAACACTTTAGGCTATTTACATAATAGGCAGAAGCTACAGAGTCAGTTTTCCATATAAGAAGAGCTTCCTAACAATTATAGTAGTTACAAAGCAAAACAGGTCATCTAGGGCGGAAATGCATTCTTTCCCACAGATGATGGTTCTGTACAGAAAGCCTGGTTTTTTTTCTAAAGTACATCATCTCTCTGCTTGTTAGGGCTATTTATTTTTCTTGCTGGTGCTTGGTAAATCCTGTTGAGTCAGTTGTCAAGGACACCCACTCTTTCCATCCATCCTACTAGCAACAGTTTCAAAAGAAATCTAACAATGTGACAACAAATACTGCTGAGGAGTCTTCTGTCTCACTTCTGTAATCTGTGCCAGCCCCTCTCCCAAATCCACTCATCACAGTCTTTGCCTATTCTGGCCCCTAATCCGCTGACTGCTGTAATACTTTGTTCTGTTAATAAACAGCCAATAAATATTTACTCACCTTCTACTACACACCAGGCATGGTGCTAAGCGCTAGAGATAGAGAAAGAGGCAAGAGAGAATGCCCACTTTCAGGGAGTTCACAGTCCAATCGGGATTGGGGAAGTGGGGGAATGGGATAATATGCAAACTACAGATAAGCTGTATACAAGATAAACTGGAAATAATGTACAAAGGGATTCCCTAAAACTGGAAGTACTAAAATGAAGCCTGAATGATCAGTTATCAGGAATATTGCAAGGGGAATTCTTGCTTTCAATGTGGCTTAGACTGGTTAACCTTCCAATTCAGAGATTTTTAATATATAATCTTGGTAAAGGGAAGGTGAATTCCCAGGTACTACATGCTGACCCTTGCCAGTGGTATCATTAGACTTATCCTATCTACTCTTAAAAATTTATACACATACAAACACATATATGTATGTATGTATATATGAGGACAGGAATGATTAGAGGCCTGCTTTTGAATCAGTAAATTCTGCCTGTTCCTGAACTGTCTTTAACACATACTTTAACACATTCACAGGCAAATCTGTTGAGCTATCAGTCCCCAGATACCTTTAAGACAGTTACAGACAGGCTGCAGATCTTCACTGATGGAGGTAATTTCTATGTACTATAATAAAATCTGGACACTCTTTTCCTCAACCAACTCCCCTGCCCCTAACAAAAAAACTAAATTTATTAATGGTCAACAAAACAATCAAGTGGAAAAAACTGGGGAACATTTACCCTTTAGTCTTTAATCCAGTAGAACCCCCACAAAATAATGCTTTTGTTCTATGGCTCCCCCCACTTCTATCCCAGGTCATCCCCAAATTTCACCAAAGCTGCTTCTGTTTTCCTTGCTTTTTTCTCTCATATCCCCCAACATGTGTACACTTCTAGTCCTGAGGACTTCATTCTGTTTTACCTCCTCCAAGTCCATATTTCACATATATTTTAATAGCCCCATAATATTTCATCAATATATCATAATTCACCATTCTCCCATTGCCAAATATGTAGTCTGTAGCTAATAAATATTCTGCTATTAAGAAACAGGGCTACTATGGATATTTCTCACCAAGCATTTTTCCTTTCCAAGGTATTTTTGGGAGAACTTTAGTAATGAAAGACTGAATCAAAGGGATAACAAGATTATAGATTTAGACCAGGAAGGGATTTTAGAGGTTTAGTTTATTTCCTCATTTTATATATGAAGAAACTGAGGACAAAAATATGCATACCCCTTGGCCCAGCAATATCAATTCTAGGACTGTATCCCCAAGAGATCATAAAAATGGGAAAGAGTCCCATATGTACAAAAATAGTGATAGCAGCACTCTTTGGGGTGGCCAAGAACTTGAAATCAAGGAGATGCCCATCATTTGGGGGATGGCTGAATAAATTATGGTATATGAATGTAATGGAATACTATTGCACTATAAAAAATGATGAACAGGAAGACTTCAGATAGGCCTGGAAAGACTTAATCTGATGCTGAGAGAAAGGAGCAGAACCAGGAGAACTCTGTGCACAGCAATGACCACAGTGTGCAAAAGTTTTTTTCTGGTAGACCTGGAACTTCACTGCAACACAAGGACTTAAAAAAAAATTCCCAATGGTCTTTTAAGGCAAAATGCCTTCCACGTCCAGAGAAAGAACTATGGAATTCAATCACAGAATGTAGCAGATCATTTTTTTTGTGTATTACATTTTTGTTTATTATATGATTTCTCCTATTCATTTTAATTCTTCCACGCAGCATGACTATAGTGAAAATGTATTTAATAGGAATGTATATGTAGAACCTTTATAAAATTGTATGCCATCTTGGGGAGGGAGGGGAGAGGGAGGGAGGAAAGGGGAAAAAAAGATCTAAGTTATATGGTAGTGATTGTAGAACACTGAAAATAAATAAAATTAATTTATAAAAGAAAAAGAAAAAGAAACTGAGGCCCAAAGAAGTTAAGTGACTTTGGCCAAAGTGTGATCAGTTTTATGACTTAGAGCATTTTACCACATTGCTAAGTATAGCACACGTAGGTGCTTATAAATGTTTATTATTGTTTTCTGTATTTTGCCATACTGTTTAACACACTGCCTGGTGCTTCTAAATGTTTACCGATTGATTATTGTTTTCTAAAGTATTTCTGCCAGTCTACAATCCCCTCAACAACAGATTAGAGTACCCATCTCCTTGTAATCTTGTCAACATTGGACTTTATCCTTTACTTTTTGCCATCTTGTTTATTCTTTAAAGAGGTAAGAGAAAAGACAGCAAAGAGAAATGACAATTAGAAGAGGAAAAAATGCAGAACATGTAAAAGACCAAATTTGAAACCCTCACTGGAGACATTTTAATGAAAATATTTAGATCAAGAAACATATTTTTCCTATATTAAAAAAATCATGGGAAGTATACATTTCCCAGGGAGTTTCAAAGTTTTCTTACGAGAAAAAGAAAATTTAATGTAAGACTAATATGTTTTGACTGGCTGACATCTCCCTTCCTGAATTCAGTAAAACACAGAGTTAAGAATGATGCTACATTTATTTATATGTTCTGACAGAGCAGGGGTTTTAGATATGGGGCCCATGAACTTGGGGGAAAATGCTTTCTTTATTTTCACTAACCTCTATACTTGGCATTTCCTTCAATTATTTTGAAACTAATTTGAGAACCCTGCCAAAGGGAAGTTAATAACACAAAAAGAAATTAAGAAGAAGAGAAAAAGGCAAACAAAACCCCACAATTTCAATAATACAAAAAAGGAAAAGGAGGCAAATAGGATATTTTATATTCTAATCGCAAAATGAGCTGGAGGAGGAGATGGCAAACCATTTCACATCTTTGCTAAGAAAACCCCAAATGGGGTCACAAAGAATCAGATACAAGTGAGCAGTACAGTTACAGGGCAGTATCTGGAATTTAGAAAAGCTTCTTTGGCTGAATTAGAATAGGTGGGAAATGACACAAATTTCTTTAGCATAGAAAAGCTCTCTCCATGCCCACCCCCCAATCTGCTCACCCCAATTAAGTCCAGTCATTTCCCAGGGTGAAGGTGCTCAGTTTGTACCATAGAACATGGCCAAGTGACATTCTGGATAGCTAGGAAGACCTAAATTCAAATCCTCCTTCAGACACTGGCTAAATGAATCCTGTGTGAGTCACTCAATGACAGGAACAGTTACTAACACTTACATTATGCTGACTGAACCGGGCACTCTGCTGAGCACTACACAACTGTGATTTCACCTGATCCTCAAAACCTACCTGGAAGGAAGGTGCTATTATTATTATGCCTATTTTACAGATGAGGAAACTGAGGCAAATAGAAGTTAAGTGACTTTTCCAAGGTCACACAGCTAGTAATTATCTGAGGCTGGATTTGAACTTGGGTCTTCCTGACTTAAAGTCCAGCTCTCTATCTACTGTGTCACAACTTCTCTGTGCCTCAGTTTCCTCATTTATAAAATTAAAAGGCTGGATGCAATGACCCCTAAGGTCCTTTTATAGTTGTGACTCTATGGTTCTGTCAGCTTAAACACTGTTACATATAATATCAAATATGAAAAATATAACACATCTCTGGGCTTGGAATCAGGAAGACTCATCTTCATGAGTTCCAATCTGTCCTCACACACTTAGCTGTGTGAGCTAAGTCATTTCACCCTTTCGGTCTCTGTTCCTCACCCATAAAAATAAGCTGGAGAAGGAAATGGAAAAACTGTCCCATAAAAGAATGAACAGAACCTGCCAAGACATTCCCAATTTTCCAAAATCTTTGCCGACAAAACCCCAAAATGGGGGCTACAAAGAGTTGGACATGACTGAAAAAACTCAACAACATATGAGTGTATGTATATTTCCCAATCAGCATAATTCTGCTTTCTCTCCCATCCACTCAAATTGATCTACCCTTTACCCTACCTAAATTGGGAATGAAGAAAAAGCCCTTTTAAAACATGTATACTCAAAACAAATTTTTGCCCTGGCAATGTCCAGAAATACGTGCCTCATTCCACACTGAGCACATCAATATTCCAATTCCTTCGTCCATAGCTCTCGTTTCTTTTCCAGTTTTTCCCCCTAGCACTCTCATTTCATCGACAAAAAACATTTTAAACTCTTTTTTTGTAAACTCTTCCTTCATTTCTTCCAGTAATTCTAGTTGGAGCTGTACTCAACTGTTTTCCTTGGAGGTTTTTTTTTGTAGATATTTTGGAATCATGCTCTTCTGCTCTTGTACCTTGAGCATCCAGGCCACCATAATATAGTAGCTTTTCAGGGGTTTTGTTTGTTTGCACATTCTTCCAGAATACTTTTTGACTTCAGACTAGATTTAAGGACCAGGTTGTGTGTGCTTCTCAAGGGAACATCTCTGCAGGTTCTGCTGCTTCTTTTGCAGGACAGTTTTATTCCAGGACGTCAAAGACAGCTTAGCCTGGGGACCTGCAAGATTCCAGTGCTCTCAAGACAAAGTCTGATAGATGACTCCCTGGTTTGAGCTCTGCAAGCTCAAAACCTGGGTTTGAGTCAGAGCAACAGCAAAATGTCTACAGGCCTCATTTCCCATGCTGGTCAGGGAAGGAAAAATGATTCATTGTAATCTTTTCTTGGATTTCCCTGCTTCCTGCTACTCTGACATCTTGACTCCATTTCCCACTGTTAGCTTTGAAAATTCCCTAACAAATTTTAATGCCAACAATATTACTAAGATACTACAAACAGGGACTATCCTCCTGTTCTCTTCAAGGATTTGAACCCAAGTCCCAACATTCCAAATTCAGTGTACCAAACTGCTTCCCAATGTTTGTATCACTCCATAATAACCTGACACAATATTCTAGGACAACATATAGCCAGTAACTTTTATACTGATTTTTACACTGATTTCACTTCTCATTGGCTCCTATCCTGAAACAGAACTCTCTCATAACAAAGAAATGCAGGTAAGCCGAACACATCAACTTGTACTGGGCCAAGTCTGAAGATGCATGCCTTATCCTATACCTATAGTCTACCACCTCTCTGGTAGCAATCAATAAATTGCTAACTGACTGAAATATTTATCCCAGAGATAAAGATAGCTGTTGATATTTTAGTGGGGGGGGGGGGGAAGGAGGGAGGGACAGAGAGAGAGAGAGAGAAAGAGAAAAAGAGAGAAAGAGGAGGGGGGAGAGACTGAGGGAGAGAGAGAGAGAGAGAGGAAGAGGGAGAGAGGGAAATTTCTGGAATATGAGGGTCAGAATCCCCCTATAACTGTATTGTTCAGTTGTGTCTGACTCTTTGTGATCCCCATTTGGGGTTTTCTTAGCAAAGATACTTAAGTGATTTGTCATCTTCTTCTCTAGTTCACTTTATAAATGAGGAACTGAAGCAAATGGGGTTAAAGAATGTGCCCAAGGTCATATAGCTAGCTGGATTTGAACTCATGAAGATGAGTCTTCCTGATTCTAAGCCCAGTGCTCTATCCATTGCTCTACCTAGTTACCCCCTGCACCCACCTCCCCCCTACTACCTTTAATTAAGATCTAAAAAAATTTATTTCAAAAGAAAAAGCCATGTCTTCTTTTTCTCCTTAGGTGACATAAGGTGTATATATATGTATGCATGTATGTATATGTGTGTATACACACATACATACCAGTCCATGGTCATTTTTCATACTACTGTTTAAAATGCATACTGAGTGACTAAGATAATGTTCCAAGTATTAATTAAAAGACAGTATTAATTAAGAAATAGTTTTAATACTGTACTTTGATGTAAGGTCCTAGTGAAGAAAGTAGACCCTTTGAAGGCACAGATTCCTTAAAGACACAGGATAAGAATTGGACTGTAATTTCACTGATAGAAGTTGCCCACCAAAGAAAACTCCCTCTTGGCCAATACAATTAGTAGGCATTTTCTTAACAACTTAAAAAGGTTCAGTGGCTTGCCCATGGCCAATGAGCCAGGATGCGTCATAGTCAGGACTTGAACCCAGCCCTTTCTGTCTCTGAGGTCACCCTTTATTATCCCAGGGCTGACTTTAAAAGACAGGCTAAATCATTCCTTTGCATACTGGCCATCTCCAGATATGCCCAAGCCTTTTTGAGTTACTTTCCTTAATAAAGACTAACCTCTCTACTGTTTCTTTTTTTTCCTACCCTGCCTCTAACTTCACTATGAAGTTCTTAAATATATCTTTTAGGAAAACAACTGTCCTATTATTAATACTAAAAACAAACCAGTAGGAAAGGGCTCTTGGCAGGGTGCCAAAAGTACGGATCTTTTCTCAGAAGAAGTTTTGAAAAAATTCTTAATGGAAGAAAATGCTAAATTTTAGTTGGAGGTTAATGAAAACAAAATTCTATTCTTTTTCCCACGGTACTTCTCAGATTCCCTGAAATCTGTCCATAGAGATCGGTGGACCCTGGGGAAGAACTCTCATAGCAGAAAGATCAGCTTTGACTAGAGAAATTACAATCATAAGACATCAACAACAACCTTCCAAGACTTAAGACCAACTCCCTCAACTTTCTTGAGAAGTTCTTCCAGCCAGCATGTATTGTCATTCTTTATCTATCTGGAAGATGAAGAAGGATTAAGAAACCTCTTGGTAAGGGTGAAAGAAGAAAGTATAATAGCTGGTTTGACGCTTCACATCAAAAAAAAACAACTTGGTCAAAGGATATGAACAGGCAATTTTCAGAGCAAGAAATTAAAGATATCTATAATCATATGAAAAATGCTCTAAATCACTTTTAATTAGAGAGATGCAAATCAAAACAACTCTGAGGTACCACATCACACCTATCAGACTGACAAACATGACAGAACAGGGAGATGATAAATGTTCGAAAGGATGTAGGAGAGTTGGAACACTAATTCATTGTTGGTGGAGCTGTGAGCTCATCCAACCATTCTGGAGAACGGTTTGGAACTATGCCCAAAGGGCTACAAAAATGTGCGTACCCTTTGACCCGAAAATATCGCTTCTAGGATTGTATCACCAAGAGATCATAAAAATGGGAAAGGGTCCCACGTGTACAAAAATAGTTATAGCAGCACTCTTTGTGGTGGTCAAAGACTGGAAATCAAAGAGATGCCCATGAATTGGGGGATGGCTGAATAAATTATGGTATGTGAATGTAATGGAGTACTATTGAGCCATAAGAAATGATGAACAAGAAGACTTCAGAGAAGCCTGGAAAGACTTATATGATCTGATGCTGAGCGAAAGGAGCAGAACCAGGAGAACGTTGTGCACAACAATGACCACAGCGTGTGAGAATTTTTTCTGGTAGACTTGGGACTTCATAGCAATGCAAGGACTTAAAAAAAAAATTCCCAATGGTCTTCTAAGGCAAAATGCCTTCCACATCCAGAGAAAGAACTATGGAATTCAATCACAGAATGTAGCAGATCATTTCTTTTGTGTGTGTATGATGTTTTGGTTTGTTATATGATTTCTCCCATTCATTTTAGTTCTTCTATACAGCATGACTATAGCGAAAATGTATTCAATAGGAATGTATGTGTAGATCCTATACAGAACTGTATGCCGTCTCAGGAAGGGAGGGGAAGTGGGGGATAGGTAGTGGGGAAAAAAAAAATCTAAGTTTTATGGTGGTGATTGTAGAACACTAAAAATAAATAAAATTATAAAAATGGGAAAGGGTCCCACATGTACAAAAACATTTATAGCAGCTTTCTTTGTGGTGACCAAGAACTGGAAATCAAGGGGATGCCCTTCGACCGAGGAATGACTGAACAAGTTGTGGTATACGAATGCTATGGAATACTATTGTCTATAAGAAATGATGAACAGGAAGACTTCAGAGAGGCCTGGAAGGACTTATATGAACTGATGCTGAGCAAAAGGAGCCGAACAAGGAAAACTTTGTGCACAGCAACAACCACAGTGTGTGAGGAATTTTTCTGGTAGACTTAGCCCTTCACAGCAATGCAAGGACCTAAAAAATTCCCAATGGACTCGAGGCAAAATGCCTTCCACATTCAGAGAAAGAACTATGGAATTGGATCACAGAATGAAGCAGACCACGTCCTCTGGTGTTATGTTTTGTTTTGTTTTATAGCTTCTCCCATTCATTTTAATTCTTCTGTGCAACATGACTAAGATGAAAATGTATTTAATTAAGAATGCAAACCTATATAAGATTGCATGCCATCTCATCTTTGGGAGGAAGTGGAGAGGGAGAGGAGAACAAGGGGGAGGAAGGGGAGAAACTCTAAGATATATGGAAGTGATTGTAGAAAACTGAAAACAAATAAATTAATTTTAAAAAATCAAATTAAATTAATATAAAAAAAACAACTAAGATCTTGGCAACTGGTCCCATCACTTCCTGATAAAAACAGGGAGAAGAAATGGAAGTAGTGTCAGATTTCATATTCTTGGGCTTAGAGATCACCACAGATAGTGACTGCAGCCATGAAATTAAAAGACACCTGCTCCTTGGAAGGAATGCTATGGCAAACCTGGACAGTATACTAAAAAATAAAGATATCACTTGGCCAGCAAGGATCTGTATAGTGAAAGCTATGGTTTTTCTAGTAGCAATTTATGGCTGTGAGAATTGGACTATGAAGAAAGCTCAAGGCCCACAGAATCGACACTTTTGAACTGTGGTGCTGGAAAAGATTTTTGAGAGCCCTTGGACAGCAAAGAGATCAAATCAGTTAATCCTAGAAGAAATTAATTCAGGCTATTCACTGGAAGGTCAAATACTGAAGCTTAAATACTTTGGTCACATAATGAGAAGTCAGGATTCACTGGAAGATCCTGATGCTGAGAAAGATTGAGGGTAAAAGGGATGACAGAGAATGAAATGGACATAGTGTCACGGAAACAAAGAACATGAACTTGGACTCACTTTGGGAGACAGAGGATGGAAGGGCCTGGTTTGCTGTGGTCATGAAGAACTGGATACATCTGAACAAAGCCCATCTGAAGTTTTGTGGGGAATTCTAGCAGGATCAAGATTTTAGAGTTAATTTAGACTATATTGGAGTTGAGAACAGAATGCAGAGATTGATTTTAAGAGTCAACTAGACAGCTGGAGGTTGTTCCAAGTATCTTGCTTCCTTCTGACACCACTGGATTTGATGAGAGGGATGTTCAGATTCTATCTTAAAAATAAGTGAGAAAACATGACTAACACAGAAATATGATTACTATGATTGTACATGGTATAACCTGTATCAGATTGCTTGCTGTCTTAGCAAGGGGGGAGGGGAAGGAAGGAGAAAAATTTGGAATTCAAATTCTTATAAAAGTGAATGTTGATGGGCATCTCCTAGATTTCCAGTTCTTGGTCACCACAGAAAGAGCTACTATAAATATTTTTGTACATGGGGGTCCTTTTCCCATTTTTATCATCTCTTTGGGATACAGCTGTAGAAGTGGTATTGCTTGGTCAAAGAGTATACGTAGCCCTTTGGGCATAGCTGCAAACTGCTCTCCAGAATGGTTGGATCAGCTCATAGCTCCATCAACAATGAATTAGTGTTTTCAGCTCTCCCACATCTTCTCCAGCACTTATCATCTTCCTGTTTTGTCATGTTAGCCAATCTGTTAGGTGTGATGTGATATCTTAGAGTTGTTTTGATTTGCATCTCTCTAATCAATAGTAATTCAGAGCATTTTGTCATATGACTATAGATAGCTTTAATTTCTTCCTCTGAAAATTCCCTGGTTAATGTCCTTTGACCACTTACCAATTTGGGAATGGCTGAACAAGTTGTGGTATATGAATGTAATGGAATATTATTGTGCTGTAAAAATGATGAACAGGCAGACTTCAGAAAAAACATGGAAAGACTTATATGAACTGATGCTGAGCAAAGTGAGCAGAACCAGCAGAACATTATAATACACGGTAACAGCCCCAGTGTGCAAGGAGTGTTTTTGATACACTTAGCCCTTCAGAGCAATGCAAAGACCTAAAACATTTCCAAAGGACTCGTGATGCAAAATGCCATCCACATCCAGAGAAAGAACTATTAAGTCAGAACTCAGAATGCAGCAGACTATTTTCTCCTTTGTTGTGTTATGTTTTGTTTTTCTCATGGTTTCTCCCATTCATCTTAATTCTTCTATGCAACATGACTAATGTTTAAATTGTAATATATGCATAGAACCCATATGAGATTGCATACCATCTTGGGGAAGGAAGAGGTGAAAATTTGGAACTTATGAAGTGACTGCTGAAAACTGAAAACAATAAATTTTGGGGAAAAAAGTGAATGTCGAAAACTATCTTTACTTTATTAAGTGGAAGAAAATTAACAAGAAAAGTCTTCATTGAGAAAGCATTGCCTCTTTAGCACATGAGTTGGTTTCTCATCAGTAAACGTTCAAATGCTAGCAAGACAGGCATCCAAAGGGATCGAGGGTTTTGGGGTCTCACCCAATGCTTCACCATCATCAAGCATCAATTTGCATTTATCTATGTCCTTCTTCCACAGTCTTCCTCACAAGACTCCTATGAATACATGACTTCACAATGTGAAACAAGCAGGGGATGTGTGATTAGAAATTGGTTTTCTATCCAAGGGCTAAGAGGTGCACTAGTTTAAAGCCTTAAAAATAATGAGGTCATTAAAGACCAATGGGAAAGAGGCAGAGAAAGCGATTTTGCCTCGTAGGCAAGCAGCAAAAAAGCCTCAGATCAACTATGTCTTAATTAATTCTTGTATTATCTTTACACTGTGAATCACAAATCCAGTTGGGTGGGAGGGTGAGCAGGGATCTGCTATTTTAACTTGTTATACTAGTTAGTTAGAGACTTAGCAGAGCCAGTAGATAAAGAAAGAGTTCAGGGAGAATTGAGTTCAAGTCCTCTTTTTGATATATTTCCTTTGTGGCCCTGGGCAAGTCTCTTCTCCCTTCAGTGCTCTAGGAAACTCTCTAAGTCTACAAGTTGTAGAGAAAGTTCGAACTTGCATTAGTGGAGGGATTTTCCTCATGTGGGAGTTTCCTATTCCAAAGAAATCCCAGGTCTAAACCCTATCCCCTAGTCGTGCTAAACTAGACTGTTTTTGAATGATTGCTTGTTAAGGTTGTACCCTCTATATCTGGGAATGAAGCCTCAGTCCACTCATGCTAAATTCACAGCTCTGATGGTTAAATCAGCTTTTATCCTAAACATTAAGCACTTATGAGTGGAAAGCTGGTTGTTGTCAATGAAATGGTATTAGACCCTATCATGTTATTCAAAGTCCTACCTCCTATTCCCTGGCAGGGGTGTCAATAGGAAAATTCAGTTAGCAAGCCAACATAATAATTTTGTTGTTCAGTCAATCGACTCTTCTCACTCGACAGCATACCAGGCCCTTCTATCCTCCACTATCACTCCAGGTCTGTCCAAGTTCATGTGCATTGTTTCCAAGACACTCTATCCATCTTATCCTCTTCCATTCCCTTTTCCTTTTGCCTTTAATCTTTGTCACCTTCAGGGTCTTTTCAAGTGAGTCCTATCTTCTTATCATGAAGCCAAAATTTTTAAGCTTCAGCTTCAGTATCTGACCTTCCAGTGAATAGCCTGAATTAATTTGTGCTGACTGGTTTGACCTCCTTACTGTTCAAGGGACTCTCAAAAGTTTTCTCCAGCACCACAAATCAGAAAAGTTAATTCTGTGGGTGCTCAGCTTTCCTCATAGTCCAACTCTCACAGGCATACAATGCTACTGGAAAAACCATAGCTTTGACTCTACAGACCTTTGTCAGCAAAGTGATATCTTTGCTTTTTCAAGATGCTATCCAAATTTGCCATAGCTTCTCTCAAAGGAGCAGATGCCTTTTAACTTCATGGCTACAGTCATTGTCTGCAATGATGTTTGAGCCCAAGAATATAAAATGCTCCCATTTCTTCTTTCTCTAATTGCCAGGAAGGGATGGAATCACATTTGCCAAGATCTTGGTTTTCTTGATGTGAAGCTTCAAGCTAGCTTTTATACTTTCCTCTTTCATTCTCATTAAGAGGCTTCTTAATTCTTCCCTTTCTGCCATCAGAGCAGAATAATCTGCACATCTGAGATCGTTATTTCTCCCAGCAACTTTAATTCCAGCTTTTGATTTATCTACTATGGCATTTCACATAATGTACTCTGCAAATAAATTAAATAAATAAGGTAACCATATACAAAACTTGTTATACTCCTTTTCCAATCTTAAACCAATCAGTTTTTCCATGTTCAGTTCTAATTGTTGCTTCTTGGCCTGCATATAAGTTCCTCAGGGGACAAGTAAGATGATCTGGAACTCTCATCTCCTGGAGGACTTGCCATATTTTGCTGTGATCCACAAAGTCAAGGCTGTAGTCAATGTAGTGAAGTCATTGAAGTCCATAATCCAACAAATGCTGGCAATTTGGTCTCTAGTTTCTCTGCCTCTTCAAAAACCAGCCTATTCTTCTGGTAACTCTATCCACTGCCGCACTTGGCTCCAAATAATAATAGCTAACAGTTATATAGTCTTTTAAGACTTAGAAAGTCTTTTACATACATTACACCATCTACCTTTGCTAAAATCCTATGATGTGGAACTTCCAGGTCTTTGATCTGTATGCCTCAGTTTCTTCATTTGTAAAATGAGGATAATAAAAGCACCTAACCTTGCAGAGTTGGTATGAGGAACAAATGAGATGACAGCTATTACTATTGTTGGTCTTAATTCTAGGCAGTATTAGTCTTATTTTAAAGTTGAAGAGACAGGAAAGTTAAGTTGTAGCTAATTTGTATCAGAGGTAGAATTCAAACCCAGGCCTCTACTGATTCCCATTCCAGGCCTCTTCTACCACACTGTGCTAAAATGGAGGAGGATGTACAAGTAATGCTGGAATTTCAACCTCCATGACTCCTGCCTACCTCCTCTTTGCAAAGTGGGATGGGAATGAAATCAGACAGGATCTACCAGTTAAGTTATAGCCTCATATCTGCAGATACCTGAAATGCTGCTGAATCAAGTCCCTATAAGGGATATTTCTTGTTTTCTCTTCCACTCAACTCAACCACCACCTCAAATTGAAAAGAAAGTGGACTTTTACCTAACATTGAAAAGAGGCCATCAATGTCAATCAGTGACTCACCATAGAAATCTAGAGCCCAAGGACCAAGCGAAGGGAACAAGGAGAGAAAGGTGACGTGTCACCAAAATGCTTCTCCAGCATACACGTGGCTATTTAAACATCAAAGGTAAAGATCAAAAATCAAGAGCTCCATTCTGCCCAGGACTAAGTACTTGGCACAGAGCGCAGCACTTTTGGACATGCAAACTGTTTCACCAACTAAAAGGACCACACACATAGAAAAGATGCAAGCTTTCAGTCAAAAGAAGAATCCAGCAGACATAAACAGCAAGGATGGAAGAATTAAATAAAGCTAAGAGGCATGTACCTGGTATGGGGTCAGCCAGGTGGGAAGCAGTGTATCACGTGAATGAGTATGTAGAATGCGTGAATGGTAGCAATGTATCAGAAGGCTCAAAAGGTAAGTTGGAGTCAAAATGTAAAGGACAAGTTTTAATAACAATTTTAAAAAGTGATCTAGAAATATACTTTATTAAATAATTGTTTCCCCATTAATTAACTTGTATACTTCATGGTCAGAGTCAAATCCAGATGAAAACACTTTCTGAAGATCACTCTCATCATTTCCATACTTAAGTGACAGAAGAGGTATTGGTCTCTGATTCCAGTTTTAAGTATTCAGAGATGAGTTTCAATTAAAGTCCAAAGTAATTACTGAAGCCCCTGAGGTATAGGATTTTAAGACAGCTCAGAGTTTTAAGACAAGACTGCTTTGTTTTGGTTTTTGGAGCTGGGGGAAGAGGAGAAAGAAAGAAAGCAGAATAATAAAAAGAAAAGCTGTAATACATGTAAAGTACATTTTTTTCCTATTGGAACTACTAAGGAAGTTCCAATTCAAATCTTGAGGAGCCTCATGGAATCTTACTTTATAACTCCTATTATGTCACCTCTCTTGCTACGATGACTCAATCATATTTATTTTAAATTTAAAGAAACATCATGGAACCTTATTTCTTAACTCCTGCTATATGCCACCTCCTCTATGACTCAGTACAGGGATTCTCAAAAGTTTTGGTGCTGTTTTAATTTATTGGAGTTTTAGTTGTTGGATTGTTTCAGTCACATCAGATTCTCCATGACCCCATTTGGGGTCTTCTTGGCAGATATACTAGAATGGTTTGCCATTTCCTTCTCAAGGTTATTTTACAGATGAGAAAACTGAGGCAAACAGGGTGAAGAGATTTGTCCAGGGTCACACAGCTAGTAGGTGTCGGACATTGGATTTGAACTCAGGAAGATGAGTCTTCCTGACTTTAGATCTTTATCCACTGGGACAACTAACTGCCCCCAAAATATAGATTTTTGGCTTTGTTCAGTCGTGTCCAACTCTCTGTTGGACCTAGTGTCTGAGGCTGGATTTGAACTCACGAAGGATGAGTCTTCCTGATTTCAAGCTCAGTGCTCTATCTACTGTACTACCTAGCATTCTGGACCAAACCTTCAGTCCACTCATGCTAGATTCACAGCTCTGTAAAGCTTATTATTTACCATTATTAAGTGTCAGCACTTATTTACTCATTTATTTATTAAAGCTCCATAAGTTTCTCCCTGAAAGGCAAGGTTGCCTGGTAGAAAGAAAGGCCCACTGTGTGTGTCAGTAAGATTTGGAGTCAAGTCTTGCTTGTCACTTACTGGCTGCATGAGCTTGAGTAAGTCAGTTAATCTTAGAGCACCCTGACATAATGCTCTTAAGTTGAAGATTTGGGTTGGTAAAGGGAATTATCATACCAGGAGCTCCCTAACCCCTCATCCCTCAGAGAAGTCACAGGCTAGTAAACTGTTTAATGGAAATAAGAACTTACTCAAATATTATACAAAACTATTTTTATTTCTTTTTTTATTAGATAAAACTTTTTTTAAAAAATCTCCTTTTTTAAATGGAACATTTAGAAAATTAAGAATTTAAGGCTACCATTATTCATTTATTGCAAACTAGTTAGAAATACTTCAATTCTTTGAACTCAAAATTTAACAACATCAGATAACCAGGTTTGGAGACTCAACATCAGCATGTAAAATGAAGCAATGTCATTGCTGGGCTGAGAACTTGTGTGTCCTCAAACTTAGGAGACCTGGGTTTGAATTTATGGTCTGCAATTTACTAACTACAAAACTATGTCACCAAGTCACTTATAACTTTTGTGGTTCAATTTCTTTATCTATAAAATAGGAATATCAGTATTATCAAACAGAACTGAGGGGAGCAATAAGGTTTTTAAAATGTTGTAATCTATCAGAAAACAAGCATGTTATAAAAACACCTCCTTTGTGCCAGGCACTTTGTTAAGTGTGTTCATCCTTTGCTGGTGAAGAAGACCATGCCATCAGAGAAATAATGATATGACTTGCACTTGACTTTGCTTTGCTTGAAGGAGGGCAGTGCAGGTCATCAACCTCACAGCTCCTCCAGAGCCATCTAAATCC
The DNA here is from genome assembly GCA_023548195.1 of Bettongia penicillata ogilbyi. Lineage (NCBI taxonomy): Eukaryota > Metazoa > Chordata > Mammalia > Diprotodontia > Potoroidae > Bettongia > Bettongia penicillata. The sequence continues at coordinate 4,167,338 of JAJHZJ010000287.1, read as the reverse complement.
AGTGACCAGATATTCATCAGGATGACTGGAAATGACCCAGGATGAGGCAACTGGGGTTAAGTGACTTGCTCAAGGTCCTACAGCTAGTGAGCATCAAGTGTCTGAGATGATATTTGAACTCAGGTCCTCCTGACTCCTGCACTGGTGCTGTATCCACTGTACCACCTAGCTGCCCATTGAAACATGTCTAGCTGCCCCTAGCCTACTTTGCTAAGTACTCAGAACACAAAAGCAAGCTCTTGAGGAGCTTAAATTCTATTGAGAAAGACATCGTGTATAGAAACAGCATGAGGATGCCTACTACATAATCTTCTGAAAAATTCTCTTTAGATCTCTTTTAAAGATAGGAATTAAATCCATTTCTCTTAAGAAAGGAGTTCTGTTGCTCTCTTTTCAGTCATTAGTTTAACAGTCTCTCCAAAATTCTCAGTCTCCTCCCAGACTCCTCTTAGAATAACAGTCACTCCAGATTCCACTGTCTCTTAAATACATACAGCATCAGTAGCTATAGTACCTGTGTAAAGGTTTGAAGCCAGAATCACACATTCTTTAAAAAATAAAAAACAAAAAACCTTGTTAGAAAAAGTGTCTTTCCTTTTCAGTGATCAGTATGGAACTATTAGTCACAAAGGTAGATGAGATAATTAAATGTTCATAGTATAAGCAAGGAGTTAATTATGAATAATGTAGTGAAGGGGTACTTTAGGAATAAGAGAATGCCTCACATTTTTCCTCATATCTTTATCTGAATAGAATTAAAATGAAGTCTCTTAGAAAGAATGAAATGATCTACATGTAGTCTATTATATTTTGTATGTTTTCTGAATATACCTCTTTATGTCCTGTTTCTGATAGAAGCCCCTAAAGCTTCTTGAAGGCAAGGACAGTTTCATTTTTACTTTAGGATAGGACCCAGCATCCAGAAAGTGCTTACTGATTGACTGTCACTTATATCTTGATGTTGACAGTACTCAATATGTTTCTGAATAGCCAGGTAAATGTATAACTACAGCCCTGGTCAGATATTTGGTTAAGATTTAAGGAAATCATCCCAGACTACACAGAATCCTTGTTGTCCAATGGCTACCCTGGATCTTCAAAATTCTACCCACATCACTTCTGATGGCTATTTCCAAGCTTCACACTTTCAGACTATTCCCAGGCCTCAAAACTGGGAAGACTGCTCCTAAGGCTTTGAGCAAAAGAGCAATTATCCCAAATAAAAGATAAAAGTGGTCAAGAGTCCTGAAGATTCTTTCCTCATTAACTACTGAAAAATCATTTGATTCAGAAGTCAAATTTGATACAATTCTTGAATTGCAATTTAAGTCCCATGACCTATTTCTACTATAAGAAAATAACCACACATTTATCATTTAGAGATTATATGAGGTAGTGGATGGGTGGACTCCAAGTTAAGAAGGCAGAGTTCCAAATCTTACTTCTGACACATTATCTCTGGGACCCTGGGCAAGTCACTTAGCCTCTATGTGACTCAAGCAACACCCTAGAGGATTTATATATTAAATAGATTATTAGATAGTATTAGATAGGTTAGGTTGACCTTAGTAGAAGGAATCCCCCACATTGAATAAATCATAAATCCTTGTATCTTCATGAAAGGTTATTTTCAAAATCATCATTTCGCATAACTAAAAAGCAAGAAGTAGAATAACATAAAATCTATTAACATTTCCATACTGTACATTTGCTAAAACATCATAGGTTAGTTTAGAAAGATGCTCTCTACAGATACTAATTTAGTATAGCAAGAAGGACAGATTTAAAATCGTATAACAAGCAGACATGAAAAGGCCAAACATTTATTTCACACCTTGTTTAAATGCTACAAGAAAATATTTACCTCCCAAGGCACCACTGTGGTCCAGACTCTTCTTTTTTAAGCCATTAAATGCAATCAAAACAGGAACTATTACAGAAAACAGCCATCGCCATGGAGAAATAGGGTGCAAGGAACCTGAAAAAATTCAAATTAATAGCAAAAATCTTATTAAACATGGTCAAAGTGACACAACTCTGCAACCATCTCCATTACATCCATTAAAAGATAGACAAGGTTAGTGGTTAGTGTCAGAAACTGACTTTAAATTGACATTTGCATTTGTAGATGGATAAGTCTATGAATGGACCCTATCCAAGCTGGCATTAAAATAGCCTAAGCAACTAGGTGGATCAGTGGAATAGACCTGATAGCCCTGGGTTCAGGAAGACCTAAGTTCAAAGTTGACCTCTGACACTTACAACCTGGGCAACCCTGAGCCTGTCACTTAACCAGTCTACCTCAGTTTCCCTCAATAGTAAAATAGGGATAATAATAGCATCTACTTCCAAAGGTGGTTGTGAGGATCATTTGCACAGTACCTGGCACTTTAGAAATGCTTGTTCCCCTTTCCTCCAATCCCAACTTTCATGGCTGGTTTTGAATAAAAAAGTCTTCAAACTTGGGGAAGGTCAACTTGGCTATATAAATACCAGTTTAGACTTTGGTGGATTTCCCAACCTGATCACCAACAAGTTACAATGGCATAATGTAGTTGTTCCCTTTTTATGCAAGAAGGACCTCTTTTATATGTCAGATAATTTCATGGATCCCCAATCAAGGGTTATGGTTACTATGTTATTACTCTTCTTCACCTTAACACAGTGCTTGGTACACAGTGTGTTCATCCTTCGACGCCGAAGAAGACCATGCCATCAGAGAAATAATGATATGACTTGCATTTGACTTTGTTTTGAGTGAGGGAGGGCTGTGCAGGTCACCAGCCTCACTTCTCCTCCAGAGTCATCTGAATCCAGTGACCAGATATTCATCAGGATGACTGGAGATGACCCAGGATGAGGCAACTGGGGTTAAGTGATTTGCCCAAGGTCACACAGCTAGTGAGCATCAAGTGTCTGAGGTGACATTTGAACTCAGGTCCTCCTCTGACTCCTGCAATGGTGCACCTACCTACCCCACTTGGTACACAGTAGGCACTTAATAAATACCTGTTGACTATATTATCCATTGATTGACAAATTATTTTAAAAGCTGCTATAAATGTAGTAATGATTTACATGATTTAGTCATACATTTAAAAAAACCAGTAATAGTCATATGTGAAGATCTTATGTACTCTAGCTATGGTAGGTATATTTGTGTATTTATAGATTTGAGAACCTCTGGCAATAAATCTTCACCACCCCTACCCTTGAGGGTCTTCGACCCACAGGCTGGGAACCAATGCTATGTGATCTGGGATAAGTCACTTAAATCTCTTAGTGGCCTAGGCAACCCCTTAAGAGTTTATATTGCAGAGATGTCGACCAGAATTAGTAGTGGAAATTTCCTTAGTAGTAAATTCCCTGTACTCATAAAACTCTAGTTCCTATCCCTATACTTCAAAAGATCAAAGACAAGCTCCTAGAATGTCAAAAACAGTGTTAAAATTACCTTCAGGCAAAAAAAAAAAAAAGCACCAAGTAAGACTATCCTCTTAAAAATGACCCTCTCCACCAAAAAACCCAACCCAAATTATAAAAAAAAAAACCAATCTTTCTTTCTGAAATTCTTCTATAGTGAAAGAATTAAAGTACTATAAATTATTCAAAAATAAAGCCCTAAATTAAAATCAAGAAACTATTTTGTAGTTTCACCGGTCTTTAAATCTCAACAGATTATACACTAAGAATCTCAAATTATATTAAATGAAACAATAATATGCACCCAGCCCCTGAGAAGTTAATCCATTCATTTTTGGAATTCCTGCCCTGAGGCCTAGAAGCCTTGCTTCCAAACCAAGTGACAGGAAATTAGCCCACTTATACTTCCTAGTGCCTCCAGAAGCAAATACAGAATGCTGCATTCGGTGTTCAGAGCCCTTCATAACCTAGTCCCCTTGTTTTTACACCATACTTTATACCATACAATGTATACTCTTAGATCTAGTGACACTGGCTTCCTGGTGGTTTCAGGAACACGACAATTCCCATCTCTCAGCTTTAGGCATTTTCTTTGCCAGTTCCCAATGCCTAAAATGCTCTCCCTCCTTCACTTAGACTTCTGACCTTCCCAGCTCCCCTCAAGTCCCAGGAAACCTTCCTCAATCTCTTTAAATTCCAGTGCCTTCCTTCAGTTAATTATTTCCTATTTCCTAGCTTGCTTTGTACATATTTGTTTGCAGGCTGTTTTCCCATTAGATTGTAAGCTCCATGATAAATGTTTATTGATTGAAAATCAATACTACAATAATTTAAAATCATGTCCAACAAAGGGCCATAAAACTGTGCAAACCCCTTGACCCAGCAATATTACTTCAAGGGCTGTACCTATTTGTACAAAAATATTACAGCAGCTTTTTGTGGTAGCAAAGAATTGGAAATTGAGGGGATGCTCATCAACTGGAGAATGGCTGAACAAGTTGTGGCATGTGATTGTGATGATGTGCTGTAAGAAATGATGAGCAGAATGCTTTCAGAAAAACCTGGGAAGAGTTACATGAACTGATGTGAAGTGAGCAGAACCAGGAGAGCACTGTACACAGCAACAGCATCTACTATGAATAACTGAGCTATTCTCAGCAATACAATAATCTAAGGCAATTCTAAAAGACTTAAAATGAAAAATGCTATCCACCTCATAAGAAAGAACTGATGGAGTCTGAAAACAGTCTGAAACATATTTTTTTGACTTTTTTAAATTTTCTTGCCTTTTTTGCAACATGGCTAATATAGAAATGTTTTGCATGATTTTACATATATAATTGATATCACATTTCTTTCCTTCTCAATTGATGGGGGAGAGTTGGGAAGGAGAGAATTCAGAACTCAAAATTTTTTTACAAAAAGTTAAAAATAATTAATTTTTTAAAAAGGAAATCAGTTCAGTTGACTTTCATCAAATCCTCATCACTGACTCCCCAGATTCAAACTCTCTTTCCTTACTCCCATTCCCCAATGTGTTCTTTCCCTGTTAGAATGAAAGTTGACTGCAGAAATTAGTTGTTGGTTTGTTTTTTTTTTTGTATTTGTACCTTCAGTGCTTAGCACAATGCCTGGTGTAAAGACTTAATAAATGTCTTTAATTTTCAAGAGGCAGCTAAGTAGCACAGCAGGTAGTCATGGAGTTAAAAAAACATTTACCAACAGCCTTCTATGTGCCAGGTACTGTGCTAAGTGGTAGGGATACAAAGAAAGGCAGATACAGTGCCAGCTCTCAAGAAGCTCATAGTCTAACGAGGGAGACAACATGCAAACAAACAACTTATGTACATGATAGAGTCCTAGGCCTGGAGTCATGAAGACCTTAATTCAAATCTGGCTTTAAGCAAGTCACTTAACCTGGCTTGCCTCAGTTTCCTCATTAAGAAAATGGGGATTACAAATAGCACCTACCTCCCAGTGTGGTTGTGAAGTTCAAATAAGCTAATTTTTGTAAAGTGCTTTACAAACCTTAAAGAACTAGATAAATACTAGTTATTATTTTCAGGCATTCTCCAACTGAAAGAAATTTATAATTATTTCATTTGAAATATTTGTGGCGATCCAAAAGAAGCAGCAAGGTGCAGTCGATAAAGAGCCAGCCTTAAGGTTGGGAAGACCGGCATTCAAATCCTACCTCTGATAAATTACTATGTTACTCTAGACAAGTCACTTAACCTGTTTAGTTGATGTGAAGATTCTCCAAGACTTTAAGTGGCAGAACAGGTACAGATTGGCCTATGTAGGGGGAATTTACTCACAGACAATCCATCACACTAATGAAATCATGGGTCTGGGCCAAAGGAAAAAAAATATAAAAGTATTTCAATTTATTAATGGTCATGTTAGGAAACTTGCCAATTTTTAGGCAGGCATTTATGGAGCCAGGAGGGACCTCTTAAAGCTCGAAGATGATTTAAGGCAGGGGCTTCTTATAAGCTGGATAGATTTCAAAGAACTGGAAAACTTGAATTGAGAAAAATAAAAAGTTTTCATCTTAATTTTCATTAGCTTCTAAGTGAAATGTAGCATTTCCTTCAATTATACAAGAAGATATTATTCAGAGAAGGGGTCCAGAGGCTTGAGAGGCCTGCTAAAGGAATCCAAGACACACAGACACAGACAGACACAGAGACACAGACACACACACACACTCCTCCACGCCACAAACACCCCTACCCCCCCCTACCTCCTCCCCCCAGGGCCACAATGGCAGAAACACAGAGAATACGCCTTTATTTTTCAAGTTATTTGGCTGGATCAACTATAATGATAACGTAATTGGGAATTAAGGTTGTCACCTGTTAAAAAGCCATGCACCTGAGAAGATGAAGGGGTAGCAAAGATGCCGTTTTAATATAATTTGGAAGCTAAAGACGAACAAACTTACACTTACCGTAATAGGTGCTTGCAGTCATGGACATAATCCAGAAAGATAAAGAAATGAAAAGAATCAGGCTCAGGATAACTATATTAGTCATCATTTTTAAATATCCTTTGCATATATTGGCCTCAAGATCTTTCATGGGATGCAAGGAAGCCGTCACCTGGGAAGGAAATAAATACATGGCCTTTTGGAGGAAAGGCAAACAAACACATAAACAAATCCACCCCCGCAAAAAAAAAAAAAAGCCTCCAAATGGATACTGTTTCCAACCGAAGGAGACTGTAGCAGCAGCCGTTAAAAGCCGATTCTCAGACCGCAAACGCAGCTCCGGGTTCGGGAGGAAAACGCGGCCACAGAGGCAGACGAGGGGAGTGCCCGAACGTGCCCATTCTTGTCACCTGGACGCCCCAGGCAAGGAGGTGAAGGATCCCCACCCACTCCCACCCCTCCCCAGGGAACCGCAGCCAATCGGACTGGGCCGGGGGTGGGGGGCCCGGGGCCCCTCCCGCTGCAACCTCCCAGGAGGCTTCTTCCCACGCCCCCAGCCCAAGGCAGGGACAGTGGGAAGGGGACCCCGAGCCCGGGCCAACCGCGCCGCAGGTCCCCAAGAGCGGGGCAGCCGTGGGGCGTCCAGCCGGCTCCCCCCCGCACCCCGCTCTCGCACCCCCGGCGGGCGCTGCTCACTTACCGAAAGGCCCCTAGCTGCATCGGGGAAGGAGTGCAGGCTCCCGAAGCCAGACCGAGCCCCGACTCCGCCCGCTCCCGACCCGGCCTTCCCCGCGCATGCTCCGAGCGGAGCCAATCAGGCACGGGGGAAAGGCGCTGAGCTCACGTGGGTGGGCAGGGAAGCGAGCCGAGGTCAAGGCCAAGGCCGAGTTCGCGACAGAGGGTGGTGGGTGCGGAGGGCTGCGTCTGGAGCTCCCGCTTCGCTTCTGCAGCGCCCGCGGCCTTGAGAGCGCGCGCGAACCTTCGCGCCTGAATGGGATTATAAATTCAGCATGGGAAGGGACTTTGGAAGTCATGGAGTCAACAATCTGCCGTTTTACAGAGGGGGAAACTGAGGCCCAGAGAAGTGATGAACAGTAATCGTAACAGCAACGCCAATTTAGCCCTGGCTGAAGCCAAGCTGCTTTACAGTTATTATCTCACTTGATGTCTGGGTGATAGGTGCTGTTATTAGCCCCATTTTGTAGATAAGGACACTGAGATTCAGTGACTTGCCTAGGGTCACACAGCTACTGTGGCTGGATTTAAACTCAGGACCTATACACTATCCCAAGTGGCGATCTATTCAAGGCTGCAATAGTGTGTTGGTAAATGTTTAGTAATGGGGTCTCCAAATTAAAAAAAGTTCGAGTACCCATCAATATCATCTGCATTATTAACCTTTTCTCCATCATTTTAAATCTAGACATGAAAACAATAAAGTCAAACCCCGATTTTTAGCTTTTGCAGATTTCTGAGATGATACTGTAAGCAAAGTGACTATCTCACTTTCACCTCAACTATATCCCCACTAGGATAATGATCAGAATAATTAGATTTTTTTTGCATCAACTTCCTATTAATATAACTGTTGGAAAACAGAAATATAAACTGAGGCAGAGCTTCCAACAATACCACAATGATCTGATAGGAGAATACTCTTCCAAGTATTCCTGTTGGGCTTATTTGATTCCTCTGGGTATTATGAAACCCCTGCATATGTGACCTGCCTCTGGCTATATAGTTTATAAGATCAGATAAGGAAAATAACTAAGCCTCAAGTTGTCCAGTGGCTACTATGCACCTGACACTGGGCTAGGTCCTTCGGATCCAAAAGTGGGTGGGGAAGAGGCAAAAGATAGTGCCTGCCCCAAAGGAAATTGTATTCTAAGGAGGAGGTAAAAGTTCAGGCATCGAGGTCTATGCAAAGTGTATAAACTTAAATAAGACTAATGATTTTATTGGTATAGGGAATTTCCATCAAAGAAACTGCTACTGAGGAACATCTACACCCATTAATTTTAGAGTTGCCTGGTACATTGAGTGGCTAAGTCATTTGCCCAGGGTCACACAGCCAGTATCTATCAGAGGTAGTATTCAGACCCAGGTCTTCCTGACTTTCAGGCCTTCTCTTTATTGGACTCCTGGGAAATGTTTATTTTAGTTTTCAAAATAAATACAAGGCAAATTCAGGGAAGAGGGAGACACCAGTACCTGGAGAGGAGTGATCAGGAAAGGATTAAGTAAGTGTCTGGATAAATATGAATCCAGTTCTTTCTGATTCCAAGGCCAACAAACAAATTTATTATTTTGTCTTGTAAAAATTGTGCTTTTTTATTTTGTTTTGTTTTAGCATATAGATTGTGGGACCAATGTTTCCCTATTGCATTATTTTTATCTGGTTTGTTTATTGGGAGAGACACCATGGTGTAGTGGATACAAAGTTGGTTTCAGTACATAAAGAGTTCTAGTCTCACCTTTAATACACTGTGTGACTGTGTAACTCACAACCTCAGTGACCCAGTAAAATTCTGAGTTGAAGAGTGTTTTCCGACCTGTATTGATAGAGGTTTCCACTTAAATTGTTCCCTACGCAGCTTTGTGGCCCAGTGGATACGGCCTTTGAGTCAGGAAGACCTGAGGTCAAATTTTACCTCAGATACTAGCTGTGTGGTCCTAAGCAAGTAATTTAATCCTGTTTGCCTCAGTTTCTCATATGTAAAATGATCTGGAGAAGGAAATGGCCAACCTCTCCAATATCTTTGCCAAGAAAACTATAGATGGGGTCACAAAAAGTCAGATACGCTGAAATAAATGAATAATGAATGAAATAAACGATGCTACAGGGGTAAAATGTATTCAATCAACAGAAGAGACCCTTTGGAATTTAAAGCTTCAGGATGCTTGTTTGCTGTATTTGGAGTCAGGAAGACCTGGGTTCAACTCTTGCCTCTGACACTTAGCAATGTGTAACCCTGGGCAAGTCACTTCACCTGAGTCTCCGTTTCATCTGTAAAAAACAGGATCATAAATTTAGAGATAGAAGGCACTTTGGAGGTCATCCAGTCTAATCCCTATCATTTTACAGATGGGGAAACTGAGGCAGAGAGAAGTGAAATAATTTACCCAAGTTCACAAAATAGAAACCAAATCCTCTGACTCCCACTGGTTTCAATGACTTCAAGATAAACCCTAATATTCTTGGGTTCTACGCTAAGCAGAGAGGGCAGAATATGAGTGTTCTCTGGACATGAAGGAGAATCAGCCTATCACACTTTCACCTCAACTATATCCTCACTAGGATAATGATCAGAATAATCAGATAATTTTTTTTGCATCAACTTCCTATTAATATAGCTGTTGGAAAACAGAAATATAAACTGAGGCAGAGCTTCCAACAACACCACAATGATCCAATAGGAGAATACTCTTCAAAGTATTCCTGTTGGGCTTATTGAATTCCTCTGGGTATTATGAAACTCCTGCATATGTGACCTGCCTCTGGCTATATAGTCTATAAAATCAGATAAGGAAACTGATGACCTTCAAGATGCTTCTTTTACCTTAACCATGTAGGAGGTATTACTTGAATTCAGTAGACTACATGGAGTTCTTCCTACCAAAAGCTTATTTTGCCTAAAACTTCACTCATGTATCTACCTAGAGGGGCCTGAGTCAGAGAGACTTTGAGTTCAATTTCAGCCTCAGACACCTACTAACTGTGTTACTCTGGGCAAGTCACTTAACCTCTGTTTGTCTCGGTTTTCTCATCTGTAAAATGGGGATAATAATAGCACTTATTTCACAGGATTGTTGTGAGAATCAAATAAGATAATTATAAAGTGCTTAGTAAAGTGCCTGGCACATAGTAAACATGATATAAATATTAGTTATCTAATAATTACTATTCTCATTATTAATTAAATTAATAATTTAATGATAACTGTTTAATAATAGTGAATTTTTAGTTCTTTCTCTGCCAAAGCTACACTTAAGTGAGTTGAGAATATTTTTCAAAACTCCTCAGTTTGTACTCAAGTCTCTTCAATTATGAGTCCTCCAAATTTCAGCTGAAGTTCTACTTTCTGCAAGAAGCCTTTTCCAGTTATCTTTAATCTCAGTGCCTGCTCTCTGAGACTACCCCGATTTATTCTGTATACATATATCTTGTTTGTTCCTAGTTGTTTCCAGGTTATCTCCCTCGTTCAACTATGAACTCCTTGAGAGCAGGGGCTGGGTTTTTTGCCTTTTTTTTTTTTTTTTATCTCCTGTGCTTAGCGCAGTAACTGACCCATAGTAGACATTTAATTAATAGTAGGTGACTGATTGACTGGAATAATTCTTCTATAAACTTAAAGACTATGGCATTTACATACTGAATTTATCTTATCAATGATAATTGACTCTTATCAGTCTCATCATATCAACGAAACAAAATAAAATTTGTTATACATTATCTCAACAGGTAAGTTGGAATTTTTGCTGATTTGTACATCACAAATAAGGGCAGGTGGGTGGCAAAGTGAAGAGAGTGCCTGGCCTGGAGTTAGGAATACTCCTTTTCCTGAGTTCAAAACTGGTGCTGGACACTGACTAGTTCTATAACCCTAAGCAAGTCACTTAACCCTATTTGCCTCAGTTTCTTCAGCTGGAAAAAGGGCTGGAAAAGGAAATGACAATCTTCTCTAATATCTTGGCTAAGAAAACCCCAAATTAGGGTCACAGAGAGTTGGACAAGACTGAAAAAATGATTCAGCAAGATCATAGATGGGAATTTTATGAAAGAAAAGGGACATCAGAAAGATTGTAGGAATTACAAGTTGACCTTTACAAATTTATGTTAGTTATGTACCTGTAGTACCTACTTCACAGGATTGACATGAGGCTCAAATGAGGTCTAAGTAAATGACCATGCAAACCTCAAGCTTTCTAGAAACATCAGCAATTATTATCATTATTGAGAATCAGACTTTGTGCCACGCTTTGTAGTCTCTATCTATACTTGAGTTAACCTATGTACAATTGTTAGTCTATATTTTGTCAGTCAATAAACATTAATTGAGCTCCTGCTGTGTGCTGGGCACTGTGCTAAGCAGTAGGGATACAAAAAGAGGCAAAAGACAGTTCCTATGATGACGAAACTTACAGTCGAAGGAGGAAGACACAAACAAATATGTATAAAGAAGCTTTATATAAGAAAAAAAGGAAATAATTAAAAGAGGGAAGGCATAGAATTAAGTGGGGTTGGGCAAACTTCCTGTAGAAGGTAGGTTTTTGTGGAAGGAAGCTAGAGAAGACAGTAAGCAGAAACGAGGAGGGAAAACATTCCAAACATGGGTAGCACTCAGTCAAATGCCTGAAGCTGAGAGATGGAGTGGCTGGTTCGAGGAAGAGCCAGGCCAGTATCACTGGCTTGAAGAATATGAGGCAGGGTGTAAGGCATAAGAAGACTGGAGAAGTGAGGGGGGAAGGGTTAAGAAATTAAGTGCTTTGAACATTAAGCAGAGGATTTCATACTTGATCCTGGAGGTGATAGGGAGCCACTGGAGTTTATTGAGTAGGGAGGTGATGTAGTCAGACCTGTGCTTTTGAAAAATTGCTTTAGTGACTAAATGGAGGATGAACTGGACTGAAGGAAAACTTAAGACAGGCAGAAGTACCAGCAGGCTATTAGAATAGTCCAGGTGGTAAGTAATGAGAGCCTGCACCAGAGTGGTGGCAATGTCACAGGAGAGAATTGTTTGTTGTTCTTACTTCTTTTCTGGAGGAGGACCGATGTCATCAGAAGTCTTGGCTGCTAAGTAAATTCAATTAAAGTGAGGCAGAGTCGAGCAAAGTCATCAGCCTAACTTTCTCCTCCAGCCTCTCTGGAGTCCAGTGGCAATACACACATAAGTAAAGACAACTGGTGATGGTCCAGGTAGAGGAGAGAAGATGGCATATTCAAGAGATATTGTAAAGGTGAAATCAGCATGCCTTGGCTATAGCTTAGATATGGGGTGTGAGAGATTGTGAAGAGCCCAAGATGACTTTTACATTACAGGTCTTAAGGACTTGGAGAATGGTGTTGCCCTCAAGGGAGGTGTGGGGAGATTTATAAGGAGAAAGATAATGAATCCAGTTTTGTACATGTTGAGTTGAAAATGGCTATTGGATATCCAGTTCCAGTTAGCTGAAAAGTAGTGAGAAATATTAAATTGGAGGTCAGCAGAGAGGTTAGGGCATGATAGATCTGAGAATTATCAGCGCAGAAATAGTAAATAAATCCATGGGAGCTGATAAGATCACCAAGTAAAGTAATACAGAGGAAGATGAAAAGAGAAGAGGGCCCAGGACAGAGTACTGTGGGATACTTAGTGGGAGTGACCTGGATGAAGATCCAGCAAAGGAGACTGAAAAGGAAAGTTCTGATAGGTAGGAGGAAAACCAAGAGAAGAGAAAAACTCAAGAGAAGAGAGTATCCAGAGATAGATACTCCAGGAGGAGTATCAAAGGCAGCAGAGAAGTCAACAAGAATGCAGAGTGAGAAAAAACTATTGCATTTGGCATTTAAGAGATCACTTGTAACTTTGGAGAGATCAGTTTTGTTGGAATGAATGGTGAAGTTGAAAGGAAGATTGTAAAGGATTAAGAGACCAGTGAGAAGAAAGTGGAGGCACCTATTTATAGACACACTTTTCAAGGAGTTTGTCCACAAAGGGCAGGAGATAAAATAATAGCAGGGATGGAAGGATCGAAAGATTTTTGAGGGCTATTTACTAAACTTGTGCCATAATTATTGATTAGAACTGTATATCTTCCCAGGAAACTGGCATTCAATTTAACTCAAATGGATCAGTGATCTTTTACATGTGCTCCATATATTTTCTTATTGTTATTTTTATTATTTAAAATTCTGATCTTAGTTCTGATGAGTCAGCTGTCTGGACATAGACATCTGACTTCAGGGATACCTATCACATGAATAATAAGTCTTTTCTATATGTTTAAAAAACAAACACTTTTTTCATTCTTCATGGCACTTTCTGGTATCCCCAGTACAATTTCAGATACATAGTAAGAGCTTAATAAATCTTGGTATGCTTCACTCAGCATACCAATTTTTTCTTTTTTTCTTCCTTTCTTCTTTCCTTTTTTTCTTTATAAAGTACTCATAATATAGAGAAAGGATCCTTAACCACTTTTGTTTTATGGACCCTTTAGTCATTCTGGTGAAGTCTATGGACCACTTCTCAGAATAATGTTTTTTAAAAACATAAAATAAAATACATAAGAATATAAAGGAAAACAATTACATTAAAATATAGATATCACTATTTTTTTGAAGTTCACAGACTCCAGGCTAGGAACTCCTGATATAGGTGCACAAAGATTATATGTAATTTATATCTCTTTTACCTCTTTCATTTTGTTTTTCTTGAGCCACATATTTCTTCTCATCCTCACATTTTCATCTTTATACTGAACTCATCAAATACCAGAATGCATGTCAATTTGACTTGGAGGGTTTTATCAAGTTTTACACAAAATCCTCCTTTGATATTTCATCTAGAAGAGACCCCAGGTTCTTGAAGTTTCTGCCAATGGAGCACACACTTCATTGCAGGTTCTGTCATATCAGAAAGACTTCAAAGATAACCCCAGGAACAATTCTTATCTATTTTCCAAGGACCCAAATAACAAACAGCAGAGAGGCACATTATCACAAATCTGGCTATCTGACTTAAAAGCTTCTTTTGGCCATGACAATCCATGAAAAAGAAAAGAAAAAAATGACTTAATTTCATCTGTCAAGATATATGACTCAGATACCCTTTGATCCAGCAATACCACTACTGGATCTGTATCCCAAAGAGATCATAAAAACAAGAAAAGGACCCACATGCATACAGGTATTTATAGCAACTCTTTTTGTGGTGGCAAAGAAATGGAAATCGAGGGGATTCCCATCAACTGGGGAATACCTGAGCAAATGAATGTAACACATACAGTTGTTCTATAAGAAATGATGAGCAGGCAGATTTCAGAAAAACCTGGAAAGACTTACACGAACTGATGCAGAATGAAATGAGTAGCACCAGGAGGACGATACACACAGTAACAGCAACATTGCGTGATGATTAACATGATAGACTTAGCTCTTCTCAGCAATACAATGATCTAAGACAATTCCAAAAGACTCATGGTGGAAAATACTATCCACATTCAGAGAAACAATATGGAATTTGAATGCAGATTGAGGCATAGTATTTTTATTTTTTTTCCTTTCCTTTCTCGTGGTTTTCCCCTTGTGTTCTGATTCTTCTTTCACAACAAAACTAATATGGAAATATGTTTAACATGATTGTACATCTATAACCTAAAAAAAAGATATATGACTCAGATAACTCCTGACAAATTTCAGTTGTGCTCAGCGAAGGAGCCAAATATGATCTTGCAAATTTCCTATAGAACTGGAATGTAGGGATGGTTGCAGTTTTACATTTTTGTATCCATAGCATCTGACCACAATGCATAGTACACACTTAAAAATATTTTTTGAATTGAATTGAATAGTATGAAACTCCCATTGCTGACTCTACATTACATTCTACAGTTATCGCTTCCACATCAATGGGGTTAGGAACTCGGTGCCTCCTTGATCTGGAAAATCCAGGTAAAATATTTTGACCCTCCCTTTGTATCAGAGAAGTCTGAATTATTATGGCATTAAAAGATAAAATATATTGATGCCATACAATACTATACATATATTTTATGTATTTGAGTTTCTAAACTTTTTCTGTATTGTCTGTTGGCCTTCATGTGTCATTTGCACATCTGCGGCTCTTGCTAAACACCCCCAAAATTCCCCTTTAATTTCTTACACCAGTCCATGCTATATTGAAACCTCATTAGGGAAAGTCATGATATGGAGGGGATAACTGTATATTCTTTTATTGTTTATATACCTTAATTTCTCCCTCCTTTGCCTAAAAATGTAGCATACTTGAACAAAGTTGAGTTACCTTCACAGCACAAGCTGTACATATTCTCATGGTGCTCTCAATAGGCAAAATCATTACAAGGAATAGGTTATTGCTTTTCTGTTTCTTCATTTCTACTACTTTTTGTTCTGCCCCACCCCTCAAAAAAAGCTCCCCAAAATGCAGATTAACTCCCCCCAAAAAACCCCAAACCTGGCAGATGTTATGGGCTGCCCTTTAGAGTTGGCTCAGGATAAAGCAAAAAGGTTAAGAGGAATGCAGTTGAGGGGTAATCAAGAGCCAGTCTTTGTTTAATGGTAAAAGCACAAACGTAGGCTTTTTCTACCGATTTAGTCAAATGTCATTATGTCTTCCAAAGAGTGATGAAGAAGCCTTGTGGCCCAGGGAATAACGCTGAACTTGGAGTCAGGAAGACCTGGGTTCACATGCCACCTAACAGAAAATAATTTAACCCACTCAGCCTCAAGTTGCTCATCTGTAAAATGTGCATAATTATACTGGTAGTATCTGCATCTCAGGGCTTTTGTGAGGATCAAGTAAACTGCTGAATGTAAATTGCTTTGCAAACTTAAAAATGCTATATATCAGTTTTGTTATTGTTATAAAAAAATAAGCAAGTAGGAGACTGATGTTCACTTGCTAAAGCCCAGATCATCCCTTATTTTCTAACAGTCTGCTCTGCAGATTTATTGGATTAGCAGCCCCTCCTATCTTAAGACCCACTAACTTGATCTAATCGCAGTCCTAATCTGTCCAGGCCTAAAGTATGGAAGAAGCCTTCATTTTTTCTTTTTAATCCAATTGAGTCATGATAAGTTTGAAAAAAAGCCTCAAAATTTTATTAGGAAATTATTTTTTTTTGAGCAAATGCAAAGCAACATAAGACATTAAAGTTCAAGGCGAATGGGAAGTCATCCTGATATGAGATGTAAACTGTATTGCAAATTAAAGGAAATCTGTAGTTTTGGGTATGGCATACAGCCTTGACTGCTGACTCTGGTTCTCCTTTTATCGCATTTAGGCAATGGTCAATTCTTCTCTGACTCACTGTAAGCACTTAATAAGTGTTTATTGATTCTCTTAGCTCTTGTCAGTTTATTATTAAGCAAACACTGACAGTACCATCCGTTAAACACAATGAATTCTAATGGCAAGAATTTTAGATGTACCCTGTATGTGGTTTCTGAAAAATATATTTTATTGATATTTTGATGTCCTAGTAACCTGCTAGCTCTTCCCCCAGTATCTTCCCATAAAATGGGTTAAATGAAATTTAACTGATGTCTTAGACCAGTGGTGTCACATGCAAATAGAAATGGATCCCTGCAGGCTTAATATCGACTTAAACCATATGTTAACATCTATTCTGTTAAAAATTGTTTAAAGGCCATTGTTAAAAATTTTTAAATTGTTAAAAATTGTTATTAAATATTTCCCTACTGCATTTTAATCTGGGTTGGACAGGGGGAGTTTTGCATGAGTTTTAAACCTCTGCCTTAGAGTACAGTCCCTTACCAGTTATGTTTCTGTCCTGGACTTTACTATTAACAATCAATAGCCTTCTTATTTTTCAACTTCTCTCAGCATCTAGAACCTTCTTACCCTGGCATATCGCTCTGCCATGCTAGTCCCCTTCTCCCATTGGTGAGTTCCTTTTGGGGGCCTCCATTTGGGAGGACTGACCCAGGTTGGTCATGCCTCAGTTGCTTCCTGACCAAACTTCTGCCTCTCTGGGACTTTGCCATCATGGACTTCCATGATTACCTTTCTTCCTACCACCCCTCCCTTTCAGCTTCCTGTTATGTATTATTGTCTTCCCTCATTAGAAGTAAAGGACTTAGCAAAGTACCTGAAACATAGCAGGCACTAACTATTATTATTCGTTTTTCCTCACATTTGTATAACTAGTGCTTAGCTTAGTACGTACTTAATAAATGCTTGTTGCCTGCCTCCCTGTTTGTAATCTACTATGTGTTAACACAAAGGATGTGTTTAAACTTTAGTAATTTGGAACCAGTTTTGTCCATTGCATTTGAGCTGTGTTTTGTTGTCTTTTTATATATATTTTACATTTCTATAATGGATGTGTATTTTGTCCTTTTAGTTCTCTCTTTACTCTACTGTTTCTCTGAATTCTTCATACTTGTACTTCCTTCAAGTACGGTAATATTTTATTACTTTCATGTACTACAACTTATCCAGCTATTCCTCAATCATTGGGTACACAATTTGTGAAATAATTTCATTAGACTGTCTAAAATGTGGATTATGATTTTTCTTACCAAACCAACTTCTTCCAATTAGATAATTTTAATCAGTAGCAGTCATCTGTATCTAATATTATGAGTGAAACATTGTTTATTTTTGACTGTTCTTTCTCCTTTACCTGTTACATCTAGTTATCAACTCCATTTGATTCCATATCATCAATGTCTCCCACATTTTCACCCCTTCTCTGGACCATTAAGGTGGGCAAAAAGTTTCCTCCTAAGATGAAATGCAGGTCACCCCTCCACTCCATTCTTCTGGCCACTTTCAAACTAAGTTTCCTTATGAACGAATTTTTCATAATCCTCTTTTGCTCAAAATCTTCCATTGGCTTCCTATCCCTAGTTGAATAAAGTTCAAATTTCCTCCCTACCATACGCTTCTAGTAGCTTGTCAAAGGCCTTCAGGAAACTTTCCTTGATTCCTCTCCACCTACCCTTCAATCTCATCTCTATTTACTTCTAATGAACTCATGAATTCTAGTTGTATGTCTCTTTGTATTCTAGATTAAAGGTTTCATATGCAACCTCCACTCAGGATTAGACAGAACCAGATTAAAATGCAATCAGGAAATATTTAACAAAATAAATAAAAATATAATAGAATATAGATAAAGGATAGGGAGGTGGTGCTGGGCATGGAATCAGAAAGTTCAAATCCAGTCTCAGACATTTACTAGCTATGTGACCCTGGACAAGTCACTTAACCCTGCTTGTCTCAGTTTCCTCATCTGTAAAATGAACTGGAGAAGGAAAGGGCAAACTACTTCAACATCTTGACAAGAAAACTTTAATGTGGTCATGAAATGTCAGACACAACTGAAATGATTAAACAACAAAAAGGACAAATATAATTTTAATATGTGGTTTTCTAAGACAATATGTGGACAGATAGGGATGCTTATGAATCATGTAGTGCCCCCCCTTTTTTTTTAATTCAACACTACTATAATCTGAAAAACTCCCTAAGACTATAATATATTCAGGATGCTGGCCTTCATTGGTAGGGGATTTTCTGCCTCTGGGAGTTCTCTCTACTGGGGAAATCATAAATAATTACCTATTCAGCAGGCAATAGGCCAATAAAATATTTTAGTTGTAAAAAATAGATTTGTCCATTCCATGAGAGCAGGTAGTCTGTATCTTATTGAAACCTTGTATCCTTTAGCTCCCAGCAGATGGTCTGTGGGTAGATTTCAGAAGGTCAGTGAATTGGATGGGAAAAAAGTTCATATTTATTTTCACCAGTGTGTAACTAAAATATAGCATTTCCTTCAATTGTTTAAAAAAATTGTTCTAAGAAGGGGCCCAGAGGCTTTACCAGTCTACCAAAGGGATCCATAAAAAAAAAAAAAAAAAAAAAAGACTAAGAACCCCCCAATTTACACAGTAGATAATGTTTGCTAAATTGGAGTCTATATGTGTTATATGTATTATATGAATATTGTTAAGATATAGAGGTAATACTGTAATGTTCTTACTTATTCCATATTTATCAGTGTCTAATTCTTGACTTTTGCATAGCTCCCATAAAATATAGTTCATTCTAGCTTAGGGCTGAAATGACTCTAAATTAATCATGCTTTCCTATAAATTGGACTTAAACAGTAATTCTTAATGGTAGATAATTTAAAATGTTTTTCTTTCATTTAAAAAATCTATTTCTCAAACATGGCAGAATTAGCCTGGTTCATAGCGTAGCACCCTGGAGACGTTGTGCTGTGTCAGTAGCTTTTATACAATCATGTGAACCTGTTCTTATGATTAAATACTCTTTCCTATTTACAGGGTTTCAGGTGTTTCTGGAATAGAAATATATTTACAATATGGAAATGATAACTCCATATAGGCATTTGCTGATAGGGAAATTTTTAAAGGTACTCTGGCATGCATCTCTTTAAATGCAAATGAAGAGCACAGCCTAGAAATTTCACTCATGTTCTGAAATGTTTGACTATATCAGGTCTTCTTAAGACTGGAAGCTCTTAGAAGGTAGAATTTGTTTAGTTGTTTCAGTCATGGTCAACTCTTTGTTTTCTTGGAATATGAAGTTTTCTTGGCAAGGATACTGAAGTGTTTTGCCATTTCCTTCTTCAGTTCATTTTACAGATGAGGAAATTGAGGCAAACAGGGTTAAGTGACTTATCAAGGATAACACAGCTAGTAAATGTCTGAGGCCAAATTTGAACTCTGGTCTTTCTGACTGTAGGCAGGGTGCTTTATATATTGCATCATCTAGCTGCCCTGGAAAATAGCATACTCTGATAAAATGGGCAGTTGATACTTGGTAGCTGATAGATTTAACTGTCTCAAATTTGCCCAACAAAAAATTAAGTGATAACAAATGCATTGAAAGAATTTAGGGTACTATAAAGAAATGAAAGTCTGTTGAGGGTTTCCTTTAAAGAATAAACTAATCCCTTTGAATAACTATTAATTTTATTCCAATTTGCAATTCATTTCCCTGTGGAAGTTAAATCTAGGAAACATTTGTCCAACTGTCTATGTATTTGGTTACTCTGTCTTTCGGAAATAATAGAATGGCAGCTCATTTTGCCAGGGAAGGGATTTGTAGCTAACAATACACATTAAAAACTTTCAGGGGGGGCGGAGCCAAGATGGTAGAGTAGAAGGACGCACATTTACGAGCTCCAACCCACAGTCCATAGAATTAATGTAAAAAGAGAGCCCCCATAACTTCTGGACCACTGAAAGGGGTACAGAAACGGAGTGGAAGAGATTTCCGTGCCAGAGAGCCCTGGAGACCCGTCCCCAGGGTCCGTTGTGCCCCAGAAAGCGAACCCCACCCCAGCGCTGCCCTGGCCGAGGCCCCAGAGAAGCTGACCCGAGCAGGCTTCAGGGACGGAAGCTCCGGCAGCCGGGAAAGTCCCTCCGCCCACAGAAGCTACAGGTCAGTGAGAGAGGCTGGGCTGGAGGAGGGGAGCGGAGTGTCTCCGTGACTCGGGCCCCCTTGGGAGGAAGTGGCAGTGGCAGAGACGGGGGCAGGAAGCGGCGGAGGCAGAGGCGTGGGCGGCAGAGGAGGCTGCGTCGGCCCAGGACTTCCCCAGCAGCAGGCAGGATCTTCATCACTGAAAGTCTCTGCATGAACAACCTGAGGGAGCTGAGCCTGGGAGATGGCCCTGCCCCACCCCACTCCACTATGGAAGGCCTCTGCATGAAGCCCCTGAGGGAACTGAGCCTGGGAGGCGGGCCCCCCCACACCCCCACCCACTCCATTCCTGAAGGTCTCTGCATAAAGCCCCTGAGGAAGCTGAGCCTGGGAGGTGGCCCTGCCCCCACCCCAGCACCAGAACTAAAGCTCATTGATTAGCAGCTGGGCGGGTGGCGCGGAAAGCCCATTTGAATCTCAGAGCCCAAGCACTAGCTGGGCAGATCTAGGCGGGGGTGGACAGGAATCTCAGAAGTCAAGTAACTGGCTGGGAAAATGCCTAGAAAAGGGAAGAAAAATAAGACTATAGAGAGTTTTTTCCAACAAATGCAAATGATCCCGACATTCGGATCTGATGACGAGGATGTATTCTTGCCATCAGGGAAAGACTTGGAAGGCGGGGCCTCAGTACCCCAGACACCCCAGGGGGATGTCAGGTGGGCTCAGGCCTTGGAAGAGCTCAAAAAGGATTTTGAAAAGCAAGTTAGACAGGTGGAGGAAAAACTTGGAAGAGAAATGAGAGAGATGCAAGAAAAGTATGAAAAACGGGTCAATACCTTGGTTAAGGAGACCCAAAAAAATGCTGAAGAAAATAACACCTTGAAGAATAGGCTCACTCAATTGGCAAAAGAGGTCCAAAAAGCCAATGAGGAGAAGAATGCTTTCAAAAGCAGAATGAGCCAAATGGAAAAAGAGGTTCAAAAGCTCACTGAATTTAATAGTTCTCTCAAAATTAGAATGGAACAGATGGAGTCTAATGACTTTACGAGAAACCAAGAAATCACAAACAAAACCAAAAGAATGAAAAAATGGAAGAGAATGTGAAATATCTCATGGGAAAAACAACTGACCTGGAAAATAGATCCAGGAGAGACAATTTAAAAATTATGGGACTACCTGAAAGTCATGATCAAAAAAAGAGCCTAGACATCATCTTCCATGAAATTATCAAGGAAAACTCCCCTGACATTCTAGAACCAGAGGGCAAAATAAGTATTGAAAGAATCCATCGATCACCACCTGAAAGAGATCCAAAAAGAGAAACAACTAGGAACATTGTGGCCAAATTCCAGAACTCCCAGCTCAAGGAGAAAATCTTGCAAGCAGCTAGAAAGAAACAATTCCAGTACTGTGGAAATACAATCAGGATAACACAAGATCTAGCAGCTTCTACATTAAGGGATCAAAGGACGTGGAATAGGATATTCCAGAAGTCAAAGGAACTAGGACTCAAACCAAGAATCCCCTACCCAGCTAAAATGAGTATAATACTTCAGGGGAAAATATGGTCTTTCAATGAAACAGAGGACTTTCAATCATTCTTGATAAAAAGACCAGAGCCGAAAAGAAAATTTGACTTCCAAACACAAGAATGAGAAGAAGCATGAAAAAGTAAACAGCAAAGAGAAGTCTTAAGGGACTTACCAGAAGTGAACTGTTTACATTCCTACATGGAAAGACAATATTTGTAACTCTTAAAACTTTTCAGTATCTGGGTAGTTGGTGGGACCACACACACACATGTACATGCATACACGAACACACACATACACACATGCACACACATACAGAGACAGAGAGCACAGAGTGAATTGAATAGGATGGGACCATAGCTGAAAAGAAATTAAGGTAAATGGTGAGAGAGAAATGTAGTGGGAGGAAAGAGGGTGAAATGGAATGGGGTAATTATATGTCATTTAAGAGGCAAGTAGGAGACTTTTTAGTGGAGGGAAAAAGAGGAGAGCCGAGAAAAAAAAACCAATTAGTTTACCCTCATCACATTTGACTAAAGGAAGGAATAAAATGCACACTCATTTTGGTATGAAAACCTATCTTACAGTATAGGAAAGTGGGGGAGGAGATAAGCAAGGGGGGGGATGATGGAAGGGAGGGCAAGGGGAGGAGGGAGCAATTTGAAGTCAACACTTTGGGAGGGACAGGATCAAAAGACAGAAGAGAAACAATGAGGGGCAGGGTAGTATGGAGGGTAATTTAGTTAGTCTTACACAACACGACTATCAGGGAAGTCATTTGCAAAATTACACAGATATGGCCTATATTGAATTGCCTGCCTTCCCAAAGGGAATGGGTGGAGAGGGAGGGATGGGGAGAATTTGGAACTCAAAGTTTTAGGAACAACTGTTTAGTATTGCTATTGCTACTAGGAAAGAAGACATACAGTTAATGAGGAATAGAAAGTCATCTGGCACTACAGGAGAAAAGAGAAGATGGAGACAAGAGAAGGGAGGGATGACAGAAGAGAGGGCAGATTGGAGATAGGGAAAATTAGATGCTTGGGGTATTGGGGTGGGAGGAGGGGATAAAAGGGGAGAAAATTTGGAACCCAAAAATTTGTGAAAATGAATGTAAAAAGTCAAATAAATAAATAAATAAAGATTAAAAAAAAACTTTTATATATTTTATGCTGACAGTATTCAACTGTTTGCAAAATAATGCTTTGGGCAAAAGTATTATACAACCCAAACTCTTCTAAAAGGAGAGAACAAGCTTTCTTTTAAAAAAAGCCAGAAAAATTTAATATTGTAAAATAGAATTTAACAGTTAAACATTGACAATCAAACTCAAAACTCATCTTTCAAACAATAATCATGACCAGAGATATTGAGGTTCTGCACCTTGTCTCACTTTATAGGGGAGATGAAAAACTATTTTAAATTTTTGCTCAAGTCTTGTTTTGAAGCATGGCTAAAATGAGACGTAGGAAGGCAAAGGGAGAAGAGAGAGGATGATCTAAATACCACCTTATAGTGAAAAGAGGACTTCATTTTTTAGAGTCCTTGCCATATAGAACCAGAGCCCATGACTACAATCCTACTCTGATAATGGAAGTATGAAGGTGGCACCAGTCTTCAAAAGCTATGCCAGTAGAACATTGCGTATGAAAGATTGTACTAGAAGTTGCAAAAGCTTTGAGTATGGGCTCAGCAATAAAGTTTTAAATCAGTCATCTGAAGATCATTCCAGCTAAGACAGAAGAGGCTGAAGGATCAAAAGTCCATCAACAAAGCTTGTATTAAGCACTTACTATATGCCAAGCTGGGGCAGCCAGGTGGCACAGTGGATAGAGTGCTGTGTTTGGACACTATTGGGGCTATTTGGACACCATGACACTACTGTAATCTAGAAAACTCCTTAAGACTATAAGGTTTGAGTTCAAACTTGGCCTCAGACATGTACTAACTGTGTGATCCTGGGCAAGCTCACTTCACCCTGTTTGCCTTAGTGCAGGGGTGGGAAAGCAGCAGTCTGGAGACCACATGTTGGCCTTCTAGGTCCTCAAATGTGGCCCTCTGATTGAATCCAAACTTTGAAGTTGGAGTTGTATTATAGGAATAGGTATTCTAGAGGCCAGTGCTGAATGGAGCAAAACACATACACACTCTCTCTCACACACACACACACACACACACACACACACACAATAATAATAATAATGCACAGCATTGGGCTATCTTTTCAAAAAGTTTTAATCCAAACTTTGAAGTTGGATTTAGTCAAAAAGCTGTACTTGAGGGCTTAGAGGGCCACATATGGCCTTGAAACTGCAGGTTTCCCAGCTCTACCTTGGTTCTTCATCTGTAAAATGAGCTGGAGAAGGAAATGGCAAGCCATTAAATATCTTTGCCAAGAAAACCCAAGACAGAGCCACAAAGAGTGGCACATGACTGAAACGACCAAAAAACCAATGTGTCAAAATGGGGATACAAGTACAAAGAATGAAACAATCCCTTCTTACAAGCAGGTTACATTAGAACTGGGGAAGAGAAATACTTACAAAAACATGTGCAATATAAAGTTAATAAATACAAATGTATACAAAGTAGTTAAATTATAAGGAGTTTGGGAGAGTAGACATTAGTGGCCATAGGAATTAAGGAAGTTTTCATGTAGAATATGGTGCTTGAGTTATATCTTAAAGGAAAACCGAGATAAGGAAGAAGGGACTGCAGTCTGTCCTGGAGTTGGCCCGTGCAAAAGCACAAAGATGCAGATAGAATGTCATGTGAGGAACAGAGAGGTTCATATGACTGAAGAGTAGCGGCCGAGGCAGGTGTAATATCGAATGTGGTTGAAAACGTAGGTTGCATCCAGGTTGTGAAAGGCTGTACAATGTAATCAGATTTTAAATTCTATCACTGAAGTGACAGGAAGCTACTGGAGTTGATCAAGGAGGGGAGCCAGATGGTCAGACTGGTATTAGGATCATAGGTTTGGAGCAAAGCTCTAGAGGTTATCTATTCCAATCTCACATTTTACAGAAAAGGAAATTGAGACTTAAGAGAAGTAAAATGACTTTTGCAGGATCACACATTTAATAAGACACAAGCATGGGATTTGAACCCAGGTTCTCTGACTCTAAATGCAGTTCTTAAACCATCATTAGGAGATTGGGCACAAGGGAAGTTTTTGGACCAGAGCAACTGGTGAAGATGGTTTAGTAAGATGTGAAAACACATGAAAGAAGTGATGAAATCACAGTTGTTCTGAAGTAGGAAACATGAACTATTTCTGACTGGAGACTTGCTAATGAGACTGATTTGAGGGGGTAATGTAGCCAGTGTATGATTTTGAAATAATAAAACAATTACACAGGCATATGTGGTATCTGAGAGAAAAGTCTTATCAGCAGCTGTATTGTAGGAATAGGAAATCTAGAGGTTCATCCCAAATGGAGTAAAAAAAACCCCACAATAATAATGCACAATATTGGGTTATCTTTTCAAAAAGCTTTAATGTTTGTAGTTGTAGTGTTATGTTTCTTCAGAGACATTGCTAACAACTTTACAGCCATTTCAGTTATGTGCTGTGACCTAGGACTAATGGACAGGAATAGAATGAGTACTACTCTGGTCCTTCTGTGACTGTTAGCTAAATTTTAAAAGATACACATCATGTTTAAATGAGTATGTGATCACCTTTAGCTAAAGTATAAAACTAGTAAACAATCATTTTTGCTGATGAGAAACTGGTGAAAAGATGTAAAGACAGGTCATGACTAAAACATAATAGTCATGTTTAACATGTTAACACTGGATAATACTTATGTAAAAGATGAAAGTTTTTCAATACACACAAATTTTTACACAGGTATTTCTGACAAGTGCCCAATAAGAATGAAAATAAACTATTTCCTTACTTCTGAATTTGTCAAATCTTCTTGGGGGATACTGAAAAATATACTGATGCTAGGTACAAGAGATTTAATTCAATAGATTTTTATTAAATGCCCACTATGTGTAAGATACTGAGCATTAAAAAGGAAAACAGCTGTCCTTGCCCCAAGGAGCTTATATCTGGCCTAAATTTTGGGAGTTAAGTGTCATGCTTGGATACACAAATTCTGATAGGAAGTATTTATTTGTTCTCTCCAGCAGTACACATTTTGTCAAAGTGAGCAGTTATCTTCCATTATAGAGAACCATCTTTTGTGAAAAATTGAATTAGTGTTCTTTATGGTTACTAGAATGTGAACAAGTATCATTTTTTAAAAAAAGAAACCCCCAGAGATATGTCTGACTTGCTTTTTTCACATGAAACAAACCCCTTATGTTAAAGAATATGAAACAATCTATGGTTAAGCATTATACTATATTTGCAATGTAATATCATACATTTGAATGAGGATTAAGGAATTTGGTTTAATAATTAATGAACTTTCTCATGATTTTGTTCACAGATATATGAAATACAAAATGTTGAATATAATTTATAAAACAAGGCAAACCTTTTGAATGATTCAGTTAGACAAAGTTCTTAAAAGAGTACCGTATGCATAGATTTGTTTTAGAAAAGAATCATTAAAATCCTGTTTTTCCATAAACAAGGAAGGTCACAGCGTGAAGCTGTCCTGAAGAAAAATGGAGGTGGCAGAGGGAGCGACTCCTTGTCTATACTGTATTTTTCATGGTGTATATGTTGACTTAATGGTCTATAAATTGATTCGATTTTGAAACAGATTATAAGTTATCAAGACTTTACATGGTTAAGTACACCTCTGTGTTGAAAGGCTATTGTGTTTTTTTGAAAAAAATCACTATGCTCTGAGTTGAGTACCTATGTTAAGTAGTAAAATAAATACTTTATAAACAACTTTGATATCCCAACACATATAAACATTGCTTAATACACAAGAACATAAAACTAAAAACATATAAGTTATGAGAAAGCAGTAATATCTATGTAATTATTTAGTTATTTTGGCAAAAAACAGGCGATGGATTCAATGTCACTGCTTTGCAGACGAGTGCGTGTGTGTGTGTGTGTGAGTGTGTGTGTGCGTGTGTGTGTGTGTGTGTGTGTGTGTTTTCATGTTTCTTGGAACTCCAGGTGCCAAAGTCCTCATCTGAGCAGGTATGAGGTACGCTTGGCCTTTTCTCATCTGATTGACTCAATGGCACTTCACATCCAAAGAGTACTTAACATTTAAATTAGTGTATCATTGCAAGTCTAATATTTCTATGGGAGAAGTCACTATTAATCCCTTTTTACACATAAGAAAAAGGTAAAGGCATTACGATAAGTAAAGTAATTCACCATATATTGCTAAGTCAGTAACCACCTCAATTTAAATCAAGAGCTGGTACTTTTCTAAGGTTACATTTAATTTTGGAAAATGTACCTCAGCATCATATTTAGAATATAAAAGCCCTCCTCCAACTCAGTTCAACAAAGAAAATTCCTTTTCTGACAGAAAGTAAGCCTGTGAAATGACCTAAACAAATTACCTGGCATACAGACCTTCCCTTCATAAACAGGTTCTTAAAAAAAACCCCAATAAATAAACTTGTAAACACAAGATTTCTTCGTGTAGGAAACATTTCAGTTAGAGCAGGTATTTGTTGTTGTAAGGCACTTGTGCTTATAGTAAAATTAAGTCTTCATACGGAGTTTACTTTTTCCACGAAAATAAGTAATAGTCTTTATAAGCAACATCCAGAAAATTATGCCATTTCAAGTAGAACTGTGCTGAGAGTACAGCTTTTTTAGCCTAACTCCAATAACTTCTGAATCAAGTGAAGGCTGGGCACAAAATTCAGTTCTGGCTAATGTCAAAGGAAGACTGCTTGCCTTGGAGCTGTCTTCAACTAGAGATTTTGTTATGTTTGATCTGGCTGATCCCGTACAAGGATTTTGAAGTTCGGTAATGTAAGATTGCTGAAGGTACTTGGCAAGATGTGTTCTGATGTGCCCCTGGGCAATATGTTCTTTTCTTCTAAACTTTTCACCAAGCATGTGATTTTGAACCATCTCCGTGTTGCTCTCCGTTCTTTTTGCAGGCAGTTCTTCATCTTTCTTCTTAAGCTCGCTATCTCTTTCTCCAGTTGAATTATCCTCTTTTTTGCCTCTATTGGACTTCTAAAGGCATAGCTATGTTCAAGTAGAACTTGATGACAGCTAACATTGGATTTCACACTGGATGGTTCTATTGGGATGCAAGAGATTTTCTTAGGAAGATTTCTTGACTTGGGTTTCTGCAAAGAAAATGAAAAATGTTATACATGAATTACAGAGTTTCATAAATCCAAAGTAAATTTGCCTGGTTTTAGAATGAGATAATTTTAATTTATTTACCTCATGAAAAGGTATGACACATTTTATATAATGAACAGAAATGTCCAACAGACTGAAGAACTAATAATCAAACTTTTAATCTTGGATTACCCATGAATTCAATGAGATTTTAGACAAACCACTTCATCTCTTCATACCTCTTTTAAATACATGGCCCACATATGTATACAAAAATAATGCTTCCTTTAGGAATATTTTAAATATTATGATGATCAAAACTGGGTTACTTTTAAGCTTATTTTAAGTTTAATAAACCTAACTATTACAATCATTACAAGTCTAGTATTTCCATGAGAGAGGTCAATCTCTTTTTAGAGATAAGACTATTTTAACTCTGGGTTATTTTAACTTTAATAAACCTAACTAATAGCCACATATGACCAAAATAAACTCAACTAGCCTGAGAAAGCAGTGCATACCTCTCCAAACAAACATGTGAATGGCTCTCCATTGTTTTCTTCTCCTTTCACTCTCCCAGAGCTCTGGATTCCACTCTCTTCCTATTTCCTTTAGGCCTTTGGCCATGGGCTCTGTCAACGGATTTCCTTGGCCCTCGGCCTATCAAAGTGCTTTTGAGGTGTTGCCTTCACCGCAGCTAGGCAATCTTACACATCTCCTATCAACTAACTGGCTCTTCTAAACCTTATCATCTTTCCTCAAACCTCCCAAGGTCTCTCCTTCCCCACTTTCATATTTTACCTAAGAAATTGAGGCCCTTTGCCTAGAGCAAGGGTGGCCCTTTGTGTGAAGTTTGGATTCAAAGGGCCCCACTAGCTAGTTCATATCTCTCTTATTTCTTATGGCTAAACTCCTGGAGAAGGAAAGCTACCTACCATAGGTTCCTCCACCTCCTTTCCTCTCATTCTTTTACCTCTGCGGTCTGGCTTCCTACCTCTTCATTCATCTGAAACTGTTCTCTCCAAAGTTACACAAGATCTCTTAATTGCCCAATCTAATGGCCTTTTCCTAATCCTCCTCCTTCTTGAGTAGCTTCTGACTGTCAATCTACCTCTTCTAGATAAATAGCTCATTGATCACGTGTTGTCTCTCCCACTAGATGGTGAGCTCAAGAACAGGGACCGTTTTTTTGCCTTACTTTGTATCTTCAGAGTTTAGCACAGTGCCTGATGCATAGCAGGCTCACTCTCTTTCTCTATTCATTCATTTATTTCATATTTATTGACTAATAGTCAGTAACTAAGGTGCTGACCTACATTGGCAGAGACAATTTCCTCACTCAGTTTTCTATACTAATGAAACTACAGGGTCAGTCCCTATTCCTATGTAATCGTGTCTTAATGTTAAATTAATGTGTCTGGAAGAACAAAACTTTCTTGATAAAAATTTTGCTTTGTTACTGACCCTATTTTTCTTTCAAATTCCCCACCCTCTAATTTCTTAAAAGAATGAATTCTACCTAGTTTCTCCACTTGCTCTAGATTTCCTCCTTTATTATCAGGGAGTCAGGTTTCTTTTTCCATCTTTTTCCTTAAAGGTTTCTCTGAAAAGTCTCCAGGGACCAGCCTGCAGCCTTCTTGGTCTTTGTTCACTAAGTCCTCACTTGTCCCTAGATTTCCAAGACAATGTACTTTTTGTTTTTTCTCCTATCTACAGCCTTCTTCTCTGCCAACACTTTCTCCTTTCACCTGCTAAATGTGGGCATACCAAGTGACTGAAGTTGTTAACTAATGGGGGAAAAAGCCAGTTTTCTTTTTGGGGAAAATGGAATTTTGAAGGACTATGTGTGTGTGTGTACATATGTATGCACATACTTTAGAGTCTTAAAGACTAAGATCATGTTGTTCAGGAACATAAAATGTATCCTATTCATTTATACACAAAATTATCATATTTGCTATATTTATGAATACAATTACAAATTTTTAAATGTTTTAAATTTTTGTTACAAATGTTGCTATAAAGTTTAGCTAAAATTATGAAATAGAATTCTTAATTCAAGAAGCAGATGGAATTAGAGAACAGAAGAAATTTGAAACAAAAGAAGTTCTATTTTCCGAACTTTGTTCGAAAACATTTATTTTTTGGCTGGCCCTAAAATTTCACTGTTATAGGAAGATTTCAGAGAGGAAGCTCCCTCAATCACTGCAGCTATGCAAATATCCTTCAACTTGGTTTTAGAGTTAATCTGAGACATTCAGTGCAGGGGTTATTAGAGGCCTGGAGGAACAACTTTCTATCCCCTTAGTCAGCCAGTGTTGCTCAATGTCCTTCAAAGTGCTGAGCAAATACAGAAAACACCGACTTACTGAGGAGGTATGACTAAGACCCCTGGACTTGGTGAATCTAATCCCTGTCATATAGAACTTCACACAAGCAGTCTCACTTCGGAGTTTCTGCTATGAATAGTTTCTGTGTCTCTGGTGCTTTATTTTTAACATTCTCCTGGACTTCTGAAAACTGAATGTTTGCTGGGATGGAGACAGGTTTCTCTACACTAATTTACTTCACGGTTTGGTTGGAGTACTTTCAATCATAATAGGCCAGTTTAGGCTTTTTACTACCCCAGGTTATGTGCCTTTGGAGCAGAGGAGGCAATCAGTTCATTGTTTCTAACCAAAGAAGGAATAAATGGATGTCTTTGTCAATGTTCATTCCACCCTTAGGCCTTTGAGACTACCCAAGAACAAAATATATCCTTTACCCTCCAGTCTAGACAGTCAGTTTTGACACTGGGATTTTAGAAAAGGACAGTCCAAGAAATGGTAACAATGAATATTTCTTTCTTTTCTTGTCAGAATGACTGGGTGTCCAGGGTCAAAACTGCATTTTGCTTGTTGGGTACTGTCTATACTCATAAAGTAGTAAGCAGATACTAAAGAAAATTTTACACAAAAAAATTTTCCTATGGCAAATTGTTAACTATTTTGGGAAGTAAAGGCTAGGTAACAATATATGAATGTTGTATTACATGTTATTTTTAAAAACAGGGTAAATTAATATTGTCAAACTCAAACCGAAAAAGGCAAATAAACTGGAAGTCAGTTCCCATAAAGACTAAGAAAACCACATGTTAACATTATCTATGTTTTTTCATTTATTTTCTTAAGTGCTTCCTAATAACATTTTGTTTCCAGCTGCACTTAGAAGAGGCTCATTTATGCTTTAATGCATCCATTAATTCTTCTTTTGTAACGTTTCCTTTTAGTCTAGTCCAGGGTTGTGAAACCTTTGGCCTAGAGGCCACATGTGGCCTTCCAGGTCCTTGGATGAGGCCTTTGATTTGTTCTATGAAGTTCAGATTCAGTCAAAGAATCACACTTGAGGACTTAGAGGGCTACATGTGGTCTCAAGGCCATATATTCCTCAACCCTGGTCCTTTTTATTTCTATGTTTGTGTACTAGTTCAGGCCCTCACCATTTTACTACTGGAATAGCTTCCCAAGTAATAACAAAGTAAAATTATATCATAGCAATATACATATCACATGATTTCAAAGCTATTGGCTTGTTTCAAATGACATGAAGTACAATGAAGAAATCTGTAAGGTGGAAAATGTTTCTGACTTTAAATCAAAAGACTTTCCATCAGTTCTAATATTCTATATTATTACCTACTCAATAAACATTTATTAAGCACCTACTATGTGTCAAGTACTATCCTAAGTGCTGGGGATACAAAAAAGAGGCAAAAATGAGTTTCTTCTTTCAAGGAGCTTATAGTCTAATGGGGGAAACAATATGCAAAAAATATGCAAAGCAAGCAATACATACACACACACATACACACACACACACACACACACACATATATGGAATAAAAAGGAAATAATAAAGAGAAGAAGGCACTGGAATTAAGAGGGGTTAGGGAAGGCTTCCCTGTAGGAGGTGGGATTTTTGTCACTGTTGTGTTTGTCCTTCATTGCTGAAGACCATGCCATTAGAGAAATGATGACTTTGATTTAACTTTGTTTGAGTGAGGGAGGGATGTGCAGGTCACCAGCCTCACTTCTTCTCTGGAGCCATCTAAATCCAGTGACCACATATTCATCAGGATGATTGGAGATGACCCAGGATGCACTGGGAGACCTTGTCCCCTTTAGGCCAAGGTCTATTCAGGTACTCACTTAGGGTGAGGTAACACCCATTCATTGAACAGGCCAGTTTAAGAAGTAGCCAGGGGATGGCCAGGTAGGATTTTAGTTGGGACTTAAAGGAAGCCAGGGAGGTCAGTAGTCAGAATGGAGGAGGGAGAGTATTACAGGCTTGGGGGACAACCAGAGAAAATGTCCAGAGCTGAGAGATGGAGTGTCTAGTTCATGGAACTTCAAGAGGCCAGTGTCCCTGGAATAAAGCATATGGGGAGAAAAGTGATTTTTTTTTAGTCCAGAGGTTCTTAACTTTTTTGTGCATTATGGACCCCTCTAACAGTATGGTAAAACCTATGGACCTTTCTTAGATTAATGTTTGTAAACATAAACTCCAAATATATAAGATGTAAAGGAAACCAATTATATTGAAATACAGTTGTCAATACATGAAAAAAAATATTTCTTTGCTTCCAAGTTAAGAATCTCTGTCAGATTAGGTCTGAAACTTGACTTTAACTAGTTGTAGGCCCTAAGGCCAGGCACTTACTTAACTTCTCATGGTCCCTTTATTCTTGTTTATAAAATGAAGAAGTTTGTCTAGTCAGTGGGGTCAAACTCAAATAGAAATGGAAGACACTAAACAGGACTTCACTTTGAAAATCACATATTAACATTATCTATGTTCTACTGTATTTTAATTTTGTTAAATATTTCTCAATTGCATTTTAATTTGGTTCCCTCAGCCAGGGAATGTTGTAGTTCTACTCTTTTAGTGTTTGATATCTCTGATCTAGATAATTTTCAAGTTCTCTTCTATCTCTAAAAATGAAAATGATATTTGACAACTTGGACAACGTCTTTGATCGTATGTGGCATTCAAGATAGTCTTGCTTTCTTATGTAAAGGACAATCAATGTCAGAGAGATGACAAAAACGGGGAGTGGGGGGAGGCAGAAAAAGGAAAAAAGAAAGTAGTGTCACCTACCATTGGTTTTAGGTGAGTACAGAAATCAAAAATTGTTGGTACGGCATCCATTTTAAGTCGTCTTGTTTGTCCTGTTAGGTCAAAACAGGAGGCTTCAAAGTGTTTTGAGCAAAGAAAAGTATGCTTCCCTGGCACAAAATTTTTGCGCCTAACCAGACGAATCCATTCCTTTCTTCTTTGGGGGTCTAAGGGAAACCTAAGGAACAATACATATCTCAAATGCCAACTGATTTGGAGAAATGACAATATTTCAGGTAATCCTAGTGGTTAAAAATTATTTAAAAATAAACAATGATTTAATGTTGATTATATTTAAATATTTGCCTAAAAATATTAACATTGAAGTGATTTACATACTCTAATGAAAATAATTCATGTTCACTTTCGTAAGATCGAATAAATAGCAACATCAATGAAGGAGTGACTCAGGTGATTTCTGTGATTTGGAAGAATACATCCTTCTCAACAGATTCCCTAGGATGTACAGAAAAAAGGGAATTTTTTTCCTGGTCTAAAATTGTTTTAATCATATTCATTTATCAAGTGCATAGAACTATTATATTAGAATAATTTAGCTATGCCATCTACTGCTGCTTGCGTAAATGGTAAAGGCAAAACGGACACACTCATTTTGTCAAGAAAACTTAGGTAAACTGACCTCAATTTCTAAAATTTGTATTTTAGTTTCTAGTTAATTTGTATGTATGTGTAAGTGTTGAAATCAATACTCTGTCATTATTGATCATCCCAAGAGAAATCACAGTTCTCATGAAACATAGTAGAAATATCACTGATAGGCCCAATTAGATTTTAAATTCCAATAAATACCTTGTTCTTAGTTCAGTTAAAATTTTACTGACATAGATAAACACATATATGGAATGTCTTCCTGTGCCTCTACGTTGTTCAGAAAAAACTCAACAGGATAATGGAGAGATTATTGATCTGGAAATCATGTAAACACCTAGATTTGATCAATTTGATCTCAAATTTACTTTGAGTGTTCTCTAATGGAAGTGTTTATCATTATGAAGTAGCTAGAAGAGGAATGAGAAATGAAACTGCTATATCTGAGGAGCAAAAAAATATGGGAGACATTAACAGATCATGAAGAGGAGAGATCCACATGCCATTGCCATGACCCCCACTATGCCTATATTTCCTAGGAAGAAGTAAGGAGAATGGTAGAGGCTCTTTCACTTCTTGTAGTTATACTTCCTTGGAAATTTCAAGGTTTCTGGGATATTAAAAGTAGTTCTTTCTTATCAAAAAGTTTAGAGGCATTTTCACTTTCATAACTATTTCCCCCTTTAAGGGATCAGATCCAAGGACAAAAATGTAGGCTAATTTCAAAGATCCTAATTCCACTATTTCCTTATTGTGTCAATAAACCCTAAATTATTTCTTCTTTTCCCTAAGAAAGACTGAGGAATGTTGAGTGTCATTTTCTAAGACCTCTTCATGACTGTACATAGCCCATCAAACAAGTCTTGAAGACAAATAATATATTTATAAAAATAATATTATTATAAAAATATTATAAAAATAATAGTCATCCTTTCCTCATAGGTGTATTATTTTCCAAACCTTTGTCTTTGAAGCTTATCTTAAAATCACAGAGCCCAGACCTGGGCTGTGTTCCTTAAACATAATCATATGGGTCATGTCAGTGATATTCCAAGATAATTTTTAAATTGAGAGGTACTGATGGATGGAGGACTATCTATATAGAATAAGGAAAATTTGGTTCAAGTCCTGTCTCCTGGTCACTTACCAGCTGTTACCATAGGCAAGTCACTTAATCTCACGGGGTTCCAGGAAACTCTTTAAGACTAAAATTCACAAGGGGATTACTGTACTGGGCAAGTGACAGGTCTGGACTATTGCCAACCTCCCCAAAATCTTTTGATTATCTATGTTGAAGGAGAATATTTTTGTTATTGTTTCTGACTTGTGATTTCATTGGTTGGGGTAACTCCTACAGTGGAAACTCCCACAATACAAATTAGCAATTTACCTTCAATTTATGTTTTTAGAGAGTTGCCTGGAGCTTGAATCCAGGTATTCCAAATGCAAAGACTGTGTTAAATTCACTAAGCCACATTCTCCCAGAGAGTATTTAAGCATTGAGAATTAGAATGAAATTTTGAAGAATAGCACTGGAGTTTGAATGAACCAATCAGGATTCTCTTTAAACATTTAATCTGAACAAAAATAATTTCAATAAATTCAACAAATTTTATTAAACATTTGTTATGGTTGATCAGTCTTTTCAGTCCTGTTCAACTCTTTGTGATCCTATTTGG
This sequence comes from Bettongia penicillata ogilbyi, assembly GCA_023548195.1. Classification (NCBI taxonomy): domain Eukaryota; kingdom Metazoa; phylum Chordata; class Mammalia; order Diprotodontia; family Potoroidae; genus Bettongia; species Bettongia penicillata. The sequence continues at coordinate 4,131,630 of JAJHZJ010000287.1, read as the reverse complement.
GGTTTACCTGGCAAAGAGATTAGTTTGCCATTTCCAGCTCACTGTACAGATGAGGAAACCGAGGCAAATAGGGTAAGTGACTTACCTGGTGTGACATAGCTAGTAAGTATCTTCCACAGAATTGAAATTCAGGTGTTCCTAACTCCAGGTCTATTCACTGAAAAAATAGAGGCAGCTTGGTGTAGTGGACAGACAGCCTCAATCAGAATCAGGAAGACAAGTTCTGCCTCTGACACATACTCCTATGCGACCCTATACCAAGTTACTTGACTTCTCAATGCCTTCAAAACTATTAGCTGTATTATCTGCAGCATCTGCCAATGCTGATCTACTTTGGTGGAGGACATTTATTCACTAGGAGTTCCCTATGCTAATAAAACCACAGGTTTAGTTCCTTCCTACCCAGCATCTCGAAAAAGTGGTTGATGCTAGAAAAGAAGTCCCACAGCTGGTACTCAGCAGTTAAGAGTGGGGGAAGTAAAACGTGCCCCCACCCCCCAGTGTCATACTGTGTTATACATATCCTCCAAGGTGATATATTTTTTAGTAGCCAACTGTACACAGCTCTTTTAAAAGTGCTTTTCTATAAAAAAATGTTTAGTACTTAAAATAAGCATAAAGAAGATACAGGAGTTTTGGCAGAACTGATGAATTTTTGTTTATTTTAAAGCAATTGGCAACGAAACAATTCTGCCTTTCTTAATACTTGGGTAGAACAGACACCAAGCCCTGCTTTTGATTTTCTGGTACACAATAAAATTCAGAGCAATACCACGATTTTCATTGGCTGCTACCCCTCAGAAGAATAAACTTTGATGTCAATTCTGGAATGCGGCATTGCCCAATTTTAATAGGGCAGTAACTGTTTTTCCAGATGGGGATGATTTCTTTGGTCTAACCAAGCTGAAAGATGCCTCTCTTTGCCTGGCCCTAAGTTTCCAGAACTCGGCTGCTGCTGTATTCTTCCTCCTACCATCTTTTCTTTCTTTCTTCTACTCTCTCTCCCCCCAACCCCCCACATAGGGGCTGAGGATGCCAGTGGAGATCCTGGTCCCCTACGGAGACAAGATGATCCTCCAGCACTGGCCAGAAGAGGGGGGGGAGGGGCGGGGCAAGGGCTTCTTGACCTTTCGCGTGGCACAGACTCTTTTGGCAAACTGGTAAAGCTAGGTATCCCTTCATATAATAGTGTATTTAAAAAATTTTCAACTTAAAGAAATGCTAAATTTCAATGAGTGAAAATGACATTTTTCTCCCGTTCAAGTTCCCGGTTCCCCTGAAATCTATCCACAGACCCCGCGTTACGACCCCGAGTCTGGGTGGGGCCGGGCTGGGTCCGAGACAGCCGCCGCGGGCGGTTCTGGTCCTGGCCGCCCAGTCCCTCCCGACCGGTACCTGTTACCTGTGGAAACTGATGTTTAGGTGCTTGTTGTAGGTCGCGGCACAGCCCGCAGCGGCGCAATTGGTCGGCATCTCTCCGACTTCCCTCATCCGACAGACGCGGAGCCCAATCGCGGGCGGGAGGGAGCGTCGGGGACCCCCAGCAGGGTTGGGAAAGGGGGGAAGGTCCCTACTCAACCGGGGCTTTTTTTCCCTTTAATAAGATGGCGGCCTCGAACCCGCAGGGCAGACGGTCCCTGAGTTCACGCAGCCTTGTCTTCCTTCACCAAGATGGCAGCGCCGCTCCTCCACATCGCCTACCCCCCCACCGCCCCTCCCCTTTTTTTTTTCCCTCGGGTAGAAAGAGAAGCATCCAAAGCCGCCCAAGAGGGGCAGACTAAGGGGACTCGCCCAATGGGAACCGACTCAGGGTCTGCAGCGGGGTTTTGTGAGGGTGTAGGCAAAAGGGCGAATAACGGGAAGGGGCAAGGAGAGAAGGAAAAACTACACCTCCCATGACGCACCGCGCGCCCCGATGGATCGCCGCGTGAGCCATCCAGAACCGCGTGTCGCCTCGGCCTCGGGAAGGCACTTCCGGTTTGCCTCCTTCCAGCCTCCTTCCTCGCCTGCCTTTTCTCGCGAGGCCCTGGCGGAAGATCCGGGAATCTATCTCGAAAGGGGCACAGAGGGAGCTGGGTGGCCGGCGGTGGCGGCGGGGGTGGGGGAAGTTGGAGGACGGCACTCCCTCGGTGTAGAAAAGCGTCCACCTCGGGGTAGGGGTGAGGCCCGGCCAGCCCGGGGAGTGAGGAAGGAAGGAAGGAAAGAAGGAGAGAAAGAAAGAAAAGAGAAGCAGGTGAGTTGTTTCTTTCTGGGTGGCGGCTGCCCCGACGGTGGGGGTGCGGCGTGAGTCCAGGCTGCTCCGTGGATGGCGGCCCCGGACGCCGCGACCCCGGCCACCAGCGGCCTCTCGCCTAAGGAGGAAGGGGAGCTGGAAGACGGGGAGATCAGCGACGATGACAACAGCCAGGCCCGCAGCAGGAGCAGCAGCAGCAGCAGCGGCGGCGGCGGCGGCAGCGGGTTGCCGTACCCGCGGCGGAGGCCTCCGCACCCGCCCCGGGGCGGTGGCCCCGGCTCGGGCGGCGGAGGCGGCGGCGGCGGCTCGTCGTCGTCGTCGTCGGCCTCGTCGCAGCCGCCGCCGAGGAGTTTCTCGTCTCGCTCGCGGCACCCGTCGGAGCGTGGCCCCCTACGCGGGCCCAGCGGCGGCTACCGGCCTAAGGAGCCGTTCCGCTCGCACCCGCCCCCCATGCGGATGGCGTCGTCGTCCTCGCTGTCGGAGGGCAGCCCTCGGCAGTCCTTCTGGGAACGCAGCCACATCGCCCTGGACCGTTTCCGCTTTCGAGGCCGGCCCTACCGCGGCGGTGGCCGCTGGGGCCGCGGGCGAGGCAGCAGCAGCGACCGGGGCGGCAAGCCGGCGGGCGGCAGGCCCCCGGCGGGAGGAGGGGGATCGGGCTTCGGCAGCGGCGGTCAGAGCTGGAGGGAGCCTTCTCCTCGCAAGAGCTGTATCCTTTCCGTGGGGGTGGTCGGGGCTGTTGGCTTCTCGGGGAATCTCCTGCTCGTTTCACAACCCTCCCCCCTGCATCCCGAAGTCTGGGCTTGGGAAAAGTAATGCCCAGGAGCAGCCCTGTAATAAGCCATGCCGTCTTTTATTGTTGCGGGATATTCATTGACTTGTCTACTTTCACAATGCCCTCCACAAACGGGAATCGCTCACGGGCTGTGCTGGGCACTGGGATTTAAAAGATCAAACAAAACCCCCCCCTGCCAAAACCCCCCAAAACTCCAAGCCACTCGAGTCCATCAGTGCCCTGGAGGAACTTGTATTTGGAGGAACTTGTATTTGGAGGAGTGCGATACACACTTGTAGGAATTTTGTACCAGGTTTAATTGCTTTGAACTCCTTTGAATTGTAAAATTTTCCATTACTCCGCCCATTTGCCGAACCTAAATTGTAATTTTATTTGATGCTTTGTCTTCTTGTTATCTTTAAAAGTGAAGAGGGAAAATGTTCCCCAAAGAGCTACAGGGAAACCCCTGTTATTAAGAATTGTATCTCCTTGAGAGTTCTAGCTTCTTAAACTTTTTTCCTTTGGTGTTTGCTGTTTGTTACAGGAAGATCTTCCTATCAAGGTAAGTATGGCTGAGAGACTTGTTTTAGTAAGTTTGACTACCGACTAAAGTCTTGGGAAGGATTAGGATGGAAAGCTAAGCTTTTGATTCTTATTTTTAAAAAAAAATTGTCTTCAGGTACCACCCTGTGTGATTATAGAGTGAGTAATCAGGTGTTCTTAAGAATTAGCGTTCATCCTTTGGAAACAGAATCATAAGATTTAGAACTGGGAGGAGTTTTGGAGCAATGATAGAGATGAAAGATTAAAGCTCAGAGTGTCATATAGTAACAGAGTTACCAGGACCCTAAGGTGTTCTGTTGTATCTTCAGTCAGTCTGTAAATGTTTATTTAAGTCCTCCTATGTGCTAGGCACTCTGTTAACTGCCAGGAATAGAAAATACCTGCCCTGAAGGAGCTTACAATCTGGGGGTGAGCAGGAGAGGTGAAAACATCAAGCAAACCAATAAGTGCAGCCAAGCTGTATCTACAGGATAGTAGAAACTAGAGTCTCTTCTAAAGAACGTGGTCTTTGCTTGAAAGCCATGTCTTCGTTGGCAGTCCATTCCATCTTGAATCAATTCATTGTTAGGAAATTTTTCCTTAGATCCGATCTAAACTTGCCTCTTGGTTCAAACCCTTCAGAGGGGTTCTTAATTTTTCTTGGGGCTCTGGTTGAAGCCCCTGGACCCTTTCTCAGAATAATGTTTTTAAATTTGTAAAACAAAATACATATGATTGCAAAGGAAACCAATTATGTTGAAATTGTTATAAAAATATTTTTTATAAAGCTTTGGCTCCAGGTTAAGAACCCTTAGTTTAAGGCTACACAGAAAGTGTCAGATGAGTATTTTTTCATTTAGAAATTAGGTCAGATTCCACATCCATTACTCTTTTTTTTTTTACCCTTCTTAATCATATTTTATCTTTTTCCAATTACATGCAAAAATAGTTTTCAGCATTTATTTTTGTAAAATTTTGAGTTCTGAATTTTTCTTCCTCCCCTCCTCCAAGAGAGCAAGTGATCTGATACAGGTTATAGATGTAAAATCATATTAAGCATATTTTCCATATTGATTTTGTTGTGAAAGAACCATGAGAAAGAAATAGAAAGTGAAAATAGTATGCTTCAGTCTGCATTCACACTCCATAGTTTTCTCTGAATGGGGACAGCATTTTCCATCATGAATCTTTTGGTATTATCCTAGAGCATTGTATTGCCGAGGAAGAGCTAAGTCCGTCATATTTAGTCATCACACAGTTTTGCTGTTGCTGTGTATAGTGTTCTCCTGGTTTTGCTTATTTCATTCTGCATCAGTTGGTGTAAGTCTTTCCAGGTTTTTCTGAAATCTGCCTGCTCATCATTTCTTATAGAACAATTGTATTCCTTTACATTCATATTCCACAGCTTATTCAGCCATTCCCCAACTGGTGGGCATTCCCTCAATTTCCAATTCTTTGCCACCACAAAAAGAGCTGCTATAAATACTTGTATGCATATGGTTCCTTTTCCTGTTTTTATGATCTCTTTGGAATACAAACCTGGTAGTGATATTGCTGGATCAAAGAGTTTTGCACAGTTTGTTTGCCTCTTGGGCATAGTTCTGTTGCTCTTCAGAAGGTTGGATCAATTCACAACTCCATCAACATTGAATTAGTGTTAACAGTTTTCCCACATCTCCGACATTTATCATTTTCCTGTTTTGTCATATTACCTCATCTGATAGATGTGAGGTGGTACCTTAGAGTTGTTTTAATTTGCATTTCTCTAATCAATAGTGATTTAGAAAATTTTTTCATATGATTATAGATACTTTTTAATTTCCTCCTTTGAAAACTACCTATTCATATCTTTTTCCAAGTCCATTATTTTTAAAATTAAAAAACAAAACAAAACCTAAAACAAAAACCAGACTTTATGAACTAGCTTATTTTGTGGTAACTACATAGGTGTAACTTACTAAACACTTTCGTTTTAATTCGTCATTGCTTGGCATGAATCCCATAATGAAGTGATTCATTTGTAGGTGTGTAGCATTTAACTTATTTTTTTTTTAATGAGACTTTGAAGGCTTCTGCAATGCTGCTTTCCTTCAAGTGGATTTCATAGAATGATATGATTAGGAGAGACCTCCAGAGGTCCCGTGTCCCGTTGTAGGGAGACATTAATTTGGAAAACTGACACATTTTGGAAACTTCTGTGTAGGAAAAAAAAAGTTTTCAAGGAAAATTAATCCTGACTTCAGTTTTACCCAGTGTGACTGCCAAGTCATTGGTGTTTTGGTGTGTTCAGAAAGGAAGGTGATGTAGAGAAGGATCTTGTCCTAGCCATGTATATTTTTTGTGTTCATCTTACGGAAGTGTATGAGCCTTTACAAGTAATAGTATGAAAAAGATACATTGAAAAGTTTGGACCCAAAACCTTGATTAATAGGTAGTGGAACTGCTTTATGAATTGGCTAATAAGGAAGCAAAAAAAAATGCTGTTTTGTGGACTGTTCTGTTATAGATTTGTCTGAGGTTTCACTAGCTCTGACTAATTTCTTTCTTAATCTTGATGATTTTTATGGAGACTTGGGATCATAGGATCACTGATTTAGAGCCTTGAAGGGGCCTTGGAAGTGATTTAGTCCAGCCTCCTCATTTTATGTGTAAAGAAACTGAGGCCCAGAGAGTTAAGGTAGTATTAAGTGACAGATAAGTCAAACCTAAGAAGTTTCAAATCTGACTCTAGGGTGTATTTGGTGCTAGAAGTATTTTCCCATTATCTTATTCAAACAACTTTGAGATAAAGAGGGAAAAAAATGTTCCATGTTCTAAGGTATTGAAAAATGGCATTGGTTACATAGCAGAAACTATTTTTGCAGACAACATTTTGAATTCAGGGGTGCTTGCTTTACAGCTTAAACAAAGAAGAACCCCATACATAACTCTCCCACAAAATCCAAACCAAAACAAAAACCCCACCATTCTCAGAACCACTGATAATGTGGAGAAAGTGGAGACCTTAATGTAAGTCTGGGAAATGATAACATGTTGCTCATTATTGGAGTTATTTCATTGACCTGGGAGGATAGCTTTATTTTAATGAGCAGCTTCTAGAAGCAGAAATTGTCCATACAGGACATAGGGTCCCTTTCTACATGTGTGGGTAGAGATAAGTGATATAATTGACATGATAAGAGTTATTCCTCAAAAGCTGAAGAATACTCATTTTATATAGAACTATAACCCAAGACCATCTTCCCTCAGAGATTTTATTGAAAATACAATACTTGGTCATTTCAAGGGGTTAGGAAAATAAAAATTAACTTTTTACAAAAAAAAGATGTATTCTTCCCCTCTCTTCCCCCCCCCTCCCACTTTTCAGTAATTGTGTACTTAATACACCCAATTTGAGGAAAATATGGAAAGGAGAAGGATGTTTGTTTCATTGATTAGTACTGCTTTAATAGCAGAAAACTACTTGGAATGGATAAGATTCTTTCCCTGTTTTTTCAACTGATAATTATATATTTAAAACAACAGAAGTTTCTACAACTGTCACTTTGCTGTGTTGCTTTTCTTTTCATAGATGCTGTACCTAAAGGAAGATTTTATATACTTTAGTTTGTTTTTCTTCTGTATTCCTCTACTGGTGAAGTATCGATAATCTGTCTTTGAACTGGGATTTGTATGTGTTGGAAAAGAACGCAGTTCCTGACCACCTTTGTGAAATAAGCAAACAAAATTTGGAATAGTAAACCATTTACATTAGCCCATCATATTCCTACTCTACCAAAGTTCTACCTTGAGTTGACTCAAAGTTCTTAAGTCTGTAAGCACTTTCAGGTTCTACCAAAAGGTATACGTTTCAGGTTGCCAGAGTTATGCGTTTGCCCTCTGGGAATGAGCCTAGCCAAGGCTGGAGAAATACATAGCCAGGGCAGCGGCAAAGAGATGGAGTTTTTGGACATGACAGTCCTAGACTAGTTTCAAAGGAGTTACAATCTTCTGTTGGTGAAAGGAATACCATAACCAACAAATTCTTGGATTCTTGAACATCTTTATTAGTATATTTAGAGGTTATTATTGTTTCAATTAAATACATTAAAGTCCTCATTCTGCAAAGATTGTATGAAAAAGACTGCAATAGTCTTTATGGTTCACTTCATAGCTACAAAGTGAATGTTTCAACTGTTTTCACAGTTTACTTTTTGTTTCATGTTGTGTTTTGGTCCTCGATTTAGGGCTGAGCGGGACCTCTGGTTGAATCTAGTTTTTTAAAATGAGGCCTAGTGAAGTTAACTTGCTTTTCCAAGTCCCACAGGGATTAAGAATGGCTTGAGGAGTCTTGGATATTATTTGGATGAAATTACAGAACTCTTATGCTATATTCCCCCCCAACCCCCCATGATCCAGCAACACTGACCTCCTTGTTATATCTTGCATGTGATCTTCTATCTCCCTACTCTTAGCATTTATTCTGATGGTGTCCCATGCCTGGAATGCCTCCCCTCCTCATCTCTTCCTTGAGGTTTCCCTGGCTTCTTCAGGTCTCAGCTTCAAGTCCTGTCTTCTGCAAGAAGCCTCTTTAGTCCTAGTCCTCTCTAATCCTACTACTTGCCTTTTCTCTGAGATATCTCAGTTGTTTATCTATATGTAGTTGTTTGGATGTTGTCTCCCCCATCAGACCAAGCTCCTTGAGAGCAAGGACTATCTCTTTTCTTTGAGTCCCTAGCTCTTAGCCTAGCCTAGCCCAGTGCCAGGAACATAGTAGATATGATAAATGCTAATTGACCGTGACAGTATTTCTTTTAGTGAGACTTGTTTTCAAATGAGACTTTCTTTCAAAAAATTTATTTCACAGTATTAAAAAATTTTTCAAAAAATAGAAGCAGTCATAAAAGAACAAAAGCAATTAACTAGACCCTTAGCTTTTGAAAAAGTAGAAGCCAAGAACTAAAAAAAAAGTTCATGTCCCCTTCTAAGTTTTGATACCTTTGAAATTTTTGAGTGCAAGCGTGTGTGTGTGTGTGTGTGTGTACACGTATGTATGTATGTATGTATTAGTATCAGCTGTGTGAACCTGGGCAGGGCACTTAATTGCTTAATGTGCCTCAGTTTCCTCATCTGTAAAAATGAGGGGATTGAAATATTTCTGAGGTCTCATCCAGCACTAAAACTATGATCTAATTCTGATTTCTTTTATGTACAAAGAAATCTTAATATACTGCATTGTATTTTTTTTAATGGCCTATAGTAGGCAGGCATGTGGCTTCCAGGGATTATGAAACCAGGCATGGATTGACTTTGATGAAGCCGCTGTATCAATGTGAAACAATTTGAGTGCAAATTGGGAACTTGTAGTGGTCTTTTGAGTTGTTGGGGCAACACCACTTATTTCTTGTTTGAACTGCAAATTTCAAGATGGTCAGATTGAGGATTTGGAGTGTCAGTTACATCGATGACTTTAGAAGTCATTCGTTTATTTCACTGAAGTTTTGAATGTTCAATTTGGTTGCTGTAGAGGAGGACAATCTTTCATAGGCTTAGTATTAGCCCATTCCTTTTATCAGCATTTTCTTAATCAGGGTAAAGCCTCTTCCCTTTCCTTCCCATTTTCTGTGTTTCTTTCGTTAGGTTTGTTTACTTTGATTGGTTCTGGAACAATGATTAATGGTAGCTGAGGATACGCATGACATCTGAAATATGTGTAACACGTATCATAAGGCATTGCCATTATTTTTTACGTAAGAGGAAACTGAGGCATAGGTTTAAGTCACAACTGAACCATTAAATGACTTGTAAACAAAATAACATTTTAGCAAAATTGTATAAGAAACATTTGATTTTCCCATTTAAGTGCAAGAAGCAAATTTATGATTGACACAATTGTAAGGTATTGACAGTTACTTTTGACTTTTAAGAATTTTTTATGAGGAGAAAAATTTCAGAATGAAAAATGAGTATTGTCTTTATGGTCCAGTCACTTTTGAAAATGATCTTTAAAGATAATTCAATTTTTTTGTTTGTTTCTTGCGGGCTGTATTGGTTCTCAGTTTGTTGAATAGGTTCTAAATCTAAACTTGAGCAGTGTTTAAGATGAGCAAGTTAGTCTTAAAAATTTGATGACATCATTATGAAGTAGACAAACATGAACATTTCCCCATACAAAAAAAGAGGATTTTGTATAGCACCATGAACCTTGATATACATAGAACGCCCCACCCCCCAAGTAGATATTAAATTTAACTTTATAGTTTCAGTACTGCAGTTTCTTTGTTATGTCCTCTTTTGAACTTCCTTCTGCTTTTCGGAGGGGTGTATTTTAAATGATTCATTGATGCTCTTTTTGTTTTGTTAGTGATTACTTATTAAACTATGGTTATTTATTCCCTGATTCCTCCTGGTAATGTCTGTCTCCCTTCTCCCCCATAAAATAAAAACCCTCTGCTAATAACAAGTTAATAACAAGTTAATAACAAGTAGATTTATGCAAAACAATACATTGGCCGTGTTTGAAAATGTATGTCTCAGTTTGTGCTTTTAGTCCAACTCTCTGCCAAGAGATGGGAAGCATGATTCATCATCAGTCTTCTGGAGTTAAGGTTGGTCATAGCATTGATCATAATTTTTATGTCTTTTATAGTTCTTTTCCTTATGGTATTGAAATTGTATAAATTGTTCTTGTTCTCACTTCATCTGCATCATTTCATACAAGTGTCCTCTTGTGTTCTTCTGATATATAAGCTATAATAGGTAGATAAGTGGATAATGTTTCATTACGTAGATTCACCATAATTTGTTTAGCCATTCCCCATTTGATGGGAATCTACTTTGTTTTTAGTTCTTTGCTACTATCACCACAACAAAATGCTGTGTATCTTATTTTTGTGTATCTTGGTCCTTTTCTTCAATCTTTGATCTCTTTATGGGATGCATGACTAGTAGTGGTATTGCTGGGTCAAAGGACATGCACAATTTAGTTACTTTTTGGGTGTATTTCTAAAATATTTTCCAGAATGGTGCTACCATTTTACTCCCATCACCAGTGTTTTACTATGCTTGTCCTTTCATAGCCTCTCCAACAATTTATCATTTACGTTTATTAGTGATTTGAAACATTTTAAAAATGGTTATTGATAACTTGCCTTCTTTTAGAATTGCTTAATTTTATCTTTTGACAATTTATCAATTGTGGAATGGCTTGTTATTTATTTGTATAAATTTCCTATTATATCTAATGTTAGATTTATCAGAGAGAAAAGCTTTAAAGCTCTTTTCCCCCTAGTTAATCATTTCCCTCCTAATTGCATTGATTTTTGTCAAAAACTTCAATTTTGTGCAGTAAAAATTGTTCATTTTATCTCTTTGTTTAATCAAGAATTGTTTCCCTATCCACAGTTGCTAAAGGAATCCTTTTTGGTCATGTATCTATTTGGAACTTATTGTGGTATCATGGTGTGAGTTGTCCCAAACCTAGTTTTCTACCTGACTTTTTTTCCAGTTTGCTCAGCATATTTTACTGAAAAATGAATTCTCATCCTAGTAGTTGGGGTTTTTGGTTTTATTGAACAGTGCCACCATGCTTAGTGTTTTCTGGGTCTTGTGTACCACTGACCAACTTTTCTGTTTTCTAACTAGTACTGAATAGTTAATGATGATTATTGTTTTTGTAGTGTAATTTGAGATCTGGTAATTCAAGGCTTACTGGCTCCCACTTTTGTTCAGTTTGTGTCTTGAAAACAATTAACTAAAATTCTCACTTTGAGACAAAGCCAGGAAAAATAGGTTATTTCTTGATTATTTGCAAGTCTAATAGATTGTGTTGGGGGTTATCCATAGAGGGGCCTCACGAACCATTTTTCTATTGTCGGGTTAACGTGTGCTTCTAATAAGGCCAGACTAACTTGCCATTGATATTAGGGGCTAGTACCCTAACATAACCAGGTGGATTATTTTCAGATAGCAAGTAATAATGTTTAATTAAGCTTTGACTCTAGTAGATTGACAGAGGTTTCATCAAACATTTATTAAATGGTGGAGGTAGGGGTTGATAATGATTATTTTCTTTATCTGGTCATTGATTTCATCCTGTACTTTCCCAGCAGGTTGTATACTATGCCTTGAAAGTCCTCCCTCTTTTTCTTTAAGGGCCTGCTCAGCTGCCACTTCTTCCAAGAAGCCTTTCCTGTTGTTCCCAGCTGAAAGTGATCTCTCTCCCTCAGATTTTCTTATAGCATTGTTTCTGGATCTCTGCCTTGCTCCCCCATTCTGCCTCATGTCATACTTATTTGTGTACTGTGGCTGCATTACAACCAGTAGTTCTTTTAAGGTGGGGACTATGTTTTTTTCATCTTGGTATCCCCAGTGCCCAGCACATTACCTGGAATATTACAGCTACTTAATCCATATATGTTGAATTAATATTTTTAGGGATCACAAAACCTTTTAAGAATTTTAGAATTCTTGTTTCATACAAAATATAATTGAAGAACTCCAGCAAAAAGGAAGAATTCTCTTGAAAGTTAAGTATTTTTCTTAAGTAGAATTATGGGAAAAAATCTATTGAACCAATTTTTCTTAACGGACTGTACAGCTAAAAGTTTTGGAAGGTCTCCATCAAGAAAACAGAGTTACTCATCCAAAAATGAAAACTGTGGGGAAGAAAGTTTTGAAGACTTACTTTTAAAATATAAGCAAATTCAGTTGGAACTTGAATGTATTAATAAGGATGAAAAACTGGCTTTGAGTAACAAAGAAGAAAATATACAAGATGATCCTAAAATAATGAATTCTGAGGACCAAATAATTACAGAGAATGTCAGTATTATAAAGGACCCAGTAAAGGAAGTACCTCCTGAGGAGAAAAAACAGGTTAAAACTTTTCAGGCATTTGAACTGAAACCTCTCAGGCAAAAATTGACTTTACCAGGAGATAAAAACAGATTGAAAAAAGTGAAAGATGGAACCAAACAGCTTTGCCTAAAATCAGAACCTACAGAATCCAGTCAAGGTAACTGAATTGAATATTTCATTTGTACGGTACCACTCTGATGTAATCTTTTGTTATTTTATTTTAGAACAATTAAAGGAGGTTTGAGTCACCTCCTGCAATATTATGCAATTGATGGGTTGCATGCTTGTTGTTAGAGGACCAGCCTAACTAAATTCCTAGGGGCTCATCAACAAGTTGGTTTCATGGTGACAGTTTTTCAGCTGGAGCCCTCAAAGACTTGTCCGCTAAATAATAGAACGTGTTGCAGTCTGTGAACTATTAGTGTCATATTTTGTAACAACTTTTGTAGGTCGCTTAGTGTCTTAATTTGTATTTGTAGGCTTTTGCATTAGAATTTAAAAATATGGTATGTGGAAACTGGTTTCAATTTTATTCCCCTAAATTTAAAATAATGAAGAATAGTTTTTAATTAAGAACTTAAAAGATTTAACGGCATTGTTGGTGATTCCCAGGTTGGTTATCATAGTACATGTTTATATCTGACTATCTTAGGAACCAGTACTGGCATTTGCATGTAATTAAATTGCAATATTTGGCAGTTTCCATTTTGTTTGCAACTGGTTGTAGTCAGACTTTAAATAGGCAATGGCAGTTTATATCATATATCACTGTAGAGATGATTTTTAGTAATCTTGCAGCCTACCCTGAGCAGGTTGTGAAAGAAAACCTTTTCCTCTCTGTTCCTTTGCTGTTTATGTGGTTAACTGGTTACTTAACTTCTAAGAGACTTAAGGTCTGAACTTCCTCAGAGGTATTTGTATTTTAATAAAATCCTCAAAGGAATGAAGGAAGGGAGAGTAGAGTTTTATTGACCCTTGCTCCATAGTTACCCTACTTCTTATTTCCTACTCTTAAGTCTTTGCTAATGAGGTATACTTAGTCACAATCTGTGGAGTAACTGGAAAATATTCTAAGGACTATTTCTATTCTCTTTCCCCCATCCTCCTCTCTCACCTTTCCTCTCTCCTCTATCACCTCCCTTCCCTTTTTCTCTCTCTCCTTCCCCCCTTCCTTCCCTTCCTGCCTCCCTTCTCACCCCTAACCTCCTTTTTGTGGCTCTGAGGTCTGAATTATAGTACTTTGAGTAAGACCAACTTGAAGGGTTTTTTGTGACCTCAGTTGATGGGTTTCCTATGGCCTCAGTTTCTACTCCTCATTTGCTTTAATGTTTAAAAAAAATTAAAAATTAGCAGTACTACTTTAAGTAGTTTCTAATATGGCATTCTTAATATAATTCCCTTTTTTCATGGTGTCACAGTATATTTAACAAAATGAACAGATAAGAAACATAAAGATATATTCAAGCATTTGGATTCTTATCACAGTCCTCAATGTGTTGTCAAATAGAAATGACAAAAAATATGAAAATATGAAAAGAGTAGCTGGACCTAAGTATCCAGATAGGAATTCTATGCAATACAGTTTTGGGACCATTGAGGGGTTAGTTTCAGTTGAAAGAGAAAGATTCCAAACTGTCAAGAAAATGGAGACAAAAGATACTAGCAAAAAAAAAAAAACAAAAAACCAAACCACCAAGAAAATACCAATAACCATTCTGTCCATGTGGTCCCATCTTTACACAGTTTATGAGAATAAAATTTGCATGCATTGATGTCTTCCTTAATGAAGGTTTGATAAAGGAGTAGACCAGACTTTTGCAAACTGTGCTGCAGCAAGCCTCATCTTTACAGTCACAATTTAATGAAGGGTTAGAGAATACAAGATCCTGCTGTGCTTATTATTTCTTGATTTCTTTGATTTGGCAGAGCAAAAAATTGCCTTAAAGTCTCTTCTAAGAAGTTTTCTTCTGTGCGTAAATCAGTGTTACATAAGATTCCTTGAAGATAATAAGAGTTTTTTGGGTTCTTTTGATTATTATCAGATGAATCATAAAATAGATAAAAGTATGCTCACCAAAGGCATTTGATATACTGTCATGGAAGATGTCCAGCTTAGAGTACAAATTGAAGAATTCCTCATAGATGATGAGGTTTCTCCAGGTGTTCCTGTTTGTGGATTAAATTGTACGGATTCTATCAAGTGTTTTAATACTTCAGAGTATCCTAAACAAGATTCATAATCACTTGTTTGGTCTATCTACACTGGAGTAGTCCAACAGCTTATTGCCCAAATTATGATATTAGTATGGACAAGCTATAGCAATCAGTTTTAGTGCATTTATCCTGGACATGCATTTCTGATGGACGTTGAGTAAGCAGGAGGAGCCAAGTGGACTGGATTGCTTTTAGGAGCTAACTTTTCTGAAACAAAGTGTCAAGTTTTTTAACATTCTCAAACAAAGTGTCAAGTTTTTTAACATTCTCAATCTTCTCTTGAAGCTTCTATGACTCTTGAGTCATGAAAGTCTCTGAAGAATCAACACTGAGGGATGCCTTGTGGACTTGGGAGGGGTTTGTGGTGGGCATGAGTAGGCAACATGTTAACAACTAAGAATTAATCAAAAGTAGCATAAAAAAAAATTTTAACTAAAGTGATACATAACTAGAAAGAGTGAGGGATAACTGACCTATAGCCTGCATTGTTTATTAAAATCTCCAATATCAGGAGATCTAGAGAAAGAAACATTACCTGGGTCTCTTGTGGAGAACACATGGGTGGATGTGGAGGAGAGGCCCCTATGAAGTATAATCTTCACTCTGGGACAATACATACAATGTGCAGTGCATGAGATCACAAATTCAATGAAATATCCATAATGGAATCCTATGAGGAAGGTAGTATGTTGTTATTCCTACTTCACAAATGAAGGAACTTCTTTAAAAATTTCTATTGATGCTTTTAAAAAACATTTCTACCATTCCCAACCTTGCCTCCCCCCACCTTCCTAGAGAAAAAGCACAATGGCCATTGACTGATGCTTTGCCTTGTTCTGCACATATAGTATACCAGTTCAGCGCTGAGAGGTGGGAGACGTACTTCAGCAGTCCTGCAAAGTCAAGATTGGTGATAGCACTGAGTTATGTTGTCTTTCAGGGATATTTTTTTCTATATGTTATTGCAGTGATTGTGTTAATTGTTCTCCTAGTTTTTCTTAGTTCTGTTAAAGTCTTCAGTTTCTGGGTTATAGCTCTGTCATTTCTTAAGAGTGCCATGATACTCCATTTTATGCATATACTACAATTTTATTTAGCCAGACTCTCAATCATTGTTTATGTGTTCGGCTTCCACTTTTTAAATTTTACCCAATATTCTAACTACAGCCAGAGCTGGAACTTAAGTCCACATCTTATCTCCCAATCCCCCTACACTATCCATTTTATCTAGGTCCCTCAGTCTACTAGTTGCGGATTGTGTAGAATAAATACTTAAATATATGGAAGCAGGGGCCAACACTTTTTATTTAGTTCTTGAACTCTTGTTAAATTGTACATTGAAATCCACCTTCTTAGTTTCTAAAACTTAAAGCAGTTAATGATTTTAAAGTTTTTCTGTGGAATGTCTTAGTTTTTTCCTTTTCTGAATTTGATATCTAATGCTGGTTGGTTACTAATCCATATTCTACTTGAAATAAGTTTGATGGATTTGTTGCTAATGAGCAGTGCCCACGTTAGCAGTGGAATCATGTTTGGAACACAAATGCTTTACCATCTGCTTCTCTGTTCTACCAGTTTACCAGAAATCTGGGCCTAATCCTGGAAAATCTGGACATGTGTGTGAATGGATTTAGATTATAAAACTTTGCAGTGTATCTGCTTATGCTGTGTCTGCTCTGGGGATTAACGGAGGACTTTCTGAGATTTCAATTTAATATAGTCCCATATAGTCTGTGGGTGAATTAAATGCTCACATCTTCCAGGTGACAGTTTGCCCTAGTTTTGTTTTCTAAGTTTGTAAAATCTCTTAATGAAGCTGTCATGCCATCCTGGCCCCTTTCTCTCTCTCCCCCCCTCTCCGCCTCCCTTTCCTTTCCCTCTCTTCCCCCCCGCCCAGTGGTTTGAAAGTACTTATTTTAAGTCTAGAAGCAGTTTTAGGGCACTTTCTTTTTCTTTTCTTCCTTAAAGTACAACAAAATGGATCAAAACGTTAAAATTTAAAAATTGACCAGTATGTATTGTAGGAGTTTTTTTAATCTTTTATTACTAGCACTTCCTTTTAAGTGATGTAAGAGGCATAAGAAAACATATTTGGCCATTTGTTTTTATTATTGGCATTAACTTTAATGATCCCATAGTCTCAATACTGGCATAGAAAGCATTGTTTTTTCTGTAATTTTGTTGTGTACAACTGAAAATTCAGAAGTTGCTATCTTATTTTTAAGGATTAGAAGACAAAGAACAAAATTTAACGAGAAAGATTAGCACTTCAGATCTCCTTTCAGAAAAGGTAAGGAATTTGTTTTGTGTGGTTTGGAGTGATGTGGAAGCATTATTTATTGGATTGCTTTTCTTTTTGAGTCTTGTGAAAGAGAAATTTGGAGTCTCAGGGAGAAGGGATCTTTGAGGTCAAATAGCCAACCCAAGTAATTAAATAGGAATCCTCTCTTGACAACATCCCTGACAACAACAGGTCAACCTCAGCAACTTGACCTTAATTGATCAGAAGTACAGATCACATACACAGATCAATATCTCATAATGTACACTGTACAAATGTCTATCATGAATGCTTTGATGGATACGTACTTTTATTTTCCTTTCCATTAATTCTCATACTTACCTTTGCTCCATTTTGCTTATTATTTAGCTTGTTTACTTTGAAATCTTCTTTGTTTGAAGATGTCTTGGATTTTTTTATCTTTTAAATTTAAGACATATCTGTCTGAGATTCTGCTAGTTAGAGAGGGTAGGTAGCTCTAGGGAAAATATAAATGAACTCAGGGCTTAAACTTTTTGTTGGTGCTTAATTATAATTTATTAATAATGTGATGCATTGTGGTACAGATTTTGTCCCTCTGGAAATCTTTTCTAACTCTCTAAAACCTGGAGCTTTGGTGATTTCCATGGAAGTCTTTGAGTTAGTAATCTATGTAAATGTGTTTTATGGAGCCTCTCTCAGCTAGGTGTAAGATCTTGAACAAGCAAGCCATAATGGGCCTTTATTTCTTTGATCTGTAAAATAAGGGGTTGGGCTTAGAGATTATTTTCTAGCTTAAAAATTCTCTAGACCCAGGATAACTTTGGGGGAGAAAAGAGTTTTGAGCATATTTGTAACTGCCATTGAAATTTTTCTTCTGATAGTCATTCTAGCATTAGTTGTGAACCATGCCCAACAAGAAATACTTGAAGATGTAAAGGCCTTTAAGAAATAATTCACTTTCATTAAACTTTCTAATTTAGAAGGCTAACTAATGCCTCAACTTAGTGCAGAGATGAAATTTAAATGGAGTACCTATTTTGGGGTTCTGCACAATTTTCTAGGTTCTTGCCAGAGCAAGCTGAAACATTGTATTTGTATATGAAACCTGGGGTCTCAACATAAAAGAATTAACTTTTGTTTTCCAATTCAATAAAGGTTAGTTACAAAATAATTGCTTGATCTTCAGATAAAATAATAGCATCCCCTTTCCTTTCTGAGGGGAGAGTCTAAGGCTTCCACAGCAGTTTGCAGAACATAAAAAAAAATTGCAGACCAAGTGGAGAGTCAGTTGTCATGTGGTAGTTTATAAATGTTTCCCCTCAAAATTACATAAGATTTGCTATTTTCTTTATATTTGATAGAAAGAAGTGTTAACGCCTTCCATTTGTGAAAAGTCATGTAACAAGTCATTGCTGATTAATTTTCAAGATTTTTGGAGGACAAATACCATAATAGTCTGAATATAGTCTGAATTCCCTAAAAGTGTGTGTGTGGGGGAGTTGTAGGTATAAACTGAAAATATCATTGATTATAGTGTGTACTTGGGTTTTATGTAAACCAGAGTTGGGTCTGTCTATATTTGGAACAAAGGCCGAGTATAAATACAAGATAGGATCAGAATTCTGGACGAACATAATCCAAAATATGTCCTGAAGTGTTTTGAAAACATTTATTCTCTAAGGCAGATCAATTTCATACATTTCGAGTTGTTTTTCTGTGAGAAAATTGGGATTTCAGAAAAAAAGAATTTTCCAGTTGTTCCAGGTCCTGTCAGACAAGAAGAGGTCTTTACGACTTGGAAGGAATTTATTACATGCAGTGGAATTGTGTTTGGATTTTCCATTATTACTGGCATCTTACTTTAATAGCAAAAGACATTTCCTGTAGGTCAAAGGCCATCAAGCAGGAAAGGGATCCTGATACATTATGTAATCTAGTTTTTCTTTTTCCAGGTGAAAGATACTGAGCCCCAGAGAAGTTAAGGGATGTCTTGTCATAGATAGTAGCAGGGCTGAATTTGAAATCAGTTCTTTGATGCTAATTGCAGTGCTCTCTTTACTATAAATCAAGTTTTTAGCCCTAAAAAGAAAAAGTGAATGTTTTAGTGATATTGAGGTGTGTGTGTTCATCCTTCGTTGCTGAAGAAGACCATGCCATCAGAGAAATGATGACATGACTTGCACTTGACTTTGTTTTGAGTGAGGGAGGGCTGTGCAGCACACCAACCTCACTTCCCCTCCAGAGCCATCTGAATCCAGTGACCAGGTATTCATCAGGATGACTGGAGATGACCCAGGATGAAGCAATTGGGGTTAAGTGATTTGCCCAAGGTTACACAGCTAGTGAGTGTCAAGTGTCTGAGGTGAAATTTGAACTCAGGTTCTCCTGACTGCTGCACTCATGCTCTATACACTGTACCACCCCAGTGCCTCATTTTATAGATAAGGAAACTAAGATGAGATAGATTAAGTACTTGAGGATGGGATTTGACCCTAGGACTGTCCTGACTTCCATTCTCATGCCCTTTTTACCATACTACACTGCCTGATATATTTGGAAAGCAGAATTTTCATTTTCTGATCTCTTAAACCTGCTATCCAGAATATGAGGATGTTTTTACAGAATTCACCTCTTAGGAATAAGAAAATCTACACTGAATATTCTTTGACCCTATAAAATAAGCCTTTCTCAATAAAAAACATGTACGTATAAAACTAAAGCAAACTGTCCTGTGCTACAAAGTACAATGGGATTCAATGCAACCAAATCTTTTTATCTTGGATCTTGTGAGACTTGGATACTAAATATTCTATAGCAACTTATGTCACTTTGCAGTTAGGGTGATGATTTATGCAAGTTTTAAAATGCAGGTGAATTACTGATGTTGGATGTTTTTCTCTACCGTTCTGTTGAAAAAAGTACCATCTTTCAAGTAGATCATTTCCAAATGATGAAATCAGTGATTAAGAAATAAAAAACTACCATCTGATCAGTTTTACTTAACACAAGTGTTTTGGGATATGTAATATAGATCTATAAAAGTTTTTTGTTTTTTTCAAACTTCTGTAAAAAATTTAAAATGTAATAGGAAAAATATCTTAAAGTTAGCATTTTTTAAAACTATATTTGAATTTTTCTTTGTATAGGGTATTTGTTTTGAGGAAATACCTACAATGCAGATTGATACTTGCTCTTCAATTTAAAAATTTTTAGTTTATAATCTGCCTGTGGCACTTGGAGGTATTGACCCTATTTGTTGAAGTTGGACTTAACCCAGCTCTATCAGATCAACACTTTTGTGCCATGCTGCTTCTCTATTTGGATTATGAAGACTTGTAATGTGATGTGGAACCTAAATATTTTGCTATGATAGGTGATTTTTTGGAGTTAGCAGTGAATTTCTCACTTTTTCACCTTTCTGCTTTCTTCAAAGTTGCCAGCTAGGGCACATGCTCACATCACTTTTTCAGGGAGCAGTGACATCCGTGACACAATTGGGGAAATCTGACTTCCCTTAGTAGCACTTCAAAATGTACTTGGAAGAGTGACATCAATTGTAGTAGCATTGTAGCCTAAGACTTGGAAATAAAGAGGTCCTTTTAGGAGGCTTTGTACCTTTTCTTTACCTTTACCTTCTTCTTTACTGGTATCCTCTATATACTTTTTCAAGCTTTTTACTCCTTACTCCTTTCCCTGTGACACTAGTCTCTTTACTATTCCTTATCATATACTCTTACTGATGACTGAGCATTTTCACTGGCAGTTCTTTTGCCTGGAATTCTCTCTTTCCTCACCTCTTCTGTCTCAACTGACTGTCTTCTGGTGCCAGTTAAAATAATATTTTTTGCAAGAGTTATTAGTCAGTCTCTCTGGTAGTGCTAGTGCCTTCCTTCAAAGACATAAGTCTCCAATTTATCCTGTTTATATCTCACGCATACATCGTTGATTAGACTATTAGACACATTGGACTATGAGGACTTTGGGAGCCAGGGACTGCTTTTGTTTTTTGTTTACCTCTCCTTGTGCTTCCAAGCACTTAATTCAGTACCTGGCAGGTAAGTAGGTGCTTAATACATGCTTTGACTTTTAACTATTTCTTCTGTGGATACCATTAATGATACCATTTTGGCCCTCCTGGAAAGACAAGAGTAAAATTTTTTTCTAACTTATTTCTTGAGCATTTTTTTGACTTATTTACACTTAGTTTAGGGGTTCTTGGCTGTTATTTCCCCTTTCCTGCTTTTTTCTTGGGTTCATTTAAAAAGACTAAGGTGAAATATTCTATTGTATATAATTTAATTTTCCAGTTTTTTTATTATGGGAATTAAATGTTTCTAATTAAATTTATATAATACATAAAAACATCCTTAAACAACAGATTTCTTGGAATTTGTATTTAATGTTGCTTAAAAGTAGACTAAAAGTTGGAAGAGTTAGGAAAATTTTATTACCTTGAAAGAATAAGCTTTTTGCGGGGGAGGAATATTGGTGGGGGGGCCAGGATAGTGGCAGTAATATTTTGAAATGTTGAAAGAAATTTTGTAACTGCATCTTTCTTGTTTTTAAAGAAACTTGGAGAAGATGAAGAGGAGCTCTCTGAGTTGCAGCTTCGCCTGCTGGCTCTTCAGTCGGCCAGTAAAAAGTGGCAACAGAAAGAACAGCAGGTGATGAAGGAGAGCAAAGAGAAGTTGACAAAGACGAAAACGATTCAGCAAAAAATTAAAACCAGCACAAAAACGCATTCAGCCAAAAAAGTTAGCACTACAGGTGATTTTATTTTTATACAAACATCTTTTCACTGAATTCTTATGATTAAGCTTGCCAGATACCAGTTTGCAGAATATGTGACAAACTTACTGGGTCACAAGGAGGGGTTACACAATGGTTATGCCTTCTAAAAAGTTGAGGTTTGAAAAGGGCATTGAGGTAGAGCTAATTTTGGTAGCCCATTATTGTTTTTTTTTTTTAACTTTCTCTGAAAAGCCTAAACAAAAGTCACTTCTGTATGTAGTGGTACTTAAATATTTTTTAATAAAACATATTTTAAAACAGTTTTCTCCATTAAAGCTAAACAGGCCTTGAGAAAACAGCAAACAAAGGCATGGAAGAAACTGCAACAGCAAAAAGAACAAGAAAGACAGAAAGAGGAGGATCAGAGGAAACAGGCTGAAGAAGAGGAGAGAAGAAAAAGGGAAGAGGAAATCCGGAAAATCCGAGATCTCTCAAATCAAGAGGAGCAGTACAATCGGTTCATGAAGCTAGTAGGGGGAAAGAGGAGGTCAAGAAGCAAAGTAAGGCATCATCAGTCTTGGCACGAGAGGGGTTTCAGGCCTCTCAGGAACAGGAGACCACTACTAACCCTTTAACGTGCCTGCCACAAGTGCCCTGCATGCCCCGCATGCGCAGGTGTAGGCCAGCGAGATTAGTAGTGCATCGCATGGGCTAGAGTGCAGGGAAATGGAGAGGTGAAAAGGAACCCTTTTCCAGAAGGGTTACAGATTAGGGTGGGTTAAGAGAAGACAAGGAAAGAAATGTTGCTAAGGTTGAGTTAGCATTTACGCAAGGAGGCTCTTTGGTTCTTTTTTTTTTTTTAGTTTAACCATAGATCTACCATAGAAGGCATGAATACATGAATGTGTGGAATGCTTTCCATTGCAGAGTTTTGACTTCTCATTTGTAATCTTTTAGGTTTATGTCTTAGTGTTTATACATACATATACATATATATACATATATGATACACACACACATATATATACTCAGTGCCTATCCAAATGTAGTGCAGACTGGTAAAAAAAAACAAAACGTGTTTTACTAAATTTTGGCTGGTGTCTTGAGGAAAATAAACATCCTATAAAATATTGACAAAATGTCATTCATTACCAAAAACTCAGATTTAAAACCAACAAAAGGGTTTTTTTGTGGATATACACGCACAATTCAAATTTCACTTAATATATTTTATTCCTAAGGAATTAGAATTGGTGAAGTTGTATTAAGCTCAATTTTCTAATTTTAGTATGTGGAGAAGAAATGAACTGTGTTCAGTTATCAGTTTCTGGTTGAGTACACAAAGGTTAAAGACAGAGTCATGTAATAGTCATGTCATTTTAAAGAAGTGTGCAAATTCATGGTTTTTGGGAACTTTGGAGAAATTTGCTAAAAATCCTGGCTCTGTAGGTGGTTGACTTGGCTTCACATTCTTTCTTGGACATTAATTTGTTTGTGATCTCGGGCAGATCGCTTGCTTAAGTTTTCTCTGTAAAATGAGACAAATAGTCTTTCAGTCATTTTAAGCTTTAGAGCCATGTTGTGACTTAATGTAGTTCTTACTGATCATGCCTTTCAGTGTAACTCACAACATCTTTGTTATTAGAATGAATTCTCATTAAATTAGGGGAAGAAATGCCTGTCTGATGTGTGTGTGTATGTATATATGTGTACACACATACGTGTTCCTACTTACTGCCTCCCCCTAAATATTTGTAGCTATTTCATTATTATTAATATTTTATTTTACCTCTATATTTTACCTAGTGTGTGCATGTGTGTGCAAATGTATGCATGTGTACGTATATATATGCATATGTTTTACTTAAGACAAAGACATCTTAAAGGCGTTATAAATTGAAGAAAACATTCTCTTGTGTTTAGTCTTCAGATACAGACCTGAGAAGACCCTTAGATAAGCAGTCTATCGACAGTGCTGGAGGCATCTACCAGTATGACAATTATGAAGAAGTTGCGATGGATACAGATAGTGAAACTAACTCTCCAGGTAAAGATTTTTTTTAATGGGCTTTTTCTTGTACCTTTGAAGTACAAAACAGAAAATTTTTATTTAACCAGAAATTTTGGAAAGAAATGCAGAGTTGTTCAAAATCAATAGTCTTCAATGGGTTAGTATAACCAGTAGGATTTTCAGCATGTTCTAAAGACACCTTTTACTTGAAACAACAAATGTTTTTATAAGTTGTCCCAATATTAAATAGGTCATACTTATACTTGAGTTTGTTGTATTTGAGCCAAAGGTAAGAAACCAAAGGATTGTGCCAGATAGTTGAACTGCTGTTTAGAGGAGTACCCTAGGAGAGACAGATGTGATAAGTCCATTTTAATTTTTAATTTTCATTTTAATTTATGTTATGCAAAATTCTGCCTAGCAATTACTGTACATTTAGAGTACTTTGTACTATAGTTCATCAAGAGAAGACAGTGTTCTTTCTAAGTCCAAAGCCAACAGAATAGACATTTATGTGATTATTTCAAAGTATTTCCTACTGGCATTTTTGGATTCTATTAGACTTTTGGATCCCGAGGATAGATATGGAAATGATAACTCAGAGCTTTATTAAACTAGGTGATTGCCCAAAATTATATAACTAGGAGGTGGCAGATTTGGAACTAAAAAGTTCAGTCTTTAAACTCCTGTTCTGAGGCTCCTCTCATTAGGCCAAGCTAACTCCCTGTCACTTATTTAATTCCTTAGTTTCTTTCAGTGTAGTGAGGGAATAAGCATGTTTGCTAGAATACTGTTGTTCTTCTGTGGCATCTTTCTGGTATGCTCAAAGTAGTGGTATTTTTTTGTCTTTTAAGTAAAAAGGCAAATAATACTATTTTGGTACTAACTACTGTGTTGTGGAGCTATGTAGAGAGCCGAAGTGTTCATTCAGCATACATTTTTTTTTGAGAGCCTACACAGTGCTAGGAAATGGATAGATATAAACAACATAGATCTTGTCCTCAAGAATCTTAGTCAGATCAGGGAATGGTGGGTGGAAATAACTAGTGGAGAGAATGAATATGAGATTTAGTCAGAACCTAGGCTCACATACCCTCTATGGATGCTCATCTCATCTTCCCAGGGCCTTATACTTTATACTTTGGCTCCCTGGGCCTAATTTTCCTCTTCTATTAAACATATTCATCAGACATTTACTGTGTGACAGTATTTGTGCTGAGCATGGGAGATACAGAGATGGGAGGGAGGGGGAAGGATGAGGGCATGCTGCTTTATAACCTTGAGCATCTACTGCGTACCATACCAACTCTTAAAAATCCGAGAGGCACGGATATTGACCTGGTGGGCAAAGGTGACAGACTGCACAGATGAACTCTGGGAGCTCATTTCTCCCCTGTTATCTCACCAGATAGGTAGAGAAGTGAAGTTTGTTACCTCTTGGTTATAAATAAGGCTTGTACTGGAAGAGAGTTGCTCTTTTAAGTGAATTTTTAAGTTTAGATTAACTTTTGACTTGGTGGACTTAGGAGAATGAAAAAGGAGAGTGGGGGGGAACATTGATTTATTTAGCAAAATGAATAAAGAGGAGGGAATGTGATAAGGAAATGAGAGTAGAAAACATAACAAAACACCATCTAAAAAATATCAAACCTATGGAGTTTTTTTCCTTTGTCATCAACTGTAAGATATACTAATTAGTAGTGAAAGTAAAGGGCATAGTTTATATAAAAGAGAGTGTTAGTAATTTGTCAAAACATAGGCAACAGGAAGAAATGAGCAAATAGACTATGGTCTCTTCAGATTCCTTCTAGCTCTAACAGTGTTTGAATTGTGATATGAGGACAGGTGAGGGAAATGCCATGGCTGGATCCCGGGAAAGGGTTGTGAGAATTTTAAGAGGGGAGCTACCACTCTCACCTCTAGAAGAGGATATGAGAGAAAGTTTCAGTGAAGGCAGGTTCTGGTTGATCTCAGAAAGCAGTGTTGGGCAGGGCAGAGAGGAGAAAAGGGGGACCAAGTCAGACCACTAGTGTCAGTCTTCTGTTATTTGGGAAAGAGTTTAAAAGATGGAGTTCTTGGGTTTAAAGGGCATCTTTCTTGGATAAAAATAAATTTATGCTTAGCTTGGTCTCTGGGAGATTTACCTTTTATGATTACCTTTTATTAAGTTAAACATCTTAAAATTATTTTCTGTTAGAATATTTCTGTAATAAAAGTGTTTACAATAATTGAATATGTTCTGTTGCAGCTGCTTCTCCAGTACAGCCTCTTTTCTTCCCTGAGTGTTCATTGGGCTATTTTCCTCCGTTACCACCTATTTCTTTGCCTCCACCACCTCAGGTTTCAGTAAGTCAGCTTTTGGTACGTTTTACTTCATTCCTTTTTATCTTTTCAGTCAAAAGATTTTCATTTATATGGAAAAGTAAACAACTAAAATGCCATTTTATAATGAATGTATATTTAAAATGGAATTACTGAAAACAGGCAGTGTTTATTCATGTATATATTCTATATTCTTGAGTATGACTGCAGGCAAATTTATCGATAGGTCATTCTGCGTCACTTTTTAAGCCTATTCTGGCTTCTTTATAGCTTGTGTTGGTATACTTTTGGATATTTCTTTGCAGTTCCGCTGGTTTGTGCTAAGAAAATAGAAATTGGTTTTGAGATTACCTGAGCAAATAAATACTTGTTTGAATGAAATTGTCATTCCAAAACTGAATCAGAATTTTGGATTATCTGAACCTTTACTCGTACTTGTTGCACAGAAAACTGATTGAGTGTTATGTTTCCAAAAAGTGTTGAGATCATAGATTACAAATTTAATTATATGTGTCGTCTGTTTTCGGGAAAAAATTTTGCGTGTGTCTTTGCTTTTACATTTCCATTAATGCCCACTGAGTTATGTAGTGAAGATTTTTCAAAACCAAATAGTTCATTGAAACCAATGAATACATTGTGTCGAGTAGCTTATAAGCATAGATACATTACTCCACCTCTTCAAAAAAAAAAAAAAAGAGGAAAGTTGACTTTGTCTTTGCTTCTCTGGGGCCAAGTTCTTAGTCTTTCTAATTACACAACTTCATTTCAGTGTAGTCATTGTAGTTCTGCTTACTATGTTTTGCATCAGTTCACGTAAATCTCTCCAGGCTTCTGAATTTATATTCATCATTTCTTCTGGCACAATACTATCCCATCGTATTTGTGTACCACAGTTGGTTTTTATCCATTCTTCCCCACTTGATGGGCATCTACTTTGTTTCCAGTTTTTTGCTTCCATAAAATGGCACATGTGAATATTTTGTCATATAGGGTGTCTTTCTTTTTGACTTTGATCCACTTGTGGTATATATTCAACAGGGAGGAAGGTCAAAGAGTCACTTTTTTGGCATAATTACAAGTTGTTTTTTTGAGCAGTTGGACTGGTTCACAGTCCCATCACAGTATATACTAGTTCATATGTCACCCTGCAGCCACTCCAGCAATGACTATTTCCATCTTTTGTCTTTACCATTTCGCTAGGTGGAGGTGAAATCTCTGGGTTTTAAATGGCAGTTCACTTATTAGTGATTTGTTAATTATTTACAGTTTCTGTGAATTGTTTATAGCCTTTGATTACTTACCTTTAGGGAAAAGGCTTTTGGTCTGTTATGTTTGTCTTTTTGTCTAAGTATTTGAGTATCTGACTTCTATCAGAAATGATTGATAAACATATTTTTACCCAATTGCTAGCTTACCTTGTCATAGCTTCATTGATTTAGTTAGTTTTGGTTTCATAATTACTTGTGTTGTCTTCAGGAGTTTGTCATTGGAAGCTGTTCTGATATTTAATAATTTCCACAGAAGAAGAAAATGAGGTTCAAATTTCTGTTTTCAAGATTTTTAAAATTATAAAATATTTATAATTCCTGAGTTTTTTTTTATTAAGACACTGATTTTTGCCTTAATTTTTTTCCTGATTTTTATCTAATTTCTACCATGGTACCTTGGCACAGAGAACTGTAAGCACAGTCTTATTTTATTTGTGTTAAATTCTGTCTTCCAGAATTTTGAGCAGTCTTGTTTTAAGGGTCAAGTTCTAGCTTCCAAAATTTCTCTTATTTTGGACTATGTGACTCAAGGAAAGTCAAGCCCTTATTTAGTTAACTTTTATTTTAATATCTATACAAAAATTTTAATGCAAGACTCATGGTTATATAAAAGAATGAGAAAAGAGCAGCCCTCTAGGGCAGCGTAATGTATAGCCAGCCAGAAAGAAGGAGGAACAAGCACCTCAGTGTCGCTCACTCTTGTGTGATAATATACTATCTTATTTTATCTACATAGATTTATATACACATAGCTGTCTGTCTATCTAGGCACACATATGTATATAGTCTTGGTTGATCTTTCCAAAATCCTCTTAGTTTAGGACCAGATCTTTGAATTTGCTTCCTCTTCTTAAGTGTTGCAGAAGATTGATTTAGACAATAATTAGTTTAATTAGCAAACATTTATTAACCACTTAATGTTCTAAGTGCTGGGGATCCAAAGCAATGAAACAGAAATGCAACAGTTTCTGCTCTGCTCTTAAAGAGCTTATGTTCTTTTTGGATATTATATGTGTATAGATAAACAAGTTCAGAGTAATGAGTGGGGAGAAAGCACTAAAGGAGAGGAAGGGATCAGGAAAGACTTCTGAACAGCCACTGGAATTCCTGAGTGCTTTTAACACAAACTGAAGAAAAGTTCTCTTTTTGTAACTGTTACAATTAAATAAATTTGGAGCTCATATAGACCTTTGTGAATGCCATTAAATACAGTCTGTAACTAAGGAAGCAAGATCTCTTCAGAATTCCCTAGAGGGAACATCCATTTTCCTTCCTTTCCTCTACATATTCCCCAGTGCTCCTCCCTCCTGACCTCTATGGCTTTTTGTGAAGCTCCTATATTGTAGCTGGAGAGAATCTCTGTTCACCCTAATTGAGCCCCTCCTTTCTTAGATATTTGCTTTGGTGGATGGTAACATCTTCAATCTGCATTGGGGCTGTGAGGGAATGGAGTGAGGCTCTGCTTTATCTCCCTCCTCAGCTTAACTGTCTTCCTCATAGTTTTAGGGAGTAAGAGAAGTTGTAGAGCCTTTAGCCCTTAAGTAAACTAGGTACATTAAAGTTCCAGAGTAATGTGCCAGGAGGAGCTTTTAATCCAGATTAAATGGGTGGGTGAGAGAAGTTTTAAATTCTCCATTTAAGACAATCACACCCAGAACAACAATGATCTAAAGTTCTTTCTCTATTAAAAGTGTGCTAGTGCTTATCGTTTGCTATTTGCTAAATCCTTTTTTCTTTCTTTTTAGGCTATGCCTCCTTTGAACCAGCCTTATGTTGAAAGTATTTGTGTTTCTCTTGAGCTTCCTCCCCCTCTCCCTCCTCTGCCACCCCTTCCTCCAGAGGACCCCGAGCAGCCTCCCAAACCACCTTTCGCAGACGAAGAGGAGGAGGAAGAAATGCTGCTTCGGGAGGAATTACTTAAATCTCTAGCGAATAAGAGAGCCTTTAAATCCGAGGTAACTTTACGCTGTGAACCTCCAGGTGGCGGTGTTGAGCCAAATTAGCTTTGTTTTTTCATTTCACTCTTTATTTGGAGTTGACTATTTTCATTGAAATTGGAATGAGTCTAATACTGATAACAATGTAGATATATTTAAATGTTACGTGATTTTTTTCCACTTAAAGATGAAAACTTACATATTTTATTTCCTTATTTAGGAAACATCCAGTAATAGTGGACCACCTTCTCCTCCAGTTCCCAACAATTCTCAGCCTGTGCCAAGAAGCAACCTTTCAATAGTCAGTATTAACACTGTATCTCAGCCTAGAATACAGAACCCCAAGTTTCACAGAGGACCTCGTCTTCCACGTACAGTGATATCGGTAAAAAATAGCTTAATCTTTTTAAAAATAAACTACCAAAATGTATATTTAGAGATTTTTTCTGAAATACCAAAATTGGGAAAATTTTGCTATTGTTTCATGAAGTTAGCTAACTTCTTAAGGTTAAGATTGCTAGTAAATGTGGTAGTAATGTGCTTTTCTGTTCAACTGCTTAGAAACTTTGTTTTGGGAATACTTTCCTTAGTGATCAATAAAAGACTTAGAATTTTGTTTGTACACAATGACCATATGAGCTTGTAGTGATTTGTAGACCACCAGATGAGGTCAGCTTGGGGTTTCAGGTTAGGAGAAGTAAAATGAATAGATGCTTCATAATTACTCCCCTTTGCTGTTTTCTCTTCTAAGCCACACATACAACCGAGATGATTCAAAGAAACTTTTAGGTTGGTTTAATTGACTTCTTGCAAAGTTGATTGTGGTTCTTCCATGTGAAACAGACTTTTTCCCAAATGAATCATCTGTGTATGTGTTATGTTAGAGGTTTTATAGAAGAAAAGTAAGAATAATTATAGCTGATATTTATATAGTGTTTTAAACAAAGCACTTTACACTTTTGTTACCTTGTTTTATGCTCACCACAGTATTATGAGTTAGGTACTTGGTACTATTCTCATTCCTCGGAAGAACCAGCTTAGGGAAGGAAAAGTAGCTTGACTGTATGGTTACATAGCAGGTAATAATATCAGGGCCCAAGTTTTTCCTGTCTGTTAAGTCTAGATAATTTGAAGATAATTTTGGTCTGCAGGTGTAAAGGGAGAATAGAAATAACAGTTTAAATTGAGTAGAAGCAGAATGTAGCAGTCACCTGGTTTAGCATTAAGAGAGAACTGGATTGGAGTCATGTTACTTTATTTATCTGTAAAGTTAGGATACCTGAATGACTTATTTCAGGTGATTTTAAGTGAGTCTCTGGCTAATAAATTTTATTGGGCACTTTACAGAAATATCACTTGAATAGCTTTTGGGAGACTTTTGGATTCATTTTTTTTTATTCTGTAGTAGGACCTATGGCATTAACCATATATACAAGAATTCATTTTTTTTTTTCCAGTTACAAGCTGGCAAAGTACTGTTTGCTTGTGATTTGAAATACTAAAGAACTTCAGATTATTCGTACAGCATAGCAAAAGATAATGGTTTTGGTTAATTACATGTAAATCCTTAAAACTTTAGGGGGTAATGGATATTTTTTGTAAGGGTTGTACTTTTGTTTAAAATGGGTTAATAATTTTTTGGTAATAGATAATGTATAAGTTGTGGTAAATCCACAACTGAATGGAAAGGTTTTTAGGGAATATAACCAGGACAGGTTGAGATAGGGTTAAATGAAAGCTACGTATCTTATCTTAAGCTGAAAGGACTAAAGTAAGATGATTAGAAGTTACAGGGTGGTAGATTTCATCTAACTAGGAGAGCTACCCTAATATGGAATAGGTTGCCTTGTGAAGTACTTAGTTCTCTGTCATTGAGAGTCACAAAGCTGAAACTGGATGACTCTTAGGAATTTTATAAAAGAGACTGGTGATTAAGTTATGGTTTTGAGTTGTGTGACATCTAAGGTCCTTTCTAACTTCTTAGTGAGTATGTGTCTATTCTTTAGAGAAGAAACATTTATTACCACTAACAAATGTATTATATTTACAGCTTCCTAAACATAAGTCAGTGGTGGTAACACTAAATGACTCTGATGATAGTGAATCTGATGGGGAACCCTCCAATTCAACGAATAGTGTCTTTGGAGGATTGGAATCCATGATTAAAGAAGCAAGACGAACTGCAGAGGTAAGTGGGATGGTGGAAGGAGGAAGAAATGATGATCTATTTGACCCTTTAAAGAATAACGATATTTTTTTTCCTGTGAATTAGGTGCTCTAATTCTTAAGATATATTTTTGATGGATTAAAACTTAGAGATATTAAATATTTGCATTGTGAGAAATTCAAAAGAAATACCCAGAAGTTGGGATCTTATTTATAATTGATCGTATTCTCAAAAATAACAAGTCTTACTGTTTTCCTAAAAGAGTCTTATTTAGAAAATAAGTATGTTACTGTGCTAAGAGGTAATGTTTTATTTAGAAAAGTTTTCCTACTTACAAACGTTCCATCTGTTTCTGTGTTTGTAATTGGGAGTATGTTCTACTTGACTTCATTCAAAATGTTTTTCGTAGGCTTCAAAACCAAAAGCACCACCAAAATCAGAAAAGGAAAATGATCCTATGAGAACACCAGAAGCTTTACCAGAAGACAAAAAGATTGAATATAGACTATTAAAAGAAGAGATTGCCAGGTGAGTAGCATTGTTATGCAGTTAGTTTTTTTAAGTATTTACTATTTTTAAAAAATGGTCTACTTTAAATATGGAAGCCTGTGTGGTACATGATTGAAGAAAATTTTTCTCTTCCACCCAGGTTAAATGTTATTTATACCCATCACCCAGGAGGGGGAGCCAGATAATCACATAGAGAAGTGAATATGTTTCTTTCTTGTTTTGTTTTTTTATACCACAGTGAGGAAACACTATAGAACAAAAATAAATAGGAGTGAGTAACATTTTGAATTCCCCAGCAACTGATACGGTGCCTGCTACCCAGGTGCCTGAAAATGCTTGCTTACTTGCTTGTTCACCAGGTACTAAGGAGGCTGTCTCTGATTATTCGAATCAGGGCTTATTTTTTTAATATTTATGTTTTTGGTGTATTGTTTAGTGTGTATACGCTAAAGTTTTTACAAACTTAAATTGTTGTAAAGTTTTTATTTACTCCATATTCCTCTACTTTCTAATTTTGATTTTTAGAGTAATGGTGCACTCTTTTTATTTGTTACTTTGATTTTAGTCGAGAGAAACAGCGTTTAATAAAATCAGATCAGCTGAAGACAAGCTCATCATCTCCTGCCAACTCAGATGGTGAAATTGATGGGGTTGGTAGAATAGCAATGGTTACTAAGCAGGTGACTGACGCAGAAGCAAAACTTAAGAAACACAAGTAAGTCTTTTATCATCTTCAAATAATAATTTGAGGACAGCTGGAGAGGAGGTTTTCTGTTGTGTTTTGTTGAATTGTTACTGTGTTTCACAAGCAGAACTTATACTAATGAAATCAGAGGCTCTGTTAAAAAAAATCTAAGGGGCTTCCCACAAGGAAAAATCCTTTTACCAATACAGATTAACATTTGCCGTGCAATTTTGTTTTAGAGATTTGCCCCGGGCACTGAGAACTTAAGTGATTTGCTGATAGTCACATTGCTAATTTGTGTCAGATAGAAGTAGAGCTAGAAACTTGTCCTCCTGATTCCAAGGCCAGCTCGTTATTCACTTTTATCACATTGTTTCTCTCTTATTGATAATATGTTGAAACTTAAAATGATTGAGGTCTTTTAGAACAGTTTTGGATTTAATTGAAAGAATTACTTCACAGAAGAAATCCCTGTAAAGGATTTGTTCTATAAAACTTGAACTTAGTCAAAAGGCCACACCCAAGGACCTAGAATCATGAATCTATTATAAGTAGCTTTTACTTGTTCTTTATTTCTTTATTTTTAGTCTTCAACATTTTATTTTTATAAGATTTTGAGTTCTAAATTTTCCTCTCCCTGAGAGAGCATGCAATCTGATATAGACTGTACATGTCCAATCATATTAAACAAATTTCCATATTAGTCATGTTACAAAAAAAGAATCAGAACAAAAGGGAAAAAAATACAAGAAAGAAAAAACAAAAAATAGTATTCTTTGATCTGTATTCAGGCTCTCTAGTTCTTTCTCTGGATGTGGATTGCATTTTCCATCATGAATATAAGCAGCTTTTAAAAAATGGATATTTAATTTGCTATTACCAGTATTGTCTTGCTTTTCCCTTGTCCACTTGCTTCTAAATGTTTCATTGATGCTTCTTTTGTCTTTTTGTATCACTTATCACTTAGTACCTCTCTATTTTGAACTCCTTCTCTTCTTACCCTTTCCCCCTGTCATCCCCCCAAAGCAAAACAGATGTGTTCAGGATGATTGTGTCCAAAAGTATATCTCCTGAGGGGTGGGAGGCATACTTTATCGTCGTTTTGGAATATTGTTGGTCATTGAGCATTGATCGTAGTTGTAGGTGTCAGATTTGTTTTCTTTTACAGTGTTATCATTGTAAGGCTTTTGTTTTTGTTTTGTTTTGTTTTTTTCTTTCTCGAGGTGGTTGAGATTAAATGATTTGCCCAGGGTCGCACAAGTGTCAGATGTCTAACTTGAACTCACTCCTGACTCCTTGGCCATGCTATATCCACTGCACCACCTAGCTGCCCCTGTCAGTTCTAATAGTTGAATTTATTTGACAGTGCATCTGTCCTCCCCTCCCAGTTTTCTCTGAATTTATCCTTTTTGTCATTTTTCATGGTGCAGTAATAATAACAACCATAATTGGTTCATCTGTCGTTGAATTGATAGATCTCCAGCTTGTTTCCAGTTATTTGTTATAGCAAGAAGTACTGTAAATACTTCTGCACGTGTCAGTCCTTACCTCTGTCTTGGATCTCTTGTGGAGGTGGGGAGTAGGGTGATATATTGCTGGTAATAGTATTGCTGGGTGTAAAAGGGATTCACAGTTTATGACTTTCTGAGTATAGTTTCAAATTGCTTTTTCAGAATGGTTGTACCACTTAGCCCACCAACAGTACATGTCCCCATAGCTTCTTAGATAATTGTTGTTTTCATTTTTTGGTTATCTGTATCAATCTGATGATTGTGAGGCAGAACCTCAGAATTGTTCTAATTTGCATTTCTTTTGTTGGTCATTTACAGCATTTTTTCACTTAGACCTTAAGTCAGAAAGGCTATTTTTGAAGGCTTAAAAATTTCATTATAAAGCGTAAGACTATGAAATCTCCATTTATTCTTTTGTTTTAATCCCTAGATGGTTAACTAGTTGATGTACACTTTGTGCCGTGTAGTCTCTATGTTCTTTCTTGTGATACTATTGGTCTAATTCTATTTTTCCCCCCCGTTTAGACTTCTCCTGATGAAAGATGAGTCTGTGTTAAAGAATCTCTTGCAGCAAGAGGCTAAGAAGAGGGAATCTGTTAGGAATGCGGAAACAAAGATTGTGAAACTCACAGAACAGCTTCAAGCAACTGAAAAAATCCTTAACGTTAACAGGATGTTTTTAAAAAAGCTTCAGGAACAAGTAATACTACATTTTGGGCTTAAAACACCTATAATTTCACTTTTGCTTTATGCCCTCAGTCTGCAACACACTTTGTTTCTCACCGGGTCCAGAGACCCTTGTAAATTCAAATAGAATTTACTTGTCTTCATTTTAAAAAGAAAGAATTCCCACTAAGTATATTCAGCCCATAAACCACATTTCATTACATACAAAAATCTCATTTATAATCAACTTAAAAGTTTCTCGAATTGAAGAGGCTGTTTCTTCAAAGGTACATTTTTCTTTAATAGGTTTTTAGAAAT
The DNA here is from genome assembly GCA_023548195.1 of Bettongia penicillata ogilbyi. Taxonomy (NCBI): domain Eukaryota; kingdom Metazoa; phylum Chordata; class Mammalia; order Diprotodontia; family Potoroidae; genus Bettongia; species Bettongia penicillata. The sequence continues at coordinate 4,096,641 of JAJHZJ010000287.1, read as the reverse complement.
TTTCTTATACTTACAGATTCACAGAGTTCAGCAACGAGTAACAGTTAAGAAAGCATTGGCATTAAAATATGGAGAAGAGCTTGCTCGAGCAAAAGCAGTGGCTAGTAAAGAAATAGGAAAACGTAAACTGGAGCAAGACTACTTTGGAGTAAGTTGCTTACAGCATTACTACCTTTGTGGGTGGAAGGCTTGTAATCCGTTGCTCAGCCTTTTTCTACAAGTTCTAGAGTCATTTAGGAGTCCTTACCTTGAACCTTCCATCAGACTCTTACTGTGTGACCTGGGGCCAGTCACTTGTTTAACTTTGCTTCAGTTTCCTTATCTGAAAAGGAAGGGTGATGGTAACAACCCCTTCCACTCATATTGGTTTCAAGGATAATGAGTTAATATATGTAAAGTGATTTGCAAACCTTAAAGTGCTATATAAATGTAGCTACTATAACTATTATTAACAAGAGAGAATACAAGTTTATTTTAATGGATTTGTAATTGTACATGCCTCTTGGAGAGTTCAGAATTTAGTCACAAAAACAGTTTTAGACTTGAGTGAAATCGCTGACTGAAAGTAAAGAACAACCATTTTTAATATTTTTGAGATCACAAAAAATGTGAAAATTAATGTTTTCTTTTTCTAGCCAAACAAAATGATAAAATTAGATAGCTCCCCTGCATCAAGTCCAAAAAAGCATTCTGCGGAAATGATTGCGTTGGAAAAAAAACGATTACAGCAACTAGAATATGAGTATGCTCTAAAGATTCAAAAGCTAAAAGAAGCTCGTGCTCTTAAAACAAAAGAACAGTCAAATACAGCCCCTGTTTTGGAAGAAGAACCTGAATTTTCTTTACCTCAGCCTTCCCTTCATGATCTAACGCAAGACAAACTGACTCTAGACAGTGAAGAAAATGATGTTGATGATGAAATTTTGTCTACTTCAAGCAGAGAACGAAGGCGATCTTTCCGAGAATCCAGTTCTTTCACCAAACCTAACCTTAAGCACACAGATACACCTAATAAGGAATGCATAAACAAGCCTAGTAAAAACACTGTGGAGAAACCTGAACTTTTTCTTGGTTTAAATATTGATGAACTGAAAAGATTGCATGCTAATGAAGATAGCCTGAAGGAACTGATTTCAAAAAGTACTTCCATCGTTTCAGAAAAGGTTTTGCGTGGTCAAGTAGGTTACAGTTTATTTTTAAAAGTTAAATTTTGCTTTCTAAAATTTTTTTTGCCGTTTGAAACATTTTTGGTTTGTTTCTAGGAAATTTCTGTGGATGTGGATATTGTTACATCACCAAACAAACAAACAGAAGGGAAACCGTTTCCATTTGGACCATACCATAGCCCTCTTCTTGTTTTTAAATCCTACAGGTAAGAGAAAATTCATTGTTGCTCTTCTACTGTCACTGGAAAAGCAAGTACATTTATAAAAATAGACTTCCTTTATCAGACAATTAAATTAACTCTTGAGTCATAGAAAACAGGATTTAACTCTGTGGTAGGAGAAGAGGATGTGTAAGAGAGAAGAGAGTAGGCAGGAGATGGTAGGAATGTGGGAGAGTCGGAAAAGCTGTCAGAATTGGTGATGATTATTCATAAAAGGATTGTGAAATTTTTTTAAACTACAGGACCAACCATGGTAAGGGTAGCTGTGTACGGTTTCTAATTGGTGGTCCTAAGGGTAAGGTATTGTTTAAAGCTTTCATATGGTTGGACAGATATTAGAACCTAATGGGATCTTAGAGACCAGTTTGATGCCTCATTTTATGGATAATGAAACTGAGTCACATGGAGGTTAGATAGTTTGCCCAAGGTCACTCATATAAAAGAGTGGATATTAGCAGGATTTGAACTCAGAGCTTTCATTCCTTTTACTCAGATTTCAATTATGTTAAAAAGTAGAGTTCAATTGCTTATCTGTCTTGGAAAAGATTTTAAGTAGTACTTTTTGTTTACATTAGCTATTGACATGTTTAGGAAAAAAAAATACAACAACTTCTTAAACACCAGTAGTATCTCATGTATCTATTCTGGCTGTTGTTAGCACTCGCGTAGATGATTTCAGGTTTGTCATGATTTCAGGTTTGTCAGGTCATCTCATCCTTTTCATCTCTCATCCCTCTTTCAATTGATACTTCACCTTGCTTTTTACACTTCCTCTGCTCAAAGACTTCAGTGTCTCTTTACCTAATGTTGTATAACCTATTGCTTTGGCAGTCAAACAGACATCTGCACTGTACCTTTCAAGTTTTGCCTCATACTATTCCTCATGTACTAAATCTCCTTTATATGCTGTATTTTTTCTTTTTAAAGTAGGTTTTTTTCCCCTATTTTATATTTTTTTATCACCTACATTTTCCAATGTATCTTTCCCTTCTCCAGGTTCAAGAAAGTCATCTCTTATGACAAAGAATGGGAAAAGAGAGGGGAAAACAAAACTGTTGAATGAAATTAACCAATACGTCCTTTAAATCTGACATTTATTATTCCATTTTGAGTTTCTGGTGGTATTTGGTGTAAGAAAGTTGATCTAAAGTTGATGTCTTCCAGTTTTCTTGAATTTTCTAGTCAAATAGGGAGTAAGTTCCCTAGGTAATTTATGTTCTTCAAAGACTGGGTTATTGAATTTATCTATTTCTGAATCTTCCTTATTTAGTCTGCTTTTCTATTTTTTAACCAATACCACAAAGCTTTGATCATTTCTCCTTTATAGTGTGATTTGAAGCCTGACATGCTATTCTCCACTAGTACTTTTTCTTTATTTCCTTTAAGGTTTTACATTTCTTAATTCTCCAAATACATTGTTATTTTTTGCTTGGCTTTGTCAAGTAAACTTTTGTTAGTTTGGTATACCATGAAATCTACATTTATTTAGGTAGCTTTATCATTCTTGTATTAAAGTAGCTTACCCATGAGTAGTCAATATTCTGGTTAAGTTATGAGATTAGTAGTGATAAAAAGGAATGTGTTAAACTTAAAAGGAGCCATAAAACAAAGAACCACTATCAGTGCTAAATTCACCCAACGGATGACATATTGTAAAAAAAAATAGAATAATAAAACAGTAATAGATTTGAATATTTCTTGCTGAGAGCGAGACAAATCTAACACACAGATTAAAGGGGGAAAATAAATTAGTATTCTGTTATTTAGCACCATCTCCCTGTTAGGCCCTGTGTTCATTTCTGGAGAATATAAAGATTCAAAGCAACAAAGCTTGTCAAAGAACTTACATTCACTGAAGAAACTATTAAAAAATGTAGAGTTGAAAGACTCTGTTATTTGTAAGTGGGAAGGTTAAAGGAGACATATCATGGGTATCCATGATGGAGACACATGGTACCTTTAAAAAACAGCCTGTATTGTCTTGAAAAAATTATTAAATGTAAGAAAGAAATGCTAAACTCATTGCACTTGATATCCGTTAGAGGCAACAATGCAGTAAAAATCATAATTAGTACTGGGAGCAAGAGAAAAAAAATAGACTAAGCAGAGACTTAATAATTAATGGCACAAAGAATATGTCACAGAAACAACAACTCTGTGAAAGAGAATAACCAAGAGACAGTAAATCAGGATTTCTGGGATGCTATTTTCAGAAAAATTATAGCTTTGAAAACATACATTGACAAAATAGAAAAAAACCAAAAAGATTAATAGATTGAATGTGCAATTAAAATAACCCAAAATTTTTGCAAATAATGAATGTTTAAAATTAGAAAAGAAATTGTTAATAAGAAGAGACTTCTAGAACTAGTAAACCTATCAAAGCTGATTCTTGTAAAAGACTATAACAAATTGGATAAAGAAGAGGAAGTAAAATTATTAAGTTAAATTAAAAATTAAGTTAAATCAAAAAATTAGTGAACAGGATGAATATCACAAAAGACACTGAACCTCCATATTGCTTGTATGCATAATTCAGAACTGCCCTGCTTGTGTTGACCTCAACCTTTTGGAAGTAGGCCTCCATGCATCTTTGAATTTGAGAGAGCTTGATCTTAAGTGCCCTCTTTGCTAACTTGGTATAGTATCAGGGAACCTGGGATATCTTGAGTGCTGTGGTATCTGCTGCCTGCTGTGGCTTTCTGACCTCCATAGAGCTGGGTGGCCATGTGTTTTCTCTCGTGGGTCTTTCTTCCACTGACAGACTCTAAGAGAAACCTCCTTTCCTGATGCCCATAAGCTCTGGCTGAAGAAACAGTTTTCTCTATTGTAGTTTTGTTTTTTCCTGTATTGTAGTAGTTTTCATTGAATTACGTGTTCATTATTAAAGGGCCTTGTTGAAGTGGTGTTTGGTGGTGGTCTGCCTCATGTTCAGGCAGCTTATGGTAGGTGAATGATGAGTTATACTTTCTGTTATTTCTTAGATCTGATAAGCTCCATGATAAAACTGAAATTCTAGGAAGTACAGATGACTACTTGGTGTTAAGATTTTTCCTTCTGATTTTTTACTTTAATTCTTTTGAGTATATATGTAGCATACCATTGCTACTTATTTTCCATGTTTTCCAAAGTCACTTCAGCATCCACTTAATAAACTTTTCTTAGAAATAAGATGCAAAATTTTAGAAAATGGAAGGTCAAATAATTTATCTGGATTGCTTTTTTTTGAACTTACTTTTCTTTCCTTTTTTAGATTTAGTCCTTTTTTTCGAACCAAGGAAAAGCTTTACCTCAGTTCAGTATCGTACAGTAATATGATTGAACCAAAACAGTGTTTCTGCCGTTTTGATTTAACAGGCACATGTAATGATGATGATTGTCAATGGTAAGTTCTGGTCTGTCATTAACATTTTGTTTAATTGAAACTATAGTCTTGATATCGATTAACTTTGTACACAATTGTTTCTTTTGTGCTGTTGTCATTTTACTTATAGGCAACACATGCAAGATTGCACTTTTACCAGGAAACATCTGTTCCAGGACATTTTGTCTTACAATTTATCTTTGATTGGTTGTTCTGAGAAAAGCACAGAAGAAGAAATTACAGTTGCAACAGGTTTTTATCAGCCATTTCCCCCACCCCCACTGTCCCAGTTTTCTAGTGAAAATATGAATCTGATAAATTTAAAAATTTAATTTTCTATCTAATTCTCTTTTATTTAAATGAATTGAATAGGTTTTCTTGATTTAGAAATGTCAGCTTATTTAAAAACAGTAATAGTTAGATTGTTAAGGATTTGAATCTCTATGGAAAGAAACTTAATGTTAATTATGCAAGCCCCTGCTTCATTTTTGTCGTTTAAAATAACGTCAAACGAGACTTGGGTCATAGTAGATATTAGTTAAGGTTATAGTAGAAATCACTTTTTATGTACTTTATTGGTGTGGCAGTAGTTAAGTTAGGTTTGTTTTTTAAGTTTTACTATGCTACTCTCTCTGGAGAGTAGATCAGGACTTAAGTTGTATGTTTTTATTGATGCCCCTGAAAACCTTAATGTGTGAAAATCCTAAACCTTTCTATATTTGGAATCCATTTATAGCTAAAATTGCTCAATTAGCTGACTCAGGGGACTTGATCTCCCTTAGTGTTACTGTGAAAGTTTATAATTTTTCTGATCACATCAGGTATTCATTTGGCTCTCATATAAGGTCCAGAGAAGCTATTCAGATCCTGTGATTTAAAAACTATTTGCCTTTAACTAAAAAAAAACCAAACCAAGACAAAAAACCACCCATAAAGACCTGTGCAGTTTTTGAACTTAAAAGTCCTCGCTAGAGAGCTGTTTGGAGAGGGGATGGTCATTGGTGCAGGCAGTTTTCTAGGTGAGGTTCTCGTTCTTTACTGTGGAGGAGCCTGAGATCCAGGGGATGAAGACATTTAACTAACTTAAGGTCATAGTGTTTGAAGTCAGGTTACCCCATTCCAAATCCCTCCCTTCCACTCTGCTTCACTTCTGAAAAAAAAGATTGCCTCTTAGTTTTGGAAAGATGCAGAATTTAATTTTAATCTTTGTCAACTTTAACAAACTTAAAATGACATTTTCATTTTATTTAGTATGTCTCTTCCATAAGACAGAATGGAACACTATCCATAGAGATTATTGAGCACATAAAATAGTGATGCTCAATTATTTTAAGTGGAAAAACAAGTGTGGTTGTCTATGAAAATGAAACTTTCCATGTGGTTTCAGTTCTTTTCAGCCAAGAAGACTGAGTAGTTAACTTTTCTAAGGAAAAAACATTCTAATGCCTTTCATCCTTGTTAGTGTGGAGGCAGCAAAACATGGCAAAGTGCAGGAACCCAGGAAGTTCTGGGTTCAATATCACTTCTGACACTTAACAACTGTGATCTTGGGCAGGTATTTTAACTTCTAGGCCTCAGTTTCCTCCCCTGTAAATAGGAGAGGATTAGGTTAGATGATTGCCAACATTCTTTCAAGCTTTACATTTATGATCCTAAATTTTGTACTATTTATTATTGGCATTTCTTAAAGACTAAGATTTTCTTAAAACACAGCTTGTTCAATAGGCTTGCTAGCTGAGTTACTACTCAGCCTCAGTTCCCTGATCTGTAAAATGGTTATAGCACCTGTAATACCCACATCACAAGGTTACTGTGAGGGTCAAATGACATGAATGTATAAAAAATGCTTTGAAAACTTTAAAACTATGTAATTGTTTTTTTTTATTAAAATATATTTTATATTTATAGCTTAATTTACATTTTCTGTAATTTCCAATATGTCCAAATTGATGATGCAGTTTTTAGAAATTAGTGGATCTTTTTGGAATTTGCACAGTATTTTAAAAAATAACAATTTTTGAAATTGTATGAAAAGGTAATAAAACAAATATTTCTTGTTGGGGGTTTTCTTTTAAACCTGACATATAATCTAAGAACTGCATTAGTACTTCAAAATAAAACATTATTCTCTTTTGTATCACTCATTTTGATGAATGACCTTGTTTCTTATTTTACATTGCACTTTGTCTTGGCTAACCAAGATAATGTGATTTTGAATTCCATTAAAATTTTCTTTCGATATGTTCAGGCTTTGATTTAGAATAGCCAATTTCTTGCCTCTATAGCATCTTTAAGTTTATTTTTCCATCTTTCATTGAGTAGAAGGTGCTGTGAGATAAGTTAAGTACATAGGCTTTGCCTTAGATAGATAGAATTCTAGTTTTACTTAATAAGTGACATTATACAATTCTTTTTGTTCTTGACTCTTTATTTGCTGTTTTTTACCTGCTTTTTTTATTTTATTTTATGTTGCTTCCTAACCAGTTTTACCATCTCACATATTTCTTATTTTAGCTTTCTTATATTCCCATGATCTGTACACTTTTTGGGTGATAATTCGCCCATATTTCTTGTCTTTGGAGACTTGAAGGGAGTGGAGAAATGTGCTCCTGGGCTTTTCAAACTTCATGAAACAGTATAATACAAATACATGAACTTCTGTCTTGTAACACTATTCATGAAGATAGCATTGTTCTAATTTCAGAAAAATACATTGAAAAACTTTTTGGTGTAAACAAAGATCGAATGTCAATGGACCAGATGGCTGTTCTTCTTGTTAGTAATATCAATGAAAGTAAAGGTCATAGTAAGTACTTTTTCTTTAAGTTGTACTTAAAATATACTATTTTGTGGTAACTTAAATGAAAATGCAGTTTGTAATGTTACATAGTGAATCTTTAGAAAACAGATTCTTCAGATGACATGGTGTTGTATAGAATATTTTGTATAAATATGCATAGCTTTATATAATATGTAACCACTGACATTTTCATTATATAACTTATTGCTTTGGTTATCTCCCAAACAATGTACATCTCAACCAGTTCATGTTTTTTTTGTTTTAGCACCTCCATTTACAACTTATAAGGAAAAAAGGAAATGGAGGCCAAAATTTTGGAGAAAACCTGTTTCAGATAATAGCAGTAACAGTAGCAGTGATGAAGAGCAATCTACAGGACCTATTAAATATGGTAAGAAAAAAAATTAAGATACAGAAGTCAGTTTGGAAATTGTTCTAAGAGCTCTCTCTGCATGATGATCTGCTTCATTGGAATAATCTTGATTCCAAAGAAATGTCTGACTTATATTTAATTATGTGAATTTAAGAAACTACCCAGATGAGAAAAGTATACTCTTAATTAGTTGTACTATTTATTTATTTAGGTATTTGTAACATTTCTTAGAGCTCAGATTTAAAGCCACAAAAGCTGCAGGTTAACTTAGATTGCATTAATAGAAGTATTTTATTGAGAATAAAGGGTAACGCGTTCTTGTTTGGTAAGACTGCTTCTAAAGTACTGTGTTCAGTTTTTGACCTTACATATTTAGACAGATTATTGGTGAGCTGGAGCATCACTTCTAGAGGAAGTGACACCAGGGTGATGAAGAATTTGAAATCATACCAATGAGGATGAATTGACAGGACTGAGATGTTTAGAGAAAAGACTTTGGGGAGGGGAAGGTATGATAGTGTCCTCATGTATTTGGAAGGCTGTTGGATTGACCAGACATTAAGCTTACTCTGAAGGAACTAATTTGAGAGGCATATTTTTATTGCTTATATGAAAGAAGTTATCAGTCAGAGCTGTTTGAAAATGTAATGGTATCTTTCATGTACTGTGAATTTACTGACCCTGGAGGTCCTGAAATGAGGGTTAATTGATGACTTGGTAGTAAAAAACAGATTCATACTTTGAGTCAGAGGTTGGGTATTATGACCTCTGAGGCTCCCTCCAACTTGGGAGGAGTGTGTGGTATTTTAAGATTTCATTTTATTTAAAAAAAAAGTCATTTTATAGCAAAATCATGAAGAATATAATTAACAGGGTCTATCTCTCACTATTAACAACTTGGCTTCATTTCATTAGATTCTGAATCTTGAGAGAGCACGATGTTCTTTTAACTGATTGTTGAATGCAGCAGATGAGATGGGGCAGTTGGTGGTATTGTGTATCGAGTGCCAGACCCCCTAGACCCAGGGACAGGTAGACCTGAGTTTAAATTTGATCACAGAACTTAAATAGATGCGTGACCTTAGGCAAGTCACTTAGCCTCTGTTTGCCTCAGCTTCCCCATCCAAAGGAATGGGGATATAATAGCACTTACCTTCCTGGATTCTTGTGAGGATCCAGTGAGACAATAGTTTTAAAGTGCTTAGCACAATGCTTGACACATAGTAAGCTATATTGTGTGTATGTGTGTGTGTCTGTGTGTGTGTGTGTGTACCCAGAACTATATAAATGTTTATATATATATATATGTATACATACATATAAAAATAGGTGTTATATAAATGTTAGCTGCTAGTATTATTATCATTATTAAATTATCTTACCTTAGGCAATTAGTTTCTTTTCATTAGTTCAGTTCTGTGTCTAGGAGCTAAGGAGTTTTTCCACTGAATAATATTTTCCCTCTTAGCTCCCCGACCTGAACACCAGACCAGTGTTCCAGTTTTGGATGCTGTTGTCACTCCTGATGATGTCAGATACTTTACAAATGAGACTGATGACATTTCTAACCTGGAAGCAAGTGTGCTTGAAAACCCTTCTGATGTACAGCTCTGGATCAAACTTGCATACAAGTACTTAAATCAGAACGAAGGGTAGGTCAATCTTATCTTTGTGTAAGCAAATCTGTTGTACATTTATATTTTTATGTGTTTGAGGTTTATTTCACCTGTAGTAATCAGGTTTCCTTTTTAGTGTTAAAAGGAGTCTTTGTTTCTTTGTCAAAGCCACAAGCACTTTATTGTTTAAAAGCAGTTAGAAAAAGGTTTAAGATTAGATCTTGAGCTGTACATGAGCTTAGTATGAGTAATAAATTATATTGGAGCATTAACTCCAGATGGCTTAGTTCAGCGTGGAAGTTGTTGAAATGGAAAATAGTTGATGCTATATGGAGTAATTGCTGGTAAAAATGTCAAATGACAGTTAATCAAATTTAAAAGATGATGGTAAAACAAGAACTTTCCCATTTGGGATTCCATCCTGTTAAATATTTTAGGAGGGAACAAATTAATGTTTTAAGACATTTCAGCAAAATTTGTGGATTTTGACTAAGGGAATGCAAATTTTGGTGAATTGACTTGGGGGCATTTTGAGCAGCATTGTTTTATTTGGTATTTGTGTTAAAGCTACATCTTAAATTTGTATGCTGACATTTTTTCAGTCTTAATTGAGTGATTTATGATGATTAATGAGCTAAACAAAAGCTGATATGTTCACTTAAATGTACTCTGTCACACACACACCTAGGGCATTTGATCTGTGTATAATAATGTTAATAGCTTCTGAAGGCTCTCAATAGCCTGTGTGTGTTTGGCAAGAACAGAAAGAATGTTCTTACTATGTAAATGGGTGACAGCTTGCCACAGATAGAGGGAAAGAAGAAATGATCCCCATGTAAAGGTTCTTCATCTTCTGTTCCTCTCTTCTCATTCTATATGAGTCTGTGATCTCCCTTTTTGTAGGCAGCATGGGTGTGGGTGTGTAGGAGGGCCAGATTAGAAGTAAAAGAAAATTTAAACACTGCAGAATCTATAGATACAATGTGATCAAAATATCCTGAAAGCTAATTGTAATTTTGTAATTAAGTCACAAATGTGATGAATTGTGTGAAACATTCGAAGGAAGTTTCTCACTTTAGAAACTAAATTTGACAAAAGTATTTATGTTGTAGAATGTTTTCTTATGGGAAACGCTTTTTCTGATACAAGTGTCCAGATTGTAGTTGTACCATTAGATTTTTCTTACTTGTCTATCTTCTTATCATCATACTTTAATGATGTATGCATTAATTAAAATTTTAAGATAAGTTTTAGAAGTATTTTCCTTAGGGTATAATGTAACAATGTTAATTTAGTGCATATATTTGAGTTTTGTACTCATTTAGTGTTCTTTATGGGTAGTTCCTGTGTTGAAGGGATCAATTACAGTGTTTTCTTTTGTGACTCACTGAGTGAAGGCCAAAAGAACTGTACCTTATTTTATGAATAGGATCATGAGAGAGAGAATTATCTTCTCCAGGAGATAGCAAGTCCTTGACCGTTGAAAAGGTCTTTTATATTGAATGCTTTGATATTTTGAATTGGCAGTAGCCAACCTTGAGAGAGAGTTGTTTAACTTTTCTTGGACCCGTATAAACCCATAAAAGGCATTACTGAACATTGACTTGAAGCATGTTTGAAGGTGATAAACCTGTAGCTTTATAATGCTGTGTTGTTTTTACCTGTGATAAATATTCACTGAACATTTATTTAAAAAGTAATCTCTTTGTTGTTCATTTCATAGCCGGAAGTGTGTTAGATTCAAAAATACATTTTTCTTGGTTCAAATCTACGTTGTCATTAAGAAAATTGATATCTAATTCATATGAAGTACCTAGCGGATAGATATAGTATAAATTATAACCAATTTGCGCATGTGGTGTAAGAACCCCATTTTTCAAAAATCCAAAATAAATAGATTTAAAAAAGTTTATTAGATTGGCAACTCTGGGTACATGTCATATCTTACTATTTTTCAAGAAATTTTTAAAAACTATTTAACATATGCATATATATATTTATATATATAATATACACATTATATGATGTACACATCTGTGCATGCATACATACAAACTAACAGCAAACAATACACAGTTCTTCCTCAGAGTGTTTGGATGCAGCTTTAAATGTACTGGCTCGAGCACTGGAGAACAACAAAGAAAATTCTGAAATCTGGTGCCATTACCTCAGATTGTTCTCAAAAAGAGGAACTAAAGAGGAGGTGCAAGAGATGTGTGAAACAGCTGTGGAATATGCTCCAAATTACCAAATTTGGTGGACTGTAAGTAAATATTGTTACAGATTTTTCTTGGAATTACAGTGATATACATAGGAAGTAAATATTGGGGTAATCAAACGAATTCATCTGACCAGATCTTTTTATGTTTTAATCTGGAAGTAGATTCTCCTTCATAAGATCATAAAATTTAGAGCTGGATATGGGACCTTAGCAATCGTCTAATCTCACCTTTTTTTTTTTTTTTTTTAAAAAAAAACAAAAAACCAGACACCTCTTTTGGCTTCAGTTTCCTCAACTACAAATTGAAGGGGCTGAACTAGATGACCTCAAAGGTTCCACCTCTAAATTGGTGAAGCTGATGTCAGGAGAAAGTGACCTCTGATAGCTCTGTTTTTAAATAATCTCAGGAATAAGTTACTTCCTTAGGATTCATAGCAATTTAGACTAGGCAAGGAGAAGATAATTTCATTTTCTTACTTGTCCTCTTGAGGAAGATAATCTTAATAGAAAAAAAGAATTTCAATCAAGAAAGCCATTTTGTATTTTGTTAGTACTTCTATTTAGTCAGTTTGGTAGTAAGTTAGTAGTAATTTTTGGATCCTTGATAAAAGAAAAGATGAAATTGAAACTACATAATAATTCTATTATACACCTCATTTCCATTTAAACTTGACTTTCTAACTTAAGGTTTCTTGAAACATGGCTTAGATGGGTTTGGTTACTAAAAAAAATGCTAGAAAATTTTAAGTTTAGGCTACTACTTTAGTAAAACCAACAATAATCATAGCTCATTTTTGTATATAAAGTATAATTTAATTGTATGAACTGTTTCTTGACAGTTTTTGAACCTAGAAACCACTTTTGATGGAAAGGATTATGTATGTGGTAGGATGCTTCAGTTCCTTATGGAAGCAGCAGAGCGTGAGGATTCAGATCTTCTGTCCTTTCAGCTGTTGGAGTCTCTTTTGTTTAGAGTTCAACTGAGCTTATTCACAGGAAGGTACCAAAATGCCCTTGCCCTCTTACAGGTGAGCATTGACTTCTAACGTTTGAACTAATATTGTGGTGAAAACTTTATTACATAGGTTGACAGTTTCCTCATGTTGGATTATTCTAGATTTGAACCTTATGAACAATATCACTAACCACTAGTGGTAAAGTGGTAAATCTTAATTTTACTTTATTGAAGCAGATTTTGAACATTGAGCCACCGTTTGCATGTTTTTCTTGAATCATTTTATTAAACTTCATTTTAATTTGTTATTAACTGTATCAGAATAAATTTATATTATAGCATATAATCTTCATTTATTAAAATTAGTGGTCTTTTACAAATGTAAATCTCATTTAAGAAAACTTGACTTTGACTTTAAAAAATGCTCCATTTAATTCAGTACATATTCTTGAAAGAGTTTTCACCACTTCTTTAAATGTTTTTCTTGGATCATTGACATTTTGTTTCATGTCAGATTGTTGATTGCTTTTGTAAAATATATAACTGCTCAGAAATAAGGCAGTTTTGTTTCTCTTTGTCCTCCATTTTTTGACTCTTAGTCCAATGTGTCATTATTTTTTAAAAATACTTTGGATTAATTTTTCATTTTATGTAGAATGCATTGAAATCGGCCAATGAGAGAATTATAGCAGAACACCTTTCAGCAAGTGATAGATGTTTGGCTTGGCTGGCATACATACATCTCATTGAATTCAACGTTCTTCCTCTGAAATTTTATGATCCATCTAATGCCAATCCTTCAAGAATTGTTAACAAAGAGCCATTTTTAATACCATGGCAAACCACTCAAGATGTGAAGACTGATCATGACATGTTAATAGCTGTTTTTGAAGGTATATGTTTACAAATTTTGAAATTATTTAGATCAAAACATGACCACCTGTGCTGAGACTTGTCATTATTTAAATTGAAAATTTACTTTCAGATGCTTCAAGGATTCAGTAGTTCATTTGAATGCACTAGTAAGAATGACTGTAAATATTTCATACAGTTATCATGCTTGATATGTGGAAATAAACCCTTGAAGATAGATCAGTAGATGAATGAAGAAGTGAATTTATAGGGCATTTATTCTTGGAAAATGAAATAATCATTTGAAGAAACTAGAACCTATACTGTAAACCATTTTTGGTGTACTTATTTGAAGATGTTGCCACATGTTAAAAACTAGTCAGGGAATGGAGATTATAACAGAAGGGCTGTTAAAACCTGGTCACTTCTTTGATGCATACAGTTAACTGGATGGAGATTTTAAAGGCAGTGTATTTTAACTATCTTGAACTAATATTTCTTGAGTACAGCAAAAAATCTTTACTAAATTATAGGCTATCACTAAACTAGGCATTGTCTGTAAATGGTAGAATGATGTAGTTGAGGAGGATGTGGATCAAAATCAGTAGGACCAGAGTTGAAACAGGATAGAGCAGAGGAGAGAGAAGGAAGTTGAATTGGTGAGGTCAGAGGGCTGTAGGGGAAGAAAAAGGACTACCTACCTAGATACTGATAAGATGGTAATGTGAGACACTAGGAATCTGCCACAGTAGCCCACTAAGGGGAAACTATGCGTGCAAACAAGAAGAGATTGTGAATCTCACTTCTGATGTGGATAGTGAAATTTGTGACGTTGCATTGACCTGCATGGGTCAGGTGTCTATATCTATCAGAGCCAAATGATTCCTCTCAGCAGTCCCAGAGCAGTGATTTCCATCCAGAAAAGAAGTTCAAGGGCCTTGAGAAACATTTGTATGCTTCCGAGTTTGTCAGAGAGTTTGAAGGGATCTTTAAATACACACACACATGCATGCACCCATGCACATACAGACACAGACACCCCCCTCCCCCTCAAAAGCAGCACTTCCTTGTATTCCAAGTAATAAAGATGTGACTCTGAAGGTACAGTTAAGCATCAAGAATAAGGTGAGAGGAGTAGTGCTGGTTGGAGGGGCATGTGTCCAGAACTTTGTAGCTAGAACCCCACAAGACATGTCGCACTGCATGGTGATTGATAGGGATACAAACTATCACCCTAGAAGGAATCTGGGAAGCATTGTGAAAACCTAAGAAACGTTAGGAGCACAGGTGATGTTAAATTATCACTGGCAAGGATTTAAGAAAGCACTGTGCACAGAAACTAACAAGGCAGGGCAGTTTTAGACGTCATTTAAAGGAAAAGCTTTATTATGAACTATCCCAAAGTAGAATAAAGTTTCCCCTAAATTGGGGTCTAAAAGACCAAAATAGCCATTTCTCTGTTGTCAGGAAGATTTTGAGTTTATGCTAAGTATGGAGAGTCTTAAAAGCTATGCAGACTTTTTTCTTGGAGCAGCATGGTGAAAATAGTATAGACTGGATTGAAGCAATTTCCCTCTTTATTCTTTCCATCAATCACATTCATAATCATGATTTTTTCTCTCTCCCTTCCCTCATCTGTTTCTATGAGTTCTCTATCTCAGTTGTTTCAACTTATCAATTCTTCATTACCATCTGTCTGGACTATTACAGTGAGCTTTCAACTGCTTTTCCCATTTCTATCTTTCTGTTTTCTAATTATCCTTCATTCTGCTCTAGATAAGGCTTCCTAATGTATCCCTTATTCAAAACCCTTCAGTGGCTCATTACAAAGTTCAGATACTTTAGCCTATAATTCAAGACCCTTTGTAATATATTTTTCTAGAAAAAATACATTTTTGTTCATACAGTACTACACCTCCCAAGCCAAAGTACTATATTTGGCTTCAGCCACTCTGGACTTCATTGTCTCTCATGTACACAGCCAAAATTGTTAGACTTCTTTGCCTTCTCTTAATGATTTTAGCATAATACCTGGTATATAGTAGATACCTAATAAATATTTATTGTCTGATTTTCTCATGGTATTTCTTGTGCCTGTCTCTAGCTTCTTTTCTATTTCTACTTGTTAAGAATACTACCCATTTTCTAATTTTCACATTTAAATTTTAAAAGAACATTATATTTACAAGGTGGAACAGGAGGAGTTTGTTTGGGAAATTGTGAAGCTTGCTTTTAAAAAAAAATCTACAATTTGTTCCCATTTCCCTCTGAATTGCCTTTTGTTCTCTTCTGTGCACTAAAAAAGTGTCTTAATGACTGACTTTTTTGGGGTAGCATACTTGTTAGTTCTTCCCTCCCAGCCTGTTCTTCCCTACTCCAAAAAAAAAAAAAGTTCTCATAACAAATAATCATATGCAAGCATATCAAATCCATATATTATCCAAATACATAGATATCATTCTTTGCCTTGACTCCTCTGTCAGGAAGTGGGAAGCGTTCATCATCATTCATTCTCTGAAATCTTGTTTGCTTATTGCATTGATGGTATCTGCTGTATTTACCCTGTATAAGTACATATGTCTTAAAAAATTTCTATGAAACTATCCATTTTGTCATTTATTACAACATAATTCCATTTTTATTTTTTTCGGTGAGAGTGGGGACAGATGAATTGGATCTCCCCTACTGTCCTCAGGATGGACGTGCAATAGCCAGTCACAGGCCTGATGTCAGTGCTGCTTACATGGGAGCTTTGACCAACTTCATTTCCAGCCTAGGCTAGTTCACTCTCCTTAGGCAGCCTGGCAACTCCCTGTCCTGTACTGGTGCTGGACTTAGTTTGTACATGCACATTACAATTTAGAACTCCTCAGCTTAAGTGATCTACCATCCTCATCCTCTCTAGTGGCAGGATACCATAATTGATCTGAGTCATCTCCAGTCATACTGATCTATATCTGGTCACTGGACCCAGTTGACTCCCATGGAGAAAATGAGGCTGGTGATTTTGCTTGGCCCTGCCTCACTTAAATTCAATTCACTTACAAGTTATGGTATCACCTTCCTGATGCCATGGTCCTCTTTGAGAACGAAGGACATCCACAACCATAGTTGAGGCAGCGTGGTAGTACAGTGGTTAGAGTGCTGGGCCGGGAGTCAGAAATAGATGAGTTCAAATCCTGCCTCAGATGTTCAATAGCTGCATGACCCTGGGCAAGTCACTTAAATGTGTGTCTGCCTCCTCAGGTTTTTGGTCAAATAATGTATGTATCCTTACCCCTACAGTTCTGCTATGTGGGTCTATCAAATACTGTGCTACTATGTTTATTTCCTTTTTTATATTGAATGGCTAAATTTATTCCCCTGATTGACCTCTATTTTTTAACTAGTACCAAATAGTTGTGATAAATATTGCTTTGTGGAATAGTTTGGGATTTTTTGCTTTCCACTTTTTTTTTTTTTTTTTTTTTAGGAAAATCCTTTTGGCTTTTTTTTTTTTTATTTTTTTTTAATGTTTTACAATCATTTCCTTAAAGTTAAGATTTTATCCCCCCCACCCTTCCCCCAATACCCCCCTCCCTCCCCATGACAGCATACAATTCTGTTTAGGTTCTACATATACTTTCCTATTGAGCACATTTTCACTATATTCATGCTATGTAGTCGAACTAAAAGAAATGGAAGAAATCATATAACAAATCAACACATAATACACTGAAACCCACCCACACACAAACATGATCTGCTACATTCTGCAAATGACTTCCACATTTCTTTCTCTGAGTGTGGAAGGCATTTTGCCTTGGAAGACCGACATTAGGATTTTTTTTTTTCCTCAGTAAGTTCTTGTGTTATTACAAAGTTCCAAGTCTACCAGAAAAAACTCTCACACACTGTGGTCGTTGCTGTGCACAAAGTTCTCCTGGTTCTGCTCCTTTCGCTCAGCATCAGATCATATAAGTCCTTCCAGGCCTCCCTGAAGTCTTCTTGTTCATCATTTCTTATGGCACAATAGTACTCCATTACATTCATATACCATAATTTATTCAGCCATTCCCCAATTGATGGGCATCCCCTTGACTTCCAGTTTTTGGCTACCACAAAGAGTGCTGCTATAAATATTTTTGTACACGTGGGACCCTTTCCCGTTTTTATAATCTCTTGGGGATACAGTCCTAGTAGCGATATTTCTGGATCAAAGGGTATGCACATTTTTGTAGCCCTTTGGGCATAGTTCCAAACCATTCTCCAGAAGGGTTGGATGATCTCACAGCTCCACCAACAATGAATTAGTGTTCCAACTCTCCCACATCCTCTCCAGCATTTATCATTTTCTTGTTCTGTCATGTTTGCCAATCTTACAGGTGTGATGTCGTACCTCAGAGTTGTTTTGATTTGCATCTCTCTAATCAATAGTGATTTAGAGCACTTTTTCATATGATTATAGATATCTTTGATTTCTTCCCCTGAAAATTGCTCGTTCATATCCTTTGACCATTTATCAATTGGGGAATGACTTGTATGGTTATATATTTGAGTCAGTTCTCTATATATTCTAGAAATGAGGCCTTTATCCCCGAGCTTAGCTGTAAAAATTTTTTCCCAGTTTACTACCTCCCTCCGAATTTTGGTTGCATTGGATATGGTTGTGCAAAAACTTTTCAGTTTAAAGTAATCAGAATTATCCATCTTGCATTTCATAATGCTTTCTGTCGTTTCTTTAGAAAAAATTCTTCCCCTCTCCATAAATCTGATAAATACACTATACGTTGCTTCTCCAGTTTATTCATGGTATCAATCTTTATACCTAAATCATGTACCCATTTGGACTTTACTCTTGTGTACGGTGTCAGGTATGGGTCTATGCCTAATTTCCGCCACACAGTTAACCAGTTTTCCCAGCAATTTTTGTCGAACAATGAGTTATTATCCCAGAAGCTGGGATCTTTGGGTGCTTTCCACTTTTTAAAACTTTATTTCTTTTGAGGATTTTGTTCATTTGTTTTTCCAGATAAATTTTGTCATTGATTATGGCACTGAATAATTTAGGTAGTATTGCCATTATTGCCATTTTTATTGTATTGGCACAGGCCAAACATGAGTGGTTAACTTAGGTCTGTTTGTATTTATGTAAAGAGTACTTTGTAGTTGTGTTTGTATAGTAATTCTGCTCATTCTTTTAGGTTTAGCTCAGATGTCACCTTTTTGATGAAGCTTTCCTTAATATCCATAGTCAGCCTTTCTTGACTAGGCCATCAAATACTCTATCTTGTGTTTTAACTGAATTATTTGTATACATGTATATGTTTTATTCCTGTACTGTATTTTAAGCTTCAAGAGGGTGGGTCCGTCTTTTATTGAATCTCTGTATTTTTTTATCCTCTAGCTCAGGTGCATGTAGTGGACCCTATTTGTTAATATAGAAAAATCAGCTAAGAACTAATTTACAAGCCTAGGCTAGGGTGGAATCTATGAGTGAATGAAGGAAGAATTGAAAGAATTGATGTATTGATTAGATATGAAGGATAAAAGGGGGGAAGAGTCCAAGATGACGTCAAGGTTTTGAGACTTTGGTGATTAATGGGGCCTTTAGCGAAATAAGAGTAGCTCGTTTGATGAAAAAGAATATGTTGAGTTTGGCTTTATATATGTTATTAAAAATGGCAATATGACACATATAAATACTCTTTACACATTTGAAATAAGTTACTTAAACGTGGGTGAAAGGTTGGTCCTTTGAAGGCAGTGTTTTGGGAGTAATCACCATAGAATTCATAGTTGAAGCCACATGGTGTTTTATGAAGAAATATTAGTGTTCAGAGAGAAAGCAGAGGCCCAAGTTCATATATCTATATATGGGGGGGGGTGCGTATAGGAAAGGGAGGAGTGATGAAGAAAGGAAAAAAAGATCAGAGATAATCTGAGGATGGGGGGAAGATGTTCATCAATGTCAGATTCTGCTTCAGAGGTCAAAGGGGATGGGATAAGGACCAAAGAAAAGGCCTTTGGATTGAATTAGAAGCCCCAGTCACTGGTAATATTAAGACCGCTCCTGAAGAAGAATAGATATAAAAAAACGGTTTCAGTGGGTTGAAGAATGAAGTCGGTAATGAGAATAGCTAGGGGGATGATGAGGCAAGGGAAATCTAAGTGTCTGAAGGGAGAAGGAGTGGAGCTGGTGGAGAAGGGACAGATAAATGGGCTAGTGCCCTAAGGACATTTAGAAGACAAAGGAAGATCACCTTACTTTGAGACTGGTTAAAGAAGGGAGAACAGTTGAAGAGACAAAAACATATTGAAATGAAGAGCATATTAATATATTAATATTGTATTAATGAGTGCCCACACAGTATGGTCTGAATTTTTTCAGTTACGTAGGAGGCAAGGGAAGACAGGAGGATCATTGGCTAAGAGTAATACAAGGGTTAGAGAACTGGCAAGGAACGCTCAAGTAGGGAAAAGTTCTAAAGTACATGCTATTGGAAATGAGCTTAGGAGTTCAGAGAAGCAAAAGAAAGTAATGACAACATGGAGGTGGTGGTCAGACTTTTTGGATTATCCTGTGGACAGTAGTCCTTAAGTATCATAATCTTTTAAGTATTATATTCTTGTAATCTTAGTTAAATTTAAGAAGAATTTTGTTGCCCTTTTTTGTTGCAGATGCAATTCAAGCATGTACTGATGAAAGCCTTGCTGTTGCTGAAAAAATAGAAGTCTGTCTTCCACTATACACAAACTTGATTGCTTTGCTGCAGCTCCTAGACAGGTAAATTTTAATTTGCAAACCATTGACCTTTCATTTGAAGGTTGATCTTTTCATCTTATTCAGATATCTTTTATTTTAAAAGGTATGAGTCTGCAGTGGAGCTCTGTAGATCTTTATTGGCATCCTGTCCTATGAACTGCCAGTTGTTGGAAATCCTTGTAGCTTTATATTTGCGATTGGACCAGCAAGACAAAGCCAGTGCAGTGTGGCTTAGTACCTTTGAAAAACATCCTCAGAATGCAGAGGTTTTTTATCATTTGTGCAAATTCCTTATCTCGAAGGTAAAGTCTGGTATACAAATTTTAAAAACAATGTGTGTAGCTCACATTTTAAATCTAGAACTGACTGTAGTTAATTTTAAGTTTGTGGTTTTTCAGTTAATTGGCACACATTTTATTAAATGCCTACTTTGTTCCAGGCACGTAGGGATACAAAAACAAAACAGTTTCTGCCTTCTAGGTGGCTTCCATCCTATAGGAGGAAAACAACATGTACCCTTTATAGGTATATGTAAAACAGATGTGAGGTCATCTTTGGAGGCTGTACACTAGTGTTTGAGAGTGAAGGGAAGACAGTACGTTGCACATGTGGGGGACAGCAGTGGCAAAGATTGAAAGTGGGGTGTTGTGTGGGAGTACCAATGAGACAACCAGTGTGACTGGACTTTAGAGTGTACGGAATAAGACTACAAAGGTAGGTTGGGGCAGGTTGTGAAGAGGATTGCATGCATTTGGAGACCATGAAATAGCAAAAAGTTGACTGCATTGTGCTCCTACTCCTTCCATATGGGCTTGGGCTTCATTTGCACTTATTTGTCCTAGAACACTAAGTCTCAGTTTAACTTGAGTGAGCTAATATACATCTCTCTCTATCTCTTTCTCTTTCTCTTTTTAATAGGACCGATCTGACAGTATTCTTCCATTGTTGCGAGAATTTATTTCACCGTTTTTTGAACTTGGATGTGAGGAACATAATCCCATAGACCTTTTTCGGTAGGTTTTTATATACTCTCCAATTTTCGGTAATTGGAGAGTATACTTAAAACAGTGGAAACTATTGGATTCACTGGTTTGATTTATTCTTCATGTAAGACTTGCTGACAGTAATTAGAAAATTACTTGGTCCCCTCTCCCTTTACTCATGCCTGGGGGTTTAGCAGTCTTTGCTAGGCATTATGTAAGTGAGAAGCTGTGTTAATGTCCTTGACCAAAGTGAAGTGTAGTAACAAGGGACCCTGCTTTTGCCATTATAAAAAGGCAATCTATTTTAATGCTATTATTATTCTAGTGCTGCGTTTGTTTGCAAATAATGGAATACCATGAACCATCTGAAAGAGAGTATAAAGATAATGATGAATGCAAGTAGGCTACAGCGTGTTACCAGTGGTATGTTAAGATACAGAAAGTGATGAGAGAGTTAATTATGAAAATATGTCATCCTGAATAAGGAAATAGACTGGCACACATAAGGAGAGAAAGCAAATGGACGATCTTAATGGAGGGTGAGATGGATACTCATTCTTTAAGTACCTGCTGTGTACCTAACATTGCTCAGGGCTTTATTCTGTTAACTTGTTTGATCCTCACAACAGTCCTTTGAGATACAGTGCAATTGGAAGTTAGACTGAGACAGGGCATGCTGTTGGATCAAAAAACGCAGATGGCTGAGTAAGGAAGCAGTGGTTAAGGTATGCCAATAGCCAAGTTCAAGAATTCAACAGTGAACCCCAGGACGCGGGGTGTAAAGGAGTAGAGTGGAGACAGGCAGAATGCAAAAATAATATCAGAGCTGAAAGGCAAAGCAAGAAAATATTTTAAGGCCAAGAGGATAAATATTTTGTAGATTCCAATGTAGCACTTGTACTGTACTGCGATTTATTGATACTTAATTTAAAACCTTACATTTAGGTTAAAGTCAGTGACAATTGGAATTGACAAAGTGGAATAAATTCATCTGAAAGCTTTATCTTTTTAGTGTATGAAAGAGGTATATAGTAGCAAAAAGTGCTGTTGTGATTTGGGCCACTTACTAGAAATATGGTATCTTGCAGCAGCGGTTTGCTGGGGGAGAGGAGAGGGAACAAGCACTTACTTTGTACCTACTGTATGCCAGCTACTTTGCTAAGAATATTATCTCATTTGTAGCAACTGTGAGATGGGGCTATTATGTTTCCTGTTTCACATTTGAAGAAATTGAGGCAGAAAGAGATTAGATGACTTGCCCCAGGATCATACATCTAGAATGTAATCTATTTGAGGCATAATTTGAACTCAGGTCTTCCTTTCTCCAAGTCCATTTAGTTGCCTCAGTAAGTGAAATAGATATTTGTGCTCTGCACTGTTGTGTCAGGCCACATCTGAAATACTCGTGGGGTGGTTCTAGAGGGCTGAGGTAATTTTAACAGGGAACTCTGTGTCATATCCCAGTTGGATAAATTGAAAGCATTTAGCATGGGGAAGGTAAGAAACCTACCTTCCTCACAGTTTTTTGCTTTTGCTCTTCCCCTCCCCTTCTTCCCCCTCGATTATTAGAAAGGCTTTTTTTAGGCAGAACAAGAGGTAGACATCCTGTGTGCCTTCATAGGACAGAAAATGGGCCAGTGGGGGAAACTTGCAGGCAGATTCTGCTCTATATAAAGAAAGAGCTTTATGAATTCAAACTGAAGAAAGCTTGAGCTAGAGAGATTACTTCTAGCTGGAAGGGAGTTGAGGTTCAGAACCTCATGGAGGAAGGGAGCCTTAGGAAAAGGAGGGATTTTAGCAGCTAGAAAAGTACGGGAATCCTTTATATGCATGGAAGGCATTATAAGTAAGGACTTGTAAATGGGAGTTAGTAGGATGAAATCTAGGGAATGAGAGTATTCTCATTTGGTTGAAATGTTAAATGTTTAAAAAGTGAGTTGTAAGGTAAAATTTAAAAGGTAGATTGGAAGTCAGATTGTATACATCTTTTAATGCCAGCATAAAGAGTTGATAATTTTATGTAGTAGGGAGCCACTGAACTTTGAGCAGGAGAGTGGCTTGATCAGAGTAATGGGTTAGAAATTGAATTCTGCAAATACTTTATGCAGAATACTATGATATGCAGTGGAGGAGATAAAAAAGATGGGCAAAATTGGGTTCCTGCCCATGCAGGAGCTTGCTATGAGGAATATGAGTCAGGAAATGCAGAGGATGGATTAAAGGGCATTGTTTGGAGGAAAGTTTAGAAGGCAGTTATTTGAGCAACAGGTGTGTGTGTGTATTTATGTGTATATACACACGTATGTATACAAATAATAATGTAATATGTAAATAAGGTAAATGTAATGAGATTCATTGTTATTATTGTGAGACTGAATCTGGGAGCCACATACAAAGACTCATCTTAAATATTTCTATATGGGTGAGTATTTGACAGTAATCCTTCACAAAATTGTAGTACTTCAAAGTTTATAAAGAACTTTTGCAGTCATTGACTTTTTTCAAGAGACTCAGGACATAGAACAATGATTCAATTTTTTAAAAAAAAGTTTTTAAATGATTAGTCTTATTAAGTATGATCAAAGAATTTGCTGTGTATTTAAGAAATTTTGCTGCTCTTGTTTTGATATAGTCATAGTCAGTGTGCATATTCTAATTCTTTTTTCACTTGTCCTCATATATAAATAAGTGCATTTTTGTATTTTCCGTGTTTTTCATTTTTTTTTTTTACAGTGCAATAATATTCCCTTGCATTGATTAAAAATTCAGCTATCAGTTATTGGACATGTAGCATTTTGGCATTAGCAACAGCAGCTATGAAGATTTTTGTACACATTGGCCTTTTTTTTCTTTTAAAAATATCCTCAAGATCATAGCTTACACTTATATATAGTGTTTTAAAGTTTGCAAAACACTTTATTCATAGCCCTGTGAGGTAAGTGTTGTAAATAGTAGTATTTTTAGCGCAAAGTTTGTCTGAATGAGAGAATACAGTCAGTTTTGTGACTCCTTTTGTATGCTAATTGCTTTTCAAGAAGATTGTACCAGCTCATAAATCGATTCACTTTATAAAGGATCTTTTTCCTTGCAGCTCTGCTAGCGTTTGTGTTTTATTGCTTCTAATTGTTTTGGCCAGTTTGACAGTTTTAAAAGATACTATCTCAAACTTGTTACTTTGCGGTCCTGATTGATAGAGAATTAGAGCAGTTTCTGTTTTGGTTACTTTTCGAATTGCCATTTCAAATCATTTTAATTTGCCTTTCAATAAATTCATATATTTTCCTCATAGATGCTGAATGTCGGACTTTTATCTCAAAATTGTTACAAATATTTTCCCCTTAAAAAGTGTTAACATTTCTTTTTTGCTGCATAAAAGTGTTTTTATTTTCACATGATTAAATCCATCTATTTTGTTGCTGATTAATTTTCATTTGTCCATACAAATGGACAAATGGACAACTGGATCTCTTCAGCACAATTGAGTTACTGTTACTCTTTACTATTACTCTTTTTTCAGTTTTTGATGTTAGAAAAAAAATTTAGATCACTGAATCAGTTGGAATTCATGTATGTGGTGTGAAATATTGATTTTAGCTCTTTTTTTACTCTACTGCTGTTCAATTTTCTCAGCAATATTTTTTATTTGTGAGTTTGTATTTATAATTTATGTATTTTTTTATTTTTCCCAATGTTTCATAATTGTGAGTTTAATCACAATTGAATCTCTTGCATACAATTGGTTCTAGTTCTGAAGTCTTGTTTAATTTTAAGTTCTGATTTTTTACAAGATCATAGCACTGATCTCTATATCCAACTTCACCTTACTTGAAATTTCGATTTTTAAGAAACACAATTAAGTTACTTGTCTGTAAGAAACTATTTCAAACAATAGTATACATTCTTGTTTTCAGATATCTGTTGAATGTTCCTGGGCCATTTGACTTTGCATCACCTTTGTGTAAAGGAAATTTTGATGATGAGATGTTAACCCATCAAGTCCCGTATTTGTGGCTGATCTACTGGTGAGAGATTATCTAGTGTGAGGAGAAAGATGTATTACATACCAGGCATGCATTCAACATTTATTAAATTACAATTATGAGAAATTAAAGTGAAGTTAAGAGTATAATCTAAAAGCAAGCTTGAAGGAATTTGGAAGTAAAATATCAAAGTTTTTATTTACGCTTTTTATAGTATATGATCTGAGGTGAATCAGCAAATAAAATGGTTAACATAAAGATCAAATGCAAGATTGCTCTGTAATGTCTGTCTGAAGTCTGCCTTTCCTTCACTTTAATGCAGTTGTGCAAATTAAGAATTGGTCTGTAGAGATGTAATGCTTTTCTTTCTTGTCATAATAGCCTGTGTCATTCTCTTCAGTCAAGTATTGAAGAAACAGTAGATGCCTATGAGGCAGCTCTAGGGGCAGTCATGCATTCTGAGATGGTACAGAGCATCTGGATAGAGTAAGTTCTGTTCTTAGTGTGGAAACTGGATTTTCAAAATGTATGTTATTATTTAAATGCATGGTTCAAAAGTTACAGAATTTTAAGATAGTTCCTTTTCTTTTTTCTCTTTCACAGTTACCTTGTCTTTGCAAATGCTAGAGCTGTTGGATCCAAAAATAAAGTCCAAGAATTCAAAATTTTTACAGATTTAGTGAATAGATGTTTGGTGACAGTCCCTACCCGATACCCAATTCCTTTTAGTACTGCTGATTACTGGACCAACTATGAGTTTCATAATAGGGTAAGATGTGTAATGTTATTTTACTTCCCTTTCTAATTTCACAGTCGATTTTGATCATCCTTAAGATCAAACTTTTTCTTGGCCTAGTTTGTCTTAGGCAACTAATGTCTCTTTTTCTTATCCAGAACAACTGTGCTATAAGATTGTATTACAGCAAAACATGTTTGTTTTTTAAAGTAACTTTGTTTTCTTGAAAGGGAAAAAACTGAAAACTAGATTAGGACCTAGACATTTGCAGTTCAAAAATTATTTTTAAGTAAAAGAATTACATCGCAGTTCATTGACTTCCACTTACTGAGATAGGAAATGATGATTAAATTAACAAGTTTACTAAAATTAAATGTAGCTGCTTTTGGTAATATTTTATGATGCAGATAGAGTTGTGGAAAACAACCTAAAAGTATCAGCATGTTTTCAGATGGAATTACTGATGATGCTGATTTAGTTCATGTTCATCTTACTGTTCCTATAACTTAAGCCACATAAAATAATGACCCACTACAAAATTGTTGAAACTTGTCAGTTTAAAATAGACTCTTTTATAGTATTCTTAGGAGATAGTCTTGCTGATCAGGATAACCTCACGTCTATGTTTTGTGCTTCTACAATAGTCTTTATCCCAGGGTTTCAACCACTTACAAACACTAAATCATTTAAACACAGGCATTCTATAAACAAGGTGTCGGGTGACATTAAGACCTACACAATGAAGGCCTATGATTTGCCGAAGGTTCCATAACAAGTAAAGATAGTATTCTGTTGTACATGGCTCTCATTAGTAGACCATATTTATTCATGTTTGGAAAACAACTAATTCATAGTGATAACTATTTCATAGCCCCATATGTTACAATGATTTTGTATGTTTCATAGGTAGCTAGATAGTATGTTTTTAGTTACGTTCATTTTCCTGCCTTCATACTTTACAGATTATTTTCTTTTATTTGAGTTGTGTTCCAAAGTCCCAGCATTCCAAAATCTTGGAACGATTTTGCTCAAATATGCCAACCAATCCTGGACTTGCACTGAGGTAAGGAGCAGTATATAAATATTTCCTTAGTGGCTATTATTCTTTTTAAAAAAAACATTTTTTGAAGTTTGAGAAAAAGCTGTTCTTCAGACATTTTTCCATTGCTATCTGCAACTTGAGGCTTATAAGGAAAACATTAACGTTAGAGCATTCACATGAGTATCACAGAACTTTTAAATCCTTCAAGTATAAATATGTAAGTAAATTTTACTAGTACAAATAAAAGTGTTAGACAATACAGAAATTATTATATCTTTAACTTGAGTTCAGTATAGTTATTTCTCTAGGACATTTTATCTTCCCAAACCTCCAAAATGTGCTTTTAGATTAATATTGAAATTGGTTTTCATTCCTTGGATCATTCACCACCTGATGAGAAATATCCTAGGTGACATGAAAAAGACAGCCTAAGATTATAAAACTTTGCTGTGGATAATATATACAGGTAATTTACATCCAGTTTATTTAAAAAAAAAATCTCTTCTCGGGTTGTTGTGCGAGAGATTTTTACATAATTGAATAGCATTTTTGTCTAGGATCTTTCTCTTGCTTAGGGCACAACTTTAGGAGACTTTTCTTTGATTAGTTCTTGGAACCATAAGAATGATTCTACTTCTTCTCTCTCCTCGCCACCCAGATTCTTAACCCTCAGTTCAGAAAAGTCACCCTGGACATTTAGGGTCTAAGATGAGTGTTGCTGTCCCCTACTATGCACAAGAAGTTTAAGAAAATTTTCCCAAGGTTTATGGTCATCCTAGTGAGTAATGTGGAGTTACAGAAAGAGCTGTGTATTAAGGTCTGATCACCAGGATTTGAGTCCTGGCTCTGCCTTGGGCCTAGTGACTCAGGCAAATCACTTAACTCCTCTGGGCCTCAATTTTATCTAAAGTGAATGGCTTGGATGAGATGACCTCTAAGGTCCCTTCAGGCTTTAAATCTGTGATCCTCTGATCTCATAGTCACAGGTGTTGCTGATGGAGTTCAAGATGCCTAAGTGTATATCAGGTATATTTGCTTATCTTTCTTTTAAAGTGTCCGTAGTTCAGTTAACGTAAACATTGGAAGTGGTAAAAACAAACAGGAAGTAAGACTTAAGAGCAATACAGCCAATAGTTTTTTGTTGTTAGCCAAAATAGGTTCAAAAGTAAAGGGACTGATCTACTGAAGTTAAGAGCCAGTATTATGAAATACAATTTTTTACATATAATGTGTGAATAAGAAAATTGGGCCACTTTTTCCTGTATCCTTTATATTACAGCTGAGATTTTTGAAAGTATTAAGTACTTGAATCATTCATTCTTGCTGGCAGACATTTTCTTTTTTGTGTCCACATTTGTCCTTTTGTTTGAGGGAAGAATACAAAACGAGCTTAGTTATGATTTTAGGGACCTTTACATTTTCATTTAATGAGCCTTAAGTTGGCCATATTATTTTTCCCAATTAAATGCAGGATTCAGGAAGAAAATAGCAATAAGTTGGTGGAGTAATTCTCTTCAGATGTTTCAGTTTTCTGAAAATGTTTATGTGAAGAGATAGCTGATATTTACATAACACTTTTAGATTTTTATAAAGGACCTTACATGTCCCATTTTTCTCTCATCTTATTTGCTCTTTCTGTATGGTTATGAAAGGCAAGAATTTACTTCTCACATGGCAAGATTCTTGACTTCTTGCTTTCCTAGGTAGCAGAGATATTATAGAAGCTGACTTTCTCAGTTGGCATTTGATGAAAATCTTTCTGATTTTTTTCCCTGGTGGAGCTGAATTAACTAGATATGGCACTTTTGTTCAACATGATTCTCTTCATATACTATATTTGGATTTTCAATGGTTGCAATGATCTGTTCATTTTCCTGAATGTACTTTACAGGCTGCTCCAGCAAGAATGGGAAGAAAGCAATGTTCAGATTCTGAAACTACAAGCCAAGATGTTTACATATAATATCCCAACATGCCTGGCCATCTGGAAAATGTAATGCAACAGTCATATACATGTTTTCATAGTTATTACTTTTGTTTATAAGATTTGCATCATACAGGTAAATCTGAAATCCGACATCCTTTTTTCCTTTTCCTGGATACCAAGAGGAAATGCTAATAATTCTTATACTTGGTTTAAAAAGTGAGAGACCTTTGTTTTCTTTGAAGAAAACAGTTATTAAGTAATCCAGGCACTACTAAAATGACATCTTTCAAGTGCCTTTTTTATGATTGTAACTCCTCTAGAAACGTGCTTCTTGTAGTAACTTTGTTTTTGCAATCTCCTTTTCTTCCCTGCTCCTCTACAGGTTATAGTAATTTTCATTATTAAATAGTGAATCAGTCTTTTTCATCAACATTGTTTATAATCAAAAACTGGAATGTTGTCTTCTTGTTAAGTTGATAAAAATTGTTGGATTTTTTTTTTCTTCACTATAGGTTATCCTCATTGGAAGTATAGCCTGTTACTTTCAGGAAGTTTTGTACTCTGATCCCACAATCACTATTCTGCCAGTAATGGCATCTTAATTATGTTCAGAGATATATAATTTTCTTCCTTTTCTATATCCTTTTTTCTCAGAGCCATTGCTGCCGAGAGTTTTCTAAAAGGACAGAGAGAGGTAAGTTGGCAATGATAAATCATTTGTATAAAGTAACAAATTTAAATATTCAAATTCAAGGATTTAAAGCTCATTTCCTTTGTTTAATGCCCAAATTTAAGCAGCCATCTTGTATATTACAATATAACATATGTAAGTTGGCTTTTGATCATGGTGGGTTAATGATTTGTCAGATGACTAAAGCATGTTATTGATTGAATAGTTTTTGTTAAAATAGGACATTTTGTCATGTTTGATAGAATTGTGCGTATCTTTTTTGCAGGTCCACCATTTATATCAGAGAGCCTTTCAGAAGTTACCTCTGTGTGCAACACTGTGGAAAGATGTAATGTTTTCACCTTTCATTTCAACTTGAAGTTTCCTAAAATTTTTCTGCATGTGCCATATCCATTGATGTGGTAATGCCCAAATTTTATCTCAATCTTAGTTGTCTGCTTCCCTGTCTCTTACAGCAACTCTTGTTTGAAGCATCAGGAGGAGGTAAAACTGATAACCTGAGAAAACTAGTTTCCAAGTGCCAAGAGATTGGAGTCAGCCTAAATGAGCTCTTAAATTTAAACATTTACAAAACAGAAAGCAAGAATCACTGAACACTGCGTGCAGTCAGTCCTAAGTCCTATTAATAATTGCCAAAATCATTTGAATGATTCTTCAAGATTAGGCTGATCCCTGGCTAACGTCTGTCTAAGGCAGACAAGCATTGTTGATCATATCAAGTCCCCCCCCCTACAATCTCCTGTCCTTGAAACCAGAAGCAATGAACATGACCCTCTTCAGTTGGATAAATGGACTTCCTGTTTGGCCTGCTTCTAGGCCCTTCCAGATTCTCATAACATCATGTACGTAAGTATAGTTCATCAAAGTGACTGACATTTATTTTTATTTTATTTTGTTATTTTTATTTTACTTTTCTCCCCTTACGTTGTGCTGTTTCCTGATTCACTTGACACTCTCTGATGCCTGAGAGATCCGTGTTTGGGATTAGTTCCTAGGGCTGTGTTTACAGTAAAAACCCTACAGTCCATTTTTTTTCCCTTTTTAAACCTTTTGAGATTCTTCATTACAGGATATAAAACAAAAGCAGTCCATCTTAAGGAAAGTGTAACTGCCATGGCCGCAAGTCTGCTAGTGCACTTGAAGGCTCTCAGAGGGCTATTCACTGCCCTTCTGCATTCTGGACTCGTTGCTGAGACTGTTTAACTTGAAGATAAAGAAACGATCACATATGCCAGTGCATCAGAACCCAAGTGGTCAATTATTATGTGCAATTTTTTTTGTAAAGAAATTTTAATTTATAATAAAGTTTAACAGTTTAAAGAACAGTTAATATTTGAACTGCTTTGTATTAAAATACTACTCTGTAGTATTATAATTGTTTATACAAAATATTTTGAATATAAGTTAACTTTAAAACAAACTTTCTGTCTTTATTATCTATTCACTTTACACATTTTAGGAAAGATTTGATGTCTTCCACAACATTTACCATATAATCACATACATAATTTACTCTTGAACATGACTTCCCATACAGTAGAAATCCAGCTTTTAAAATATGAGGTGTGATAGGCTTTGTTTTGCATTATAAACAAGCTACTTAGGGTCAATAATATTATACTTGTTTATCAAAAATGTGATCTGCATACACTGGTAACATAGATAAAATATTTTACATTTGTCTAGTACACTTTACAAAGTGCGTTATATACATAATTTGATTTGACCTTCACCTTTTGAGGTAGATACAAGTGTCATCATTATAACTCTACTTCATCATTGAGGCTCAACAAGATTAGTAAACAGGAAATGGCAGAAGTGACTGGAAAAATAGAACCCAGATCTTGTCGTTCCCAGAGTTCTAATTATGGGAGAAGCATTTTTCTGATTAGTTTAGTGCATCGTGGTATGCGTCTTGCTGACCTGATGTGACATGATCTTAGATTTAAAAGTTGTCAAGACTTAAGAGACTTAAAAGATTTCAAAAGGAGTATAAGAGGTCATCTCTTCCTAACTTCTTAACTGAAAAGGCAGATAACTTCTTCAAGGTCACACAAGTAAGGTATAATAAGCGGCGGACATGAGGTTCAAATTCAAGGTTTTTGACTCCAGATTGAGGACTTTTCCCACTGAACAAATTGAAAATGACCACACAATTTAAAAAAATTCATTAACTTCCTGTAAATGTAGGCAGCAGTGACATGTTCTAGAACCTAAATCTTGGAAGTTTAGGATTCTTGGAGGATAAAAAAAAATGAACTCATAATGGAACTAAATAAAAAAAAACAAACCACATAGGCTTTATCTTCTAGTTAAGTAAGAACAAGGACCTGAATAAAAGTACTACTAGGTTATATAAAAAAATCTGTCAAAGCCATATGTTTCATTCACATCTTAGGTGTTGGAGTCTTTCCCAAGTCATTTGGAATGCCTCACCTAAAACGTTGCTGCAGGCTCAGTTTGCGAATATGCATTTTTCTGGGGAAAATGGTATAATGCATTCTGTGATAAAGATAATTTCAAACGTGCCTGATAATTGATTTACTTACACATTTATCTTTATTTTAAAGCACTTCATTGTGTAATTGAAACTTGACATGACTAAATTTTCATATGTCAAAAAAAGTAATTTCAAAAATCCCTACTTGATTATCAATACACACTTCCCTGGGATTGTTTTTGGAATTATCTGCTATGTGTATTTACAACTTTAATCACATACTACTTGATGCAAAAAAAAAAAAAAGCAACATAGCGGTAAAGGAAAAGGGGGAAAGTTCCCTTATGTGTTTTAGGGTTAGCATCCGGTCTGAATGACTTAGTATTGCAAATTAGCCCCTCATCAGTTTATCAGATAAGCAAATGAGGAATGTTGAGGATACCCTTGTTTCTGAAGGCAGACGGATAGACTATTTGACCATGAGAACGTAAAAGTTTTGCAGTTCCCTGAAAACCATTGAGCCTCTATAAAAGATGACAAGTTTTTTTCCAAGTCAAATGTGTTTATTAAACACCCACTATGCATGAGGCACTGCACCAAACATGGGATACAAAGGCAAAAAACGCTTCTGCTTGGGGAACTCAAAATCTGATGGAAGGGGGAAGTGTGTATGTGTATCTAGAGAACACAAACTACAAGATAAAAATAGATGCATTAAGGAGGGTTTGAAAGTTTTTGTACAAGGTAGGATTTTAGTTGACACTCAAGGAGCCAGAAGGGGGAGATTAGAGAGAGCATTTTAGACTTTGGAGCAGACTGCTGGGAGAGTGCGAGTGTCTGATGAGAGGAGGATCCACAAGATGGCTAGTGTCGCTTGGTGAAAAGTGGGAAGGGCCTAGGTCACGAGGGACTACAAAAGCCAAATTGAATTTTATACTTGATCCTGGGGGTAATATGGAGTCCCTGGAGTTTATTGAATGGTGGAGGCCAACCGGAAGTAATAGTTGATATGAGGGCCTGCATCAGGACGTTGACTGTCCTTTCTCTTAGAGACCAGATGTCCAATAGACTGTTGTAGTGTCAGGAGAGAAGTTGACTGGTGTTGGGATATTAAAAGGTGTTTATCAAAGTGACAGTACAGTAGGGGACAGCATCTCTTGCATATTGTATGACCTAACTTGGCAATAGTTCCTACAATAATGTATGTCAAACAACTGGCCCCCACATTCTCTTTGGAAAAGCCTTGAAGCTTCTTAAGAAGCTAGGGGTTGGTAAATCTATCCTAGATTGCCTTTTATCTTACCACTGTAGCCTTTTAACATACAGTAACTATATAAAAGGTTAAATGGCAAGTGGGATAAAGTTTGGGGCTGACATTTTTCTCCTTCCTCAAGCTTGAGGTGTTTTTGTTTTTTGCTTTTAAGAAACTTAATTGTTACATGGAATGTTAAGCTGTGAGAAAAATCTCACAAGGCAATGCTGTTTGTCATTAAACATTAAGCCCTACTATGTACCAGCATGGTGTTAAGTGCTGAGGGTAGAAAGGCAAAAGATAAAAAACAAACGTAACCCTTGAGGTCACAATCTTATGAAGGAGACTACTTGCAAATAGCTGTACAAATAATGCTATATTCAGAGTAACTAGAAAATAAGCAACAGAGGCAGATCTGGAATTAAAGATTGCCTTGTTAGAGTCAAGATTTAACAATGAACCCCACTATCCCTGGGGGACAAATGGGAGATGAATTGTAAATTCTGGACTACGATTTCTAGTGAATGAAGTAGAACAGTGACAGATGGCAGCTTATTTTTCTCCTTATTTTAGGGAGCATAGCCCAAGTATTTGATGATGGTAATTTGTGTGTACCTTGTAACTGAAAATGAACCTTGTAACAGTGTTGTCATTGAATTATCTAAGGCGGTTTGCTTTCAGTTAAAGGGTGCATAAATCTACATCGTAAAGAATTAGGAAACTCCAGGTGCAACAACTAAATGGGGAAAGAAACAGCACGCTGGCAAGAAGGGGTGATTAGGAATGACAAACAGGCAATGACTCTTCGAAAATGCAAATATTTACTTTTTCTTTGTGGAGAAAGTAGAGTTCTTTGGTGAGAATAAAGTTCAGAGGCAGTACATGACTTAAACCTATAGTGTGCTCGTAGACTCATAATTTTCTGGAGTCTTTATTCAACCAAAGATAACTCAGACTCCTGTAGTTTTTGTAATGGAGAGTAGGTGATTGGTTTTAAAGCCAGAAATTCCACCCAACACTTCCCAAACACTACTAGGTGGTGCTGAGGCAACTGAACCAGACACCCACCACCCACAGGGATCCCCCAATTAGGAGAAAAGATGTCCATAAGTCCAGCAGAGAGGAATGAAGTCCACAGCAGACTGGGAGAGGGGGAAGAGGTATGGTGTAGACAAAAGTCCAAGGGCAGGATGAGAGGAAAGGCTGAGGAAGGTTCAATTTGACAGGAATTGTAAAATAATCAACAAAAATGGAGGAATTGGAAGTAGGGACAAACTTTGTAAAATAGGCAGTTTAACTTGGGACATCATTCGGAACTCTACCAGAGCTCTGGGAAGAAGTTAGGAGTGAGGCTACAAATCTGAGAATTTTCTGCCTAACTGGAGCCACTGGAGTTATCAAAATTACCAAGGCAAAGAAAATAGAGAAAGAAAGGGGCAAAGATGAAAATCTTAGGGATGCTCAGTTTTAAAGGGCAGGAGGATGAGGTGGCAGTAAAAGATGCACCCGATTAGGAAGGGAACCACAACAAGGCAGGACAATTGTTTAGTGTCAGAAGTCACAGAGACTTGTTAAGGGGGAAGATGAGAAAAGGAAAAAAATACCTTTGGATTTAGCATTAAGGAGGGTTATCAGTGACTTTAGAGACAGCTATTTCAGAACGGTAGCAATGACCAAAAAGATATTTTACCAGAAGGTGATCAAGTGAATGTGCCTTTCTCTTCCTAGAAATGGTGGTGAATGGAAAATGTTAGGAAAAATGAATGAATAGGATGCATTAAACTTGCTTTCTGTCTTCATTGTGATAGTATTGCAATTCCCTCCATCCCCCCTTCTTTTGGTCTACCATCTGTACTCTGCCTCCATGCTCATTTAACTCCATGAAAATCCACACAAGTGATTTACTATCTAAGATTGTTAAACCCCTCTTCCCCTCTTGTCCACAATTACATCCTTCCATCATTTCTGACCTAATCCACAACTCAGGATAACCTCCCTTAATTGATAATCACCACTCTTGCCCATGCTACAAATTTGTGCTTTCTTCCCATTATAAATTAATGTTTCTTAACTAAAGCTGGACCATTGCTGAACAATCCTTGAGTCTAATTGACACAGAGGAAGTTAGTGGCCCCTCTTGGATAGAACACTGCATCTGGAGTCAGGCGGATGAGTTCAGATCAAGC
Organism: Bettongia penicillata ogilbyi; assembly: GCA_023548195.1. Taxonomy (NCBI): domain Eukaryota; kingdom Metazoa; phylum Chordata; class Mammalia; order Diprotodontia; family Potoroidae; genus Bettongia; species Bettongia penicillata. The sequence continues at coordinate 4,061,091 of JAJHZJ010000287.1, read as the reverse complement.
CTCAGACACTTGGCTCTCTGTTCCTGACCAAGCAACTAAACTTCTATTTGTCTCAGTTTCTTCAACTATAAAATGGGGAACATAACACTATCTCAAAGGGTTATTGTGAGTATCAGATGAGATATTTGTACAGTTCCTGGCATATAGTAGGCACTGTATAAATGCTTATTCCCTTCCTCCCCTTCATTGCTTCCTTGTTTCATTGTGCAGAGGTACTCTTCCAATTTTTAAAAAATTTCTTCATCCCTAAAACTCCATCCCTACCCAAGTCAAAGCAGGTGAGTTTAACTTCCTTCTAAACTGAGATGAAATCCATCCAAGGAGCAACTCCCTCTATTCCCCTCTTCCACGCTTTATGGCATCTCTACAGTGTCTTCATTCTCCTGCTTATTTCCTATGTTTTTGAGGATAGATGCCTTTGCTTTTTGCTAAGTCTATGTATTCCTGTCCATAACTCACTTCCTACTCTTTGTTGTTCAACCGTTGCAGGAGTTTTCTTGGCAAAGGTAGTGGAGTGGTTTACCATATCTTTCCTCGGTTCATTTTACAGATGAGGAAACTGAAGCAAACAAGGTTAAGTGACTTGCCCAGGGTCACATAGCTCCAACTCTCCTTCCACAATCTTAAAAAGCCTCTGCTCCACCCTTTTTCCTCACCAGTCTCTATTCTCATTTCTACTGTGTTTTCACTAAAGTTATTTCTTCCTCATACACTGTTGCCTCTGCCTCCTTATCACCCACGTATACTGAAATGATTTTCAAAGATACCTGATAGCTTTATCACTTCATCCTAAAGCCTTTTCAGTTCATATTTTCCTTGACCTCTAGAGCTTTGGGTGCTGACTACCTTTCCTTTTTAGATGATTTCTCCGTTGATTTCTAAGACACTACATTCTCTCAATTTTATCTCTCCAATCTCTCTGTTGCCCTAATCCCTCAATGATGGTGTGGTGTTCCATAATATGTTATCTTCATTCCATTTTTCTATGGTGTTTCTGCAATTTCATCCACTTGGATGGTTTTTACTATTATTTCTGCGCAGATGACTCCCAAATCTGTATCTCTTGTCTTGACCTCCTGAGATATAAATTTTCATTGCATATTTGTTGGACAACTCTATTGGTTTCTCAAAATCAAGATGTCCAACATTGTCTTTTTCCTTAGCTCTTCTTCCCTTTTGACCATCCCTTTCTTTTTTAGCAGCACTACCATTCACTCAATTACCCATATTTAAAGTTTGATGCTTTCTTTGATCTTTCCCTTTTCCTTTATACCCTTACCCCCACATGGGGCAGCTAGGTGGTACAGTGGATAGAACACTAGTGCATGAGTCAGGAGGACCTGAGTTCAAATCTCACCTCAGACACTTGACACTCACTAGCTGCGTGACCTTGGGCAAATCACTTAACCCCAATTGCCTCATCCTGGCCCATCTCCAGTCATCCTGATGAATATCTGGTCACTGGATTCAGATAACTCTGGAGGAGAAGTGAGGCTGGTGACCCGCCCAGCCCTCCCTCACTCAAAACAGAGTCAAGTGCAAGTCATGTCATCACGTCTGTGATGGCATGGTCTTCTTCGGCAATGAACGACGAACACCACCCCCCCCCACACACACACACATTCAGCCAGTTATCAAATCCTATTATATCTACTTCCAGATCTGTTGTATCCATCCCATCCTCCCAATTACCATTACCTTTTTATAATATGCCCTTAATACTGCTCACATAGTAGCATACTGATTGTTTTGCCTTAATTTGTTCCTCCCTAACCTCATATTGTACTTGATTTGTACCCATCCTATGTGCTAATCCACTATCGTTTTTTATTAATGTTGTTTATATATGTGACAATCCCTGGGTGAGTAAGGAGTAGGAACTATGTCATTTAATCTTGGTCCTTTCTCAGCATCTAGGACAGTGCTGTACAAATTATACATACTTAATAAACATTTATAGAAATCAAAAGCAGCTAGGTGGTGCAGTGGATAGAGCACCAGTGCAGAAGTCAGGAGGACCTGAGTTCAAATCTCACCTCAGACACTTGACAGTCACTAGCTGTGTGACCTTGGGCAAGTCACAACCCCAGTTGCCTTATCCTGGGTCATCTCCAGTCATCCTGATGAATATCTGGTCACTGGATTCAGATGGCTCTGGAGGGGAAGTGAGGCTGGTGACCTGCAACCTGCACAGCCCTCCAGTCATCCTGTGAATATCTGGTCACTGGATTCGGATGGCTCTGGAGGGGAAGTGAGGCTGGTGACCTGCACAGCCTTCCCTCACTCAAAACAAAGTCAAGTGCAAGTCATGTCATCATTTCTCTGATGGCATGGTCTTTTTTTGGCAATGAAGAACACATGTCAGAAATCAAAAGACAATGAGAGGATGAGAAAAGTTAACTTTTGTGACTTTTAAAGTCAGGATCAGTCCTATGGAGCATATTTAGTCTTCAGTGTGTCAATATCAAGAGATTTGTGATCTCATCGATCCCTCCTACGGTGCAGGTGGTAATCTTCCCATATCTTCTCATCCTGTGTGATTCTTGTCCATGCCCTTTTATAAATTTTCTTCAAGGGATTTTCATAACATCCCTGAGGTCTTTAGGTGTTCTAATCTTCTGTAGTTAGAATTGTTGCACTCCATTTTATCTGTCATTCTTGTTTGATGATTGACATACCTCCTTTTTCTGATGGCAAGCCTGGAGGTCTTTTATTATTAATATTTTATTTATTATAATATATTTATTATTTATATATTATTATTTATTTTTATTGTCCAGTGTCACACAATTCATCACTGGTAATGAAAAAGTTTCAGCATTTTTGCCTGTCCTTCATGTATCTTTCCATTGCCTTTTTATCACTGGCAATTTTGATTCTTTGGAGACTGTGGTGTTCTTTGATTCCCAGTCAAGATAGAAAAGTAAAATATTAAGTTCTTTTAGGAGCTGTGCTAAGCACTGGAGATACGAAGACAAATATCTCAAAACTCAGACCTTACATTTTAATAGAAAAAGACAACACATAAAAAAGGAGCTAGAAAGTCTGTGAGGTGGGTTGGGGGAGGGGGATGGGGAGGAGAAGGGTTGGAAGTGAGAAGTCCTTGTAATGAATATGATAAAACCTATTTATCAGAATACAAGGTTCTAGAGTCCTGGGGCAGGTCCACGGTTGCTTTTGGGGAGGAGTGATAGTTGAGATTGATGACTGAAGGGTAGGTAGCATGATGAGTAGGTGGAGGGAAAGTAGCCAGTTAGCATCTGAGAATGTCAATAATTTGAGCAAAAACTTTTCCTGGAACCAGAGGGACTAGAAGCATCTTGTGGCATAGTGAAGAGAATGCAGGATTGGGGAATGGAAGGACCTAAGATTGAATCCTGCCTCAGACACCAGCTGTGTGACTCTGGGCTTGCTGGAGTATATAAAATCTTCCATTCAGCTGTCAAATTGATCTGCCTAAAGCTCAGATCTGATCATAACACTGCCCCCACCCCAGTCAATAAACTATTACCTCCAGGTAATTTTATATATCTATATCTATATATCTACTATATCTATATCTATTTCTATATCTATCATCTATCTATCTATCTATCTATCTATCTATCTATCTATCTATCTATCTATCTATCTATCTAATGTATGTATATATAAGTTGTCTTATTCCCTGCCATGTACTATACAATCCAGTGTCATGGGCCTCTTTGCTATTATTACTCTAGCATAATGCTTCCTCTTCTGAATGAGAACTTCCATGGGTTGTTCCCAGTACCTGGAATGCCCTCCTTCCTCATCTCGTCTTGGCTACTCTAGCTCTCTTCAAGTCTCAGCTTAAGTTTTACCTTCTGAAAGAAGCCTTTCCCAGTCTTCCTTAATCATAGCATCTTCCATCTGAGACTACCTTCTGAGTATGAACTCCTTCACAACAGGGACTATTTATGGAATTTTTTTTTTTTTTTGCTTTTGTATCCCCAACACTTAGCACAGGTGCTTAATAAATGCTAATTGATTAGCTAAAGTGCTTTGCAAACTTTAAAACTATCCCAAAAATTTTAGTGTAGTTTAAATCTTTAATAGCTTAAAACTAGAGTTAGACATTTGGGTAATAAAATAACAACAAAAAAAAAGACTTTTGGGACATTCTGTATCAGTGTTAATTACCATGACCTTTGGTTAATTTCCCCTTCTTAGCTGTCCTAACTGTAGCCACACAACTGACTTGATACAAGTGATGTAACTCTACTAGTCACAGGCATCTGGGTCTTTTATTTCATTTCTATTCCCACTCAGTTCTCCTCAGATATCTATCATATCTAGCTTATCTAAAATTCTATTTCCTTAATTTCTTATTTATTTTTTATTAAATTTATCTAGTTCTGAGAGTGGAAGATTAAAATCCCCCACTATTATAGTACTACTATCAATCTCCACCTGTAATTCATTCAGCTTTTCTTTTAAAAATTTAGCTAGGTAATGTAGTGAATAGAGCACTGGCCCTGGAATTTAGAGTATGTGATCCAGTCTCAGATATTTGACACTTGCTTAAAAAAAAAATTAGATGGTAGGAGAACAGATCAAGGGGCCCGCTATTTCAAATAGGGTTGCAGAAGATACCAGAATACCTAAGAATTCAACATCCACCCCACCAAGGTTCCCCCCACTCCCACAAATACACTTTGATCTTTTGAGTTATGTTGCTGCTGGACAGAATTCCTGAAATATGCTGCTGCCTGGTTTGTTGGTTGTTAACAATACTGATAACGGCAAAACTTCAGAATGGAGAAGGTGGGCTTTGGGGTGGGAAGTGGATTGGGTATTTTAGAATTTTAGTCAATAAGCATTTATTAAGCCCCTACTCTGTGCCTGGGTATACAAAGAAAGGCAAAAGACATTCCCTGCCCTCGAGGATCTCACAGTCTAACTGGGGAGACAACATGCAAATAGCTATGTATGTATAAATAGGAAATCATCAACATTAAGAGGCATTGGAAAAGCTTTCCTGTAGAAAATGGGATTTTAGCTGGGACTTGAAGGAAGACAGAGATGAAGAGGAAGAGCATTCCAGGGACTGAGGCCAGTCAGCAAAAATTCCTAGAGCTGAGAGATGGAGGTTCTTGTTTAAAGAACAGCTGGGAGACCAGTGTTCCAGGATCAAAGAGTAAGCTGTTGATAACAGTCTCTCAGCATCTTTGAGATGTGTAGTGGGAAGGTGTCCCCATTTCACAATTTGGGGAAATTGTTTTGTTTCTTGACGTGAACCCCCTTCCCAAGAGAAACTAAATTAAATCTTGAACTATGCAATTTAATATTTCTATCAGAAGAGACCTGGAGAAGATTTATATACATTTTTCAAGGGCAAAAACATGAAACTGAATGATTTTGAAGGCAAACATGAAGACGACTGTCCTTGTGTATCATAGATACATGAACCTAGCTATTGGAAGGTCCACTTAGACTTGAAACTTTCAGCTTCCTGTGCTGCAAACATAAAAATCTTCAACATGGGCATATGAATGCACGTGGAAGATCTGATTGGAATGGTAGCTCCAAAAATCTCTGTGACCATTTCTCAGAAGTGTCAGATTCTTAGAGTTTCACAGGTAACCATGTGTGATCCAGAATACTCAGAGGAAACAAATGCTAACAAGACATAAAGTAACATTATTCCACTGGGGAGTCATGTTGATTTTTCCTACTACTTAGAAGAATACTATCCAGAGATGATCAGAGGAGTGATTCAAATTGCTTTTTCCCTCCTCTCTCCACCACCCCCAAGGATATATTTTACCCTAAATACCAGAAATGTTTGCAATCAGCTCGGAATTATGTAATGCCAAGAACAAAATACTTGAGTTGGAGAACAAAAATATTTGCTCAGGCTTGGGAACATGTACTTCCTAGTTTGATCAAGGGAGCATAAATCCCAGAGCATGTGGCTTCTATAGTCAATTCATATTGGCCTTAGCTGAGATATGACCTTGGCAGAGGTACCAGACAGGTCTTTTTTTTTCCCCCAGACTAAAAACCTCTTACCGTACATAGAAGCCAACAATTTGTTTGTGTATAGTAGGGAAGAGTACCCCACAAATACATTAGAATAACATTGGGTGTTTTAATTATTTTGTGCAAGCTGATACAATGACTTTTGGAGTTCATCCAAATGAGTTACTCATTGAGGGTTCTCTTGTGTGAATCAGTGTCTGTAAAATGCAAAATCAAATAGACATATTAAAATAGAATTCTACTTATACCCTTTCTTCAAGAAGATCTTTCATAAGCAGTAGTTCAAGGGCTTTTTGACAGATATTTTTCTTTTCTTTTCTCTTAGCTTGGCCACGATCAAAAGTGAGGTTAAAAATAGTTTGTTTCCTTTTGTGATCATCCCATTGCATTGTTTCTCCATGGGTTCTTACTTTGTGAAATAGCTCCTATGGAAGTGAAGTGGTGACAGCTAATGGTCAGCCTACTGTAGGTGGTCCAGACCAATTAGGAAGACATGGTGGGGAGAGGACAGCACAGCAAGCTGTATGCTTTTACAAGGATGTGTCATATATCTCATAGTGCAGCCAAAACAAACACTCAGCCTGGCACATCATATTACCAAGTTTATGAGTCTGCCTGAATACAGATCTGGTTTTTCTGTGCTAGTTGAACGGCAAGTCCAGACAAGAAGAAAAAGGAAGATGGGGAATATGAAGAAATCCTAGTCTGATAGCAGATATCAATGCTAGGCCTCGTTCCCTCACAGGATATGACCTTAACAAGTCACTCAAGTGTAGTTGTCCAAATCTCTACAATTGGGATAATGATAACTATCCCAAGATGCAGCTGGGAAAGAACTGGGAAAGACCTAGGTTAAAATCCTGGCCTGAGATTGACACTGTCTTGGTGATTCCAGACTATTCATTTGTCCTCTCTGTGTTCTAGGCAGCTCTAAGACTTTAAATTGCAAAGAACTCTTAAATTCATAGAGAGAGTTTTTAGAAATTCCTTATCTCAGTGAATTCACAGATCCAATCCTTGTCCCCATCCTACCCTACATACCTTGTGAGGATGTTGTAAGGTTCAGATAAGAGAACGGATGGAAAATGCTTAGAAAAACAGAATTCCTATGTAATGCTATTTCTGAGATTTGTTTGGGGAACCTTTTTGAAAACCCCTCATGAATGCAGAGGGATGTGGCAAAACCTTAACATGCTTCTCAGGGATATAATTTCATTATTCTAAGTTGATAAAGAACACATGCCCATAGCCATGGCCAAGCCTCCAGCACTGATTCATAATTGGGAAAATACAAATAAGAATTGGCCGGCTCCAATTTAGGTTCAGTGGGCCATTCCAAGTTACTCTTGGGTGTTTTTCACCACCTGAGGCAAAAGAATAAATGCATAGGTTTGGCATTAGGGTTATAGGTTGCCAAGGATCAGTGAGCTCCAGAGGGGAGTGCTGGGAAAACCATTCTCCTCAGCATTTAGTCCTCAGAAATCATGGTTAACAGCATCTTAACTGATCTTAGTTTGTGTTGAAATTTAGGGAAAAAGCTACTTACTCTTTGAGAGCCAGGACTCAAGATTATTTATATTTAATCCACTTTTAGTTATCCTAATCATAGTTCTCAAGTTGGAAGGGATCTTAGAGGTCATTTAGTCCTATCCCATTTTGCAGATGAGGGAATGGAAGCCCATTTAGGTTATGTGACTCTTTGTTATAATCACACAAAAGGGTAGGCATCAGAGTCAGGGTTTGAACTTAGGATCTCTCACTCTAGCCAGTGCTTTTTCCATTGTCCCATGCAGCACACCCAGGTAGTAAGTACAGCAGCTTAGGCACAGAGAAAGCATTGCTAACTGCAATCTAATATGAATGAGTTTAATAAACTCGTTCTAAATATTCATTTGGAGCATGTTTCCTGATTTTTATTGGATCTGCTCCCAAAATGGCAGGATAGAATAACTGAAACTTCAACTCCTTGAGTCTCTAATCTCCCTGTGACAAAGTGCTAGAAAAACAATGAAATAGTCCAAAGGCAGGCATTTTGGAAAAGGAGCAATGAGTGTAGATAATCCCTAATCTAGATAATCTACCCCAGAGACAGAGTCTCATTCACTTCCAAATTCCAGCAAAATGACCTACTGGGGGCTTACGTGCTACTGGATCCCAGGAGAGGATATTATTGTGATATGACTGTGGGGGATGGGGATGGGAGTGTGTGGATTGGTGTATATGGATCATGGGCTTAGTGTATTTACTGGTAGTGGCCTTATGTTCTCATATGGGTGATGATTAAGGGAGGTCATACCATAGACATTAAGGGAGATGGGGCAGAAAAAGACCAAGAAGTACAGAACCTGCACATGCCAGGGGCAAAGCACATCCTTTAAATTTTGATGACTCAGGGAAATGTCCTGGTCTTACTTAGGGTTTGTTCAAATTCACTCATACAATTAGTGTCTGACCCAGGAGAGGAATCTAGGTTTCTTTTGAATCTAAATTGAAGCCTCTTTCTACTAGGAGTTGAGGTTTGTGAAAAATGCTAAGGACCGCAAAAAAAATCTATCTTTTCATTTTAAAAAGGTCTTTTCAAAAACAAGTTAGCAAGTTAAGTCCCCACCATACTCTATCTTGGTCAGATGCCCCCTAGATTTCTGATGGACATATTTTAGGAAGGACAATGAAAAAGTGGACGGTGTCTAGTGTGTATGTATGTGGAGATTTATGGGTAGTGAAGGGACTAGAAACCATCTAATAGAAGATTCGGTTGAAGGAACAAGGTATACTGAGCCTGTAAAACAGAAGATTTAACTCAACTAGAAGAAATGAGTACAAGTTGAAGATTTAGGCTTCATATAAGGAAAAGCTTTTTAACAATTGGATCACATTCCAAAAGTGGGATAAGCCACCTTAGGAAGAGTGAATTCTGGATCTGAGAAGGTCATAGAGAGTGTATTGGACACTTACCAGATATATTATAGAACCAATCTCTATTCAGGATCCAATGGCCTCTGAAGTTCCATCTAATGATGAGATTCTATAGTTCTGTAAACTGGAGATGTTTAATTTTCATCTGAAAGGCCTTGGAAGGAAATGTGTGGGCTATATACGTGAGGGACCCTCACATTGAAGAGATATTACATTGTGCTCCTTGGCTTCAGAGAATACAACTCAAATTATGGTAAAATGGAAAGAACAATGGATTTTAAGTCAGATGACCTGGGTTCAAATTCCACCTCTTGTATGACCTTAAAGTGACTGGATTGGGATTGGCTAGAGAAATGAGGGAGAGGGGAAAATCAAGGAGGACTCAATTTGAGAATCTGAATAACTTAGATGAGTGGTTTCCTTAGTCAAAATTGACACGATGATAATACATTATCTTACGTGGCACGAGAAAGTGATAACATGTATTTGGCCACAATGCTCCACAGGGACCCTTGCATCATTGGGAAAAAAAGACAGGAAAACCTGTCATCTTTTAGTGGAATCACTTTGGTGAACTTTTGGGAGAACATGGATGAAAGTTATACAGGATAGGCAAGCAAGCATGGATGTTTTTTGACTTGCATGGTTGGAGGAAAATGGATGAGATCACAAACCTTATTGAGTATCTGAATGTATTTGTAATATCCATGTGTAATATCCATACATGTAATATCTGTGTAGGTAGGAATAGGAACTGGACCTGTGGTTTCATTGGTATAGAAAACTCCTGTTTCCAAGGTATTCAATCCCACCCTTGCCATTTTATAGATGAAGAGACTGAGGACAGTTTAACAGCCTCATGAGGCTATTGAAAAGTCTTTTGGAGGTATGGAGGAGTAACTCCTTCAGAAATGGTTGAGAAAGTTGAAAGAGATGATCATCTAACTCGAAAGGGGTGTTTGTGATGGTCAATGAAGATACGTAAAACTCTGAGAACTTTAAAGTGCCATATCAATGCTAGTTCTTATTTTTATTATTGCTTAAGGTGCAGTCATCTGTTTCTTAAATTAAACAAAACAAATTCCTTATACATTGCAAAGGCTGGCTGTGAAGGAAAACTGTTGTCCATATCCAGTGTTCTCAGGATTAGGCTCTTTTGGCAAGCATGCAAAACATTTCAACTCTTCCTCCTTACTAAGTTTTCCAGATGAAAAAAAAATGAGTTACTTGAAAGCAGAAGGGCACCAGAGATTCTAGTGGGCAAACAGATCTGCACAGTCTTTTTCTAATTATCCTAACAAAACAGCATATCAGGAATTCTCATTCTTCCATTGGGAAAGTTATGCTAATAAGAAACAATGGTACTTGCCCTACCTAAGATCAAAGCTCCCCTCTAACCCTTAATTCTGCTCTTGTTAAAAAAAAAAAAAAAACACCAGAGAAAGCACAAGAATGTTTATTTATGTGGATAATATCCCTATGGTTACTTATTGACTTCCAAGGTGATTTATCACATCAGATGAACTGCTCAGTGGGTTAGTAAGACTTGGTCATAAATGGTAATTGAACATCTTTCCTCCACTTGAAGAACAGAGATTTAGATTTTAAGTAAATATGTAGCAGTCATAAAAAAAATAAATCCTTAAGATGGAAATAAACTATTTTATATACTAAATATACTGGGTTCCATATTTTTCATTCTTAGCATTATTTAATTTTTATAGTGATATATAGTTATATAGGATGAACTGAACTTGAAAAATCTGGAATTATTCACATGCTTTTACTGTGTGTGTGTGTGTGTGTGTGTGTGTGTGTGTTGTGGGGATATAGTGGTATGGATGCTGTTCAGATCATTTGTAGTTGACTTTGGAATGCATTTTTATATTTATGTTTTTATATGGATGTAATCTAATCTGAGAATTTCCAATACTGTAAACCAAGTAATAAAGCTGTACCATGAAGACCTGTCTCAAGAAGAGCTGGAAAATCATCTACTTTCCCTGGCCTAACCCCTGATTTCAGTCCACAGGTTGATTTTGCTTCTCATTCTTTGCTGGAAATTGATAGTTCTACCTCTCAGACTGATTGATGTAAAACATCAGCCTAATCTGAACCACCACTGTTTTTCAATTCCATCATAAAGTTAGAATTAGAGGATTATGGTTTTAAGATCATTGAATTATGAAAACCTTCTTTGTGAACAAAACTTTGCTTAATTTCTTCTTTTCAAGCACTAGACCACTTATGCTGAAGCTCAAGTCACATCTTCATTTCTGTTTGTTAATGTTCCTGAAATTGACATGTTCCAAGAGAGAAAAGAAAAATTCTAATGAAATGTGCTGTATTCCGAGGCATTTCCCAAATTATTTAATGATGAGTTTTCCTGGCTCCTTTTGATAATTTGAATTCTTGGGAAACAAGGAGTTCTTTAAGGAGTAGGAGGTTTTTGCCCTGATTACTGCAGGATGGTAGTCATTGCTCTGATTAACATTATTCTTTATTTTACTTAGCATGAAATTCACTTTACTCAAAGTGTCAAGGTTACTGCCAGTAGAATCTTCACCAGTCTTGTCTTCTGCTAGTCCATGAAATGTTTCCTTCATTCCTTTCCTCTGCTCTCAACCTAGCTGCACAATCATCTGTTCTCAACACTTAGTTCCTCTGGTAATTTTGCCTATATCAAGGGTTGCAGACGGCTTTTCTAAGTGTGTAGTGAGGAGAGAGAGAGAGAGAGAAAAAGACGGAGAGAGAGAAAGAGAGACAGAGGCAGAGACAGAAAGTGACAGAGAGATACAGAGACAGAGAGAGACAGAGACAAAGAGAGACTGAGAGTAAAATAAATTTCTTTTCTCTACATATTCCTTTTATCCAAATTCACATATTATAACTTTAAAACTATAGTAATATGCAAAGAGAAAAGGTAAATGTATGTTTCGTCGCTTCAGAGTACTAGCTCTCAGCAGGTACACACTATCTGGTATTGTCTTTTATCTCATTCATTCTTCGGAGTGTGAGCAGTCATCTGAGTATATCTGGAACAAGCAGTAAATCCTAAGAAATTAACCAAAATTTGTAATTCTAGAAGAAATTTCATTGGTTGTTATGATATAACAATACATGACAATCTCCTGTGATCAGATTCTGATACTTGAATCACAGTGTTAGCTAGGAAATTTTGGTTTTGATTAGGGGTATCTCCCCTTACTTCTTTAATTGTGGATTTCCAGTAATTTCTCACCCATTAATAATTTTTTCCTAAGGAAATAAAGACTTTGCATAGATGTTCATGAAAGATAGGAATGCTGAATTTCTGCTTGTCATGGACATTACATATCAGAGAGAAAAAAAGATTAAATTCAACCATCACTGGATTAAAAGAAAAAGAAAAGACATGCTCATCACTCGGCAAAAGATGAACTGACTGTGATAATCAACGTAATAGAATACCATTGTGCCATAAGAAATGGAAGAAAAAAATAGAATGGTTCTAGCAAAACATGGGAAGATTTGCATTTACTGATGTAGAATAATGTGAGTAGAATTAGAAGAAAAATTAATACAGGGTCAACAACACTGTAAGGAAAAACAGCCTTGAAAGACTTAGGAATTCTGATTAGTGCCATCATCAGCCATATCTCCAGAGGATAAGCCTATCACTTACCCACCTACACCTCAAGGTGCAGAAATAGACATGTATTTTTGGTCATGCCCACTATCTGTGGGTATCCGATAAAGCTCCCTTCTCACTCTACACTGTTTCATGTGATGATCTCCTTAATTCCCAAGAATTAAATTATTATCTCTATGCTGATGAATCTCATATCTACTGATCCAGCCCTAACCTCTTTGCTGTCCTTTAGTTAGTAACTTTCTAGTCCTCCAATCTCACATCTCCAACTGTCTATTACACATCTCAAACTCAACGTCCAGTAGACATCTTCATTTTGTGTCCAAAAGTGAACTCATCTCTTCCCCCCCCAATCCCCGTACAGACACCCCTTCCCCTTCCCAAATTCTCTATTACTTTTGAGAGCATTACCATACTCCTAGTCATCCAGGCTCACAAACTAGGTGTCATCCTGGACTACTAGCTCTTTCCCAACCCCTATCTATTGCCAGTTTTACTTTAGTGACATCTCTTACATACTCCTCCTCTCCTCTGATACTGCTGTTGTTATTGTACAATTATTTCTGACTTTTCATGACCCCATTTGGGGTTTTACTGGTAAAATTACTAGAGTGGTTGATGTTTTCTTCTCCAGCTCATTTTACAGATGAGGAAGCTGAGGCGAACAGGGTTAAGTGACTTGCCCAGGGTCACACAACCAGTAAGTGTCTAAGCTCTCCTGCTTCTGCACTCTATCCACCACACCATCTGGTTGCCCTTCTGATACCCTGACTTTGATATAACTTTCGTCTGATACTTTGGGTCAGCCTTCATCTCCTCACACCTAGACTTTTGAATTAGCCTTCTAATTGGTTGGCTTGCCTCAAATCTTTGCCCACTCAAGTCCTTCTCCACTTACCTATCAAAGGGATCTTTTTAAAGTGCAGTTCTGACCATGTCATCCCTCTTAATAAATCCCAGTGACTCCCTAGGATCAAATAGTAAATCCTGTTTTTTGCTCAAAGTTCTTCATAACCCAACTCCCAATCTTACACCTTAGTTACCGTTGGGTACTCTTTAACCCATTGACATTGACCTCCTTACTGTTCCTTGAACAAGACACTCTATCTCCTTACTCTGGGTATTTTGACTGACTGTCCTGTATGGTTAGAATGCTCTCCCCTCTCATCTCTACCTCCTGGCTTCCTTGGCTTTGGATCCCAATTCAAATACCACCTTCTGTAGGAAGGTCCCCCATTAGTTCTGTTGATTATTTTCCATTTGTCCTGTGTATAACTTGTTTGTATGTAGTTCTTTGACTGTTGTCCCCCTACTAGACTATGAGCTCCTTGAGCTCAGGGGCTATTTTTTTACTTTTCTTTGTACCCCCAATACTTTGTACAGTGCCACAGTAGGCACTTCAGTCTTTATTGGCTGATTAACTTGATGATGCTTATTTGTTACAAGGGAGTCTTTTTCTTTCCCTCAATTTTTTGTTGTAGGAGAGTTTAGGGGAAAGTTCAAGTCTGACTGCAGACAATTACTAGTTGTGTGAGTCTGAGCAATTCACTTCATCTTCTTATACCTCAGTTTCCTTGTCTGGAAAATGAGGATAATGATAAGCACTTGCCTTCCAGGGGTGCTGTGCAAGTAAAATAAGCAAATATCTGCAAATTGCTTTATAAAGCCCTATATAAATGCTAGCTAATTATTATTATATGTATTACAAAACTACTATGGGCCAGAAACTGTGCTCTGCATTGAGAACACAAAGGCAAAATATGAAAGTCCCTACTTTCAAGGAACTGGGCAGCCAGGTGGTACAGTGGAGAGAGTGCCAGACCTGAAGTCAGGAAGACCTGAGTTCAAATGTGGCCTCAGACATTTATTAGCTGTGGGTTCCTGGGCAAGTCATTTAATCGCTGCCTGCCTCGGTTTCCTCTTCTGTAAAATGACGATCATAATAGTACCTGCCTCACAGGGTTATTATGAGGATCAAATGAGAATAACTGTAGAGTGCTTAGTATAGCACCTGGTCCATAATAAGCATTATATCAAAGTTAGCTAAAAACCATCAGAAGATTATTTTGGTTGGACTTTATTAATTTTCAATCTAGCTCTTGACTCAATTGCAAATTACAAATGCAACATTAAAGAGCAAATTCACATAGACACTTTGCGTAATAGACCTGTGGTTGGAACAACTAAAAACCTTCCACATTTGTTTTCCTCTCTTTAGAAGAATTTCAGTAGGGTTTTTCTTCCTCCACTGTTTTCCTCTCCTCCCTTAAAAGGAGATTTTCTGATCTTCCTTTTTCACTCTTCTTTCTGAATTTCATTATTTATTATTCTTTCATTATTTTGGGTCCTGGAGGCTCAAAGTACTCCATAGCACCCCCTTTTCTTTTGAGGAAAGGCTAAACCCCACACACCTCTCCTCTTTCTTTCCTGGGCTTGCAAGATGCCTGCTCTCTTTTTCTTGCTTCTTATTCATTCATTTATTTAGATATTTTTTCTTCCTTCCTTCCTTCCTTCCTTCCTTCCTTCCTTCCTTCCTTCCTTCCTTCCTTCCTTCCTTCCTTCCTTCCTTCTTTCTTTTCCTTCCTTTCTTTCTTGCTTTCCTTTGTTTCCAGGTAGTCTAAGGGACCTGGTATCAATTCAGTATGACCAGGAGGGTTACTTATATAAACTGATTCCATCTTCTTTGTTTGAAAACTTGTATTTGAATATTTAAGGGCAAGTGTTAAAAGTATTTCTTAATTTATAGACTCTATCCTTGATAAGATTTACATATTTGTTTTGTGCCAGAAATTTATGCCAAAAATTCCTCACAAATTATAAACAGTCTTTGTTTTTCAAGGAAATTAATCTGTGTTTTATTTGGGGTTTGTCTTATCAGCTTTGAGGGGCAAGAGGCAAACTGATGGAGAAAGGAAGATGAACAATTTCAAAGCCCAGTAGATGTTATTACTGAAGGTAGGTAAGTATATGAAGAGAAAATACTGAGATATAATGAATGAATAGGGTGTTGAGCTTGGAGTCAATGAAGGACTGTGTTCAAATCCCACCCAGGTGTAGCAAGGATTTTGAGCTGCAGGACCCAGTTTCACATCTTTCTTCTGTCACTGTGTAACCTTGAGCCTGCTGTCGCTTAACTTGCCTGGGTCCTAGCTGCCTCATTTGTAATATGATGAGATTCGATTAGATGATCTCTAAGATTCCTTCTTGCTCTAAATCTATGATCCAATAATAACAAATAATTGAAATTTATTTAGCATTTTCAAATTTGTCAAGCACTTTAATTAATACTATCACATTTGAGCTTTGACATAACCTTACAAGGTAGGTGCCATGTCTATCCTCTTTTACAGATGAGGAACTGAGACTTAGAGAGGTTGATTGACTTCTTCATTGTCATATAACCAAGAGGAGGAAGTGTCAGAGACAGGACTTGAACATGGATTTTGTTGACACTGAGTTAAAACATGGATTTTTTTTAACCTAGTCAAGCTTTTCCATATTAAAAAAAAAGGAGACTGTTTTGTGATATATTTGCCAACATTTATGAAAACATCATAATTTAAATGCTTCATTTTAGAGCATTTGTTGGAACCTACATACTGCAGAGGATGACAGCTGTTTTACAGTTAATCATTGGGTTAAGAGGGGCAGAGAACAAAGACTTAGGGAGGACATGAGAGCTGTCTCCAAGTATTTGAAGGACTTTCATGTAGAAAAGGGATTAAATTTGTTCTTTCTGGATGACCCAACTATTAGCAATATGGTAGAAGCTGAAGTGAGCCAGAGTTACTCTTAGTGTAAGGAAAAATGGAGCCCAAAAGTGGAATGGATTGGCTCATTGGGTACTTAGCAATGGAAAATTTCAAAGAGTAGATGATTGCTAATTGGGGATGTTGTAAAAGTAAAAGTGAGGGGGGACTTTTGTTCAAATATTGATTGGATTGGAAGGCCTCAGAGGCCCATTTCAACTCAAGAGATCCAGTGATTCCATAAATCTGAAGGAAAACAAAACAAAACTTTGTTTTAATGGGAGACAAGCCAAGTTATATGAGATCACTTTGGGTGTCTATCAATAGGATCAAGTTGAAATGTGGCTTGTCCCCAAATGAGACTGACAAGATGGGTAAGTTCACTCAGTAAACAAGTATTGATTCTGGTGATAACGCTAAGCCAGATACAAAAATCATCATTTTTCTCTGGTGCAATGGAGCTACTTCATTATATACGAGAAGGAAATCACTACTGAGGGATTTTTTTTTTTTTGGCTGGTAGCCTGCAGGGCTAGCTCGTTTGGGCTTGATAAATGAAGAGTAGGACCTCAGGGATTTCTGACTTGTTTGCTTCTGGGAGATCATTATATTCCTTAATTTCTTGGCTAACAGGAATTTGAAAGAGAACAGAGTGTTTTTTCCTACCATGGGCCTGGAGAATCATATGCCCTCATGCTTTGGCCTTACCACGGTCACATAATGAAGCTGCTTAAAAGGAAGAATTTACAGAAGTACTCTGGCTGAACATGTTGAGTCTTTAATAGTCTTATTTGTCATTTAGCCTTGTGTTTTTAATTGTGGGTCTTTTTTCCCCCTGTCTCATTGTTAAAACATCTTAGGACTTGGGAAGGTCCTGGCTACAAAAAGTCAACCATTGCCTGTAATGATGACTTTCAATAACCTAATGATAGAGTGATTTATGAACCCTAATTAAACAACAGTAACATCAACAGCAACTTCAGCAGCAACATTAAAAGATGGCAAAGATATTTCAGTTTTGATTCTGTGAAAGGCTTATTTCACAAGTTATGTCCTAACTACCCACAGCACTGGGGTTTCCAGTTTCCAGTTGGCTTGGTGTGAGATAACACTGTTCATAGCAACCACACTTAAACACCAATAAATAAGAGACTGTACATCTGCTTTTGTGGTCCATGATAAAGCTGAAATGCTCTTGGCTTTCAGTCTCACATTTTATTACAAATTCTTTTTATTTCTTATACCAATAGAAAAGCAACTTATTTACAGGCACTACACATTTACATATATACATATAATAAATTTAGGAAAATAATTGAGCAGGAAATGAGTATCTAAGTAGGAGGCTGCAACTGTACATGGTTTACTGTTGTATCCTTTATGATTATTGTATCATATTGTAATAATAAATACAGTTCTATATTTACACATCTTATAAAAAATCTCATAAATGCATTTTTTCAATTCCAAATTAAAACATCTGATCAAAATATTTCAAACATGCTTATAAAAATAAACCCACCCAACAGCTATTTGTTTTGGATGCCTGGAAGACTAATAACATTCTGATAAAAGAAGCTATGAATTAATCTTTTAACTTCCTGTGTTTTATTATTTTGCTTCTCAAAACATTTTACACATGTATTAAATATGGAAAAGTGGGGAGAGAATGCCACTGATGTCAATCAGTGCAGCCAAGATGGAATGCAGCTAAAAATCAAGCTAAGGAAAGGGATCTTGTATTCATGGAGCCAAAGGGGCGTCAGGACTCATTCTCTAGCTTCATGTTGTCTTATTGGCATAGCTTTTAGAGTTAGTAGATTTGAGATTCTCATATAGACTGATTTAATATATATTTCTGCTATAGCAGATCACCTTTCCACCACACTTGTGAACTCAAAACACCTGACTGCTATTGTCTTTAGCTAAAAGTATCCTCCCACCCCAAGCCCCCCAAATCTATTCTCTGTCTTTTCTATGGATGTCCATTGCCGGCAATGAACTTAGATCCTGAAACCCCAGATTTGGGCACCAGGGCGTTAAAGATGAATGAGCCAGTCGGAAGCCATTTTCCCCTTATTTCCTTGATAATAATTCGAGTTCATTTAGCCTTAGAAATGTTTGTACAGTTCTATTGTACTGGAGGATGAACTGACTTTTAGACCAGATTCTAATGCCTGAAACAGCAAATAGGATTATGTATAAAATACCCTCCAAATATGAGTATGCTAATAACAGCTTTCACTCTAAGGCCAGGCAGATTAGTGATCTGAAAGAAGCCTGTCATAGATAGGAAAGATGGAAGGGAAACAAAACTCTCTATGCATAAATCTAGAGAATCAGAATACTCTTTGTCATATCTTATGCTTAGTAATGAAGATGATTTTCGATTTCTTTTCTCCAACCCACTTCAACCACCCTTTAAAGAATTTTAGAATTTATGGAACCTACTTTGTGGGTCACTGTCTTCTTTTAAAACTCTCTGTGGATGAGTGGAGAGAGAAGTAGATTAAAATTATGGTGAATCCTTGAAGAGCATTTAATTCTTCTATTTGTGTTGTACTGGTAAAAAAAAATCAATTATTGATAAAAAGCCATCAAATTGGCACTATGAAATGCCTTTAGTTCATTTATGATCCTGAATGTCAGTGAGTTTGCAGTTTTTTTCACACTTGTTGAGGGAGGATTTTTAAAAAAGAATCAACGTTCTAGTCAACTTTTTTTTTTAAGGTACCACTTCTCAGGTGCATGGAACAGTTATCAAGAACACTGTACCCTTGTCCCACCAACTACACCTCCTATCTTCCTCTCTGGGATTTGAAAATTTTGTAAACATTTTCTCATTATATCTTACAACTCACACTACAGACAAGGAACAAATGTCACAGATGAAAGACTACGACTTTCTGTCATTGGATAACATGGTGGCCCTTTCGAACAAGATGTCAGGTCGTAAGAGCTGTTGCTGCTAGTAAAGGTGACCAAAGCTTGGGTGGAATCACAAGATCGTTTCTCCACATCTTCTGAGTTGATAGAGATCAGACTTGGGTGTTTTGATCTTTTCCATAAGAATGTTTGCTTTCGGAAGTTCCCCATGTCTTCCTTAAAATTTGGGTTGAAGAGAATGTAGAGAAGGGGATTGAGACAAGCAGGAAGTGGGACAATCACCAAGAGAATAAACTTAATCACTTCAGGACTGATGAATGTGAGGTTCAGCAGAGAGGAAAAGGACAAGAAAGCAACAGGACAATAAAGGATGCAATTGGTGAAGAGTAACAGAGCTACGTGCTTCACCATTGCACAGTCCCAAATATTTTCTAGTTCTCCCTTTTCCAAACTGCAGTAGAGTTTGGTATACGTGATGGTCATCACAAGAAAGCAAAGGGAGTTCAGTAAGACCAGAGCTACCATGTAACCGGTAGTACTGGGTTCTCCAAAAGGCAGGGGCAAGCACAGGGGAGACGCACCATATTCACCGCCACTGAGCAGGGGGACTGTAGCGATGGTCAGGGCCAACAGAAAGCAAAGCAGAACGATCGCTTTCAGGCTGGAAAGAGATGCTTTGGTTTCAAATTTTGCAGAACATTTTACAGAGAACCCACGTTCAAGGGCTGCCAGTGTAAGTAGGAAAACAGACGTCTCTGAAGCAAAAATGGACAGAAAACCAGTGATTTGGCAACCTATTCCACTCTCCCACCATGCACCATATTGAGCAAAGCTGCCAAAAGTTAATGCATCGACACTAGCCAAGACACCACTGGAGACACCCATTAGGGTGTTTACCACTGCTATCAATCCAATTAAAAGCTTTATAGAGGAAATATACAGTGGAGATCTGAAGATTGTTGAGGTCACCAAAGCATTACAAATGAAAGCCAAAAACGCAATGGTCCACACTCCGATTCGGATTAACCAGCTACCAAATAGATGTTCACATGGTTTGAAGGGCCCTGAAATGGCAAGAGAGAGATAGAGAAAAGCAGAGAAATTTGAGATTTTAAGTCATATATATGTATATACCTCTCTCTCTCTCTCATATATATATATATATATATATATATACACATACATACATATATATACATACACACACACACACACACACACACACACACACACACACACACACACACACATATATATATATATATATATATATATATCAGGACTAAAATACAAATTCCCAGAATCTTTGTCTTGTGCTACACCCACACCTCTCTCTTCAAGAAGTTTGATGGTTGAACTCATGCAAAGTGAACAGAACATTGGAGAACATTGTACATATAACAGCAATATGTAAGGATCTGTGAAAGACTTAGCTATTCTGATGAACAAATAATCTAAGACAATTTCCAACGACTCATGATAAAATATGCTCTCTTCCTCCAAAGAGAACTGATGAGCTCTGAATGCAGATTGAAACTTACTTTAAAAAGGAAACAATTTTTTTCTGTTTCCTTTTGCAATGTAGCTAATATGGAAATAAGTATTTCATGACTTCACATACATGTGTAATTTATATCAAATATTCTTCTCAAGGAGGAGGGAGGGAGAGAATTTGGAACTCAAAATTTAAAAAAAAATGAATGTTTTAGTGAAAAATTGTGACATATGCTTGGGAAATATTTAACGAAATAAATAAAAACATATTTTAAAAAAAAGATTTGATGGTTGGAGAACTAATCATCCCAGGCCAGTGTTTCCTTATATAAAAAGTAAGCTACAAGTAAAGTGAAAGTCTGTAGCATATAAAACCTAGGTAGCATTTGATGCTCTGGAGAGAGGAACAAAATAGTTTTTTAAATATCACCATCAATGTTGTAAACAAATACCAAATGCCTAGTGTTTATCTTTTTAGCAGTCCATTTTACTCACAGGAATGAATAATAATATTTAATAACAGTATTTACATAGGGCTCTAAGGTTTGAGAAACACTTTCTGAATATTAACTCATTTTATTCTTGTAATGTCCCTGGGAGGTAGGGGTTATTATTCCCATTTTACAGATGGGGAAACTGAGACAGATAGAACTCAAGTGATTTGCTCGGGGTCACACACATAATAAGCATTTGAGCCTGGATTTGATCTTAAGTCTTCCCGAGTCCAAGTCCAACACTATCAATATTCTTTCCTTATGTACTTAGTAATTCATTACTTAATGGAAAAGCAGATATTTGGAAAATTGATTTAAATGGCTTAAAAATATTTATTGTCTAATAACTGTATATAGTGATGTGCATAAATATGTATCAACAATTATTTTAATGTTTGGTTGCAATTATCTTTTAAAAATGCTTTTCTTTTTATATGATCAATTACTGAATCACTATTAGCCTGCATCTAAAGATTCCTTACTACTTGAATTTACAAAAATGAATTTACAAAATTTACAAAAATGTCCAAGTAAAAATCATCGCCTTTAGCACTGAGGGATAGACACCTAGAATTTGAATATAGAAATGGAGACCAAGAAGAGGACTTGACAAGACTCAGTGAATCTCCAGATTTTACTGCCCCAACATATTGACACCAAAATGTCATTGGATTCCACAATATGACCTTGCCAGGATCAAATCCCAAAATAGAAGTTCTGAAGTTAATTTTGGGGACCAACTATGGTTCTTATCTATAAAAACTATTTCAGGGTTAGGTTCCTGTAAATTTCTTACCTGGAGATGGTGAACACTGTACTAAATGATGGACTTTCGTGTCTTCTTCAAAGTCAAGAAGGAAGTCCTCTAAATCACGTTCATCTGTATGGGTGAGAAGTCCCTGAGAGTTTAATTGAGCAATCCTTTCTTTTGGGGACAAGATCATGGGGAGTTGAGGCATGAATCCTCTTATTTCTTCTTTTTCCTATCCCCTTCTAGAAATCTAAGAATTTCACAAATATTATCTCATTTTATCTGCACAACAACCCTTGGAGGTAAGTGCTATTATTATCCCCATTTTACAGATGAAGAAACCAAGGCAGATAGATTAAGTGATTTGCCCAGCAAATACCTCAGAAAAAATTTGAACTGAGGTTTTCCTCACTCTTGGACCTAACCAATTTGCCACACATCTGCCTTTATTTGCATAGTAGCTGATTTTTAAAAACAGTTTATTTTAAGTCATACATGCATATGATATAATCTAGTATCAGACAGTAAATTGGTAGTAAGAGATTAGAAAGCTAGATTCTCTCTCCTCTCTCTCTCTCTCTCTCTCCTCCCTCTTTTCCTTCCTTCTCTAGTCTTGACTTCATAGGGTCATAGATTTATAGCTACTCTGGGACTTAAAGGTCATTGAGTCCAACCCCCTCCTTTTACAGATGAGAAAACTGAGGCTCAGAGACATCAAATGACTTGCTTAGGGTCACTCAACAAGTGAATGTCTGAGTTATGATCCAAATCTAGATTTTCTTTCTTTAAATCCAACTCTTTCTCTCTGCTATAGAGTGGCAGCTAGGCAGCACTGAGCCTGGAGTCAGGAAAACTCAAGTTCAAATCCAGTCTTGGATGCGTTCTAGCTGTGTGACCCTGGATGAGTCACCTAACCTCTGTCTGACTCGAAGGTATCCTGTGGGATACAGCTAGTTGGTACAGTGGATAGAGTGCCAGATCTAGAATTGAGAAGACCCAAATTCAAAGCTGGTCTCAGACACTTACTAGCTGTGTAACTCTGGTCAAATCACTGCCTCAGTTTCCTCAACTGTAAAATGGGGTTAATAATAGCATTTACCTCGCAGGGTTGTTGTGGGGATCAAAGGAGATAATTAATTCTAAAGTGCTTAGCACAGCTCCTGGCATGTAGTAAGTACTAAATAAACGTCAGCTAGTATGACTCATTCTTTTCTTGATTCGTCTCCTTGTTTTCTTCCTTTTCTATTACCTTGTGTTTACTTATACAGCTATGTTATGTCCTCCACTGGGATGTAAGCTCCTCATAAAGAGACACTGCTTTTTATTTTTGCCTTTTTTATTCCCCAGTGGCTGGCAAAATCAAACACAGTAGACCCTAGTTGAATAAGTGCTTATTGAACTTAATGAATTAACGATCGACAAATATTTATCAAATGCCAGGCACTATGCCAAGTAGGAGAGGGTACAAAGAAAGGCAAAAACAGTCTTTTCTCCTTAAAAAGCTCCGATTCTGATGGGGGGGGACGTATAGGGTAAATTGGAGCTAATCTCAGAGGAAAGAGCTTAAGTCTTTCAAAGGTCTTTGACTTTAACATGAAAAACGCTACATTTGCCTCGTTGCAATTTCCACCCATAGTTCCTAGTTCTGTCCTTTGTGATCATGCCAAGCAGAGTTCATCTAATCTCCTCTACATTATAATCTTTGAAGATAGCTATCATCTCGCTCCCACAAATCTTATTTTCTCTAATTCTTAACATGCCCATTTTCTTCAACTGGTTCAGACCTGGCATGATCACAAGGACTCTGACCATCCTAGTCACTTGTCTCTGGACTTCCCACAGTTTTTCAATGTCTTTACTAAAATTTTGTTCCCAGAAACAATCACAAAATTCCAGTTGTGCCCAGAGTAGCATACAGCAGTACTTTGGGGTAGTATGTTTATGGTGAGTTGAATGTACCTTTAAATATTTGTTGCTTAGGTTTATAGCCCACAAAATTGGAAATCCAGTGGCCCAGTACTATTAATAGCACAGAAATGAGCCTTATAATTTTTTGAGTTGGATTCATTAAAAATTAGATGACTGTCTCCAAATGATACCCTTCTAAGAAAAAAGGGATCCATATTTTAGGATGAAAAGGGTAGCGACTAAAATGGTGTAATGACCGTAGGAGCAAAAACATCAATCACCTCCAGACAGACTGAATTCTACAGACTGCTTGTGAATCAGAAGTAATATTGAAAGCCTTGAAATGTAAAAACCAGGAATTTTGGAGTTTGTACTAACATGCAAGGCTATAGTTGTAAGGGAAAGTAGTTGGTGCCTTCAGCATCTCTTAGTTACCACAGGTATGGTGTGAGGTACGCTGCCTTCAATTTAATTAATGTCTTTCATCAAGGAACACCAGGTCCTTCATTACAGACATTATCTCATTTCCTGCTGTTCATGTTTGTGTAGGAGAGTGGAGGTAGGTTGTTTTTTAATCAGCTGATTTAGAAACAGAGATGGTAAGTTTCTGTGGTACTACTGAGACATCAGAAATTTTTCCTGGCTAGCCCTGTCTGCAGGAGACAGACGGTCAAAACAAATGATGAAAGCATGTTCAAGAAAGGTAAAGTAAACAGAATCCACCTGGAGAGGGTCCTTTTAACGTCTGTGGAAATCTTTTATGAGAGGCCTCTTTGTAATCTACACTGAAGACAAAGCTACTTTTTAGCCAGAAGGATTTAAGCTAAATGTGAAGAATTCCCCTACAGCAAGGAGTAAATATTAGAATAGGTTCCCAAGACATTTTTAAAAAATAGTATAGTTTAGGGATGGACTTCGGGGTGTGTGATAAGGAAGTGGACTAGGCAAATTTTCAAAATTCTTTTTATCCCTACCGTTCTGTGAGTGGGATGGGAGCTGCTCTTACCTTGGAAATGCAACATTCCAACATCTTTCTTGTAAAATTCATCAATACTACTGTTGTCACCTTTATTCCACTGATTAGAAATTTTGTGGAGGCTTTCACAAGCCCCAAATGCACAGCACTGGTAAGCATAAGGCATTTCCATCAGCCTGTGGAGGAAAGAACAGAAACAAACAAAAAAGGGCCATCACATCTAAGGAAACAACATATACAATTATCCCTTCCACATCATGACTTTCCCCATCATGGTTTTGGTATATCTCAGATGGGCATAAGACATTAAATGGGAATTTTGGGGGAGTTTTGTAGAAGCCACAGATGACATAGAAAAATGCATATAATATGTGCATAGTATTGTATAGTATCAACCCAAATTTTATACTAAGGCACTGTAAACACCTCATAAAAAAGGAAAAAAATTCAGACTTCTCTGGTACAAAGGGAAGACCAAAATATTTTATAGGGATTTCCAAGATCGCTGTGGCATGATGTGGAAAGAATAATTGTAATGAGTTTTTTTTCCCCCCTTAAAGCACTCTCAGGGGGCAGCTAGGTGTGAAGCAGAGAGAGCACCAACTCTGAAGTCAGGAGGACCTGAGTTCAAATCCAACTTCAGGCACTTACTAGCTTTGTGACCTTGAACATTAACCCTGATTATCTCTCCCACCCCACCAAAAAAATTAATAAAATAAAGCACTCTGAGGGAGGTTTGTCATTATCATTTAGTATGCAACATTTTGAAGAGCATCCCTTTTTCATTCAAGTGTAAATTTATTATATAATTTTTAGAAGTCCATAACAGAGATAGGCAAGCCTGGTACAATGGGTAGAAGGAATATCATGGATAGAAAGGCCTTGGAGTCAGAATGATCTTTGGTTAAAGTTCTGTCTTCGGCACATATAACCTATGTGTTCATAGGCAAGTCATTTAATTTCTCAATGTGTCAGGAAAATCTCTACAACTTAAACTAGAGATGAGCTTCTCGTCAGAATCAGTGGAAAGAATCTCTTCACACTGATGAAATCATGGGTATTGCTTGCCACCCCAACCCCCTTTGCAAAAAAAAATCTAAGTGAATTGAACAATTCTAAATGTTTGCTCCCAAATTTATGAAGTGGCTATTCTTTAATTATATGTTCTAGCTTTAATTGATGGTTTTCAAAGTGAATTTCATGGAGACCTTTGGGTTCTATAAGATCTATAGGAAGATGCTCTATCATCTTCCTTTCCTTTCCCAGCACCCTACTCAGGATACAAAATACTTTTCTGAAAGATTCCATGACCTCATGAATTTTGAGAACTGCTCTTATACGTCTATTATTTTACATGAACACAAATGAATCTTATTAGTTTTACAAACTCACTTGAGTTCTGGAAAGTTTTCAGATGATATCAGACTCTGCAAGGCATGATTTCCTGTTAATTTCAAGTGAGTTAAACCATGTAACCCAGTCACAGGAAAAGACGACAGAAGGTTGGATGATAGATCCCTGCATAACATCAAATAAAAATTAGTTTTTTTGTCTCTACTGGCATAGAACATTTTATGTTAAAAAACAACTTAAAGATTATTATACTCCTCAATAAAAACTCTCCCAAGGAGGGCCCCATTTAATTGGAAACTGTTTGAGGAAACTTTTTATATATTATGCCCACATACTTTAATGTATACAGCAGTAAATATAGCCATTTGGGCTTTAGTTCCCAATGACCTTTCCACTTAAAATTGCAATTGCAAAAGAAAACAGTCTCATTTCCACCCAAAGGGCAAGTTCTATATTCATTTTCTTTTGCCTTGTAAGTATAGACAAGGTGGTGGGAATTTGTATGTTTAAGTTGGAGACTGGTCCTGCCCAGGACTGTGATGGTGATCGGTGATGGGAATGGGGACGAGGACATGTAATTGTTCCTCTGCCTTCCTGACTGATAAATCCTTCCTTTGTATCAGATGACAGGGGGAGAGAGAAGGAGACAGAAAAGGAGTCAGTCAATAAATATTTGTCAAGTGCCATCTACAAGCCTGGTACTGTGTTAGGTGTTAGTTATACAAATGCAAAGAATGCACTGATCCCTACTTGCAAAGAAGCAAGAAAGATTGAAGGATAGTGTGTGTGTGTGTGGGGGGGGGGGGGGGGTTGTGAAGAAAAAAAAAAGTGAGGAAAAAAATGGAGTGAAGGTAAGAATTTTTTCTTTTCCACTCAACAACACATAATGGAATTAAAGCACTTCAGAAATGAATAGCATGTTAATTTCATTTCATTCCACCAATTCTGAGTTTTGAGATTGTTTTGA